>OZ005654.1:139224242-139648242 GCA_963930645.1 Salticus scenicus
TTCGCTTTATTGCACTTTACGAAGTACTTTTTAAAAATCTGCATAAAACTTTCTTTTTGAACATAATGCAATAACTATACACTTTGCATTCTATTATGATTTATTATATGAAATAAACAAGTTATATTTTAATATATGAAATAAAACTATTTATTTGTTAGATCTAAGCAATTTTTTGTTAAAAATATGTATTCTGCATTGGGTTAATTCCCCCTTTATATGGAATTACTGGATTAATGCGCAATGGCATAGTTTTATACAGTGCTTTAATATAAATCTCAGAAATTTCAATGTGCCAAATATCACAAATAAATTTTTCTAGTTCTGGCAGAGTTATAGGCTGCAAATTTCGAATCCTCTCCCCTCTCCCCGCCTTTTTATAGACGAAACATTTTCGAGCGGATCGCGATTTTGACCATTTCCATGTCTGGTAAAGAAGAAATTCTACTATATCCTTTGGGGTATTTAACTTAAAGTGAAAAAAAGTATGATTACTTACAGAATTATAGGTTCTCATGGGAATGTATAAGAAATTTTGACAATTTGAAGTGAATAAACTTACCACAGACGCCGTGTAGTAAGGTGCCTTATTATCTTCAAATGCTGTTTACGGAAATGTCTAAGATACCTCCAAAATAGTCGGTCAGGCACCACTTTTATGCAGATTGTGTTTTATTTCGAGTTAATTGATCCCTTGAGCATAAAAATTTCCCCGAGTGTTTGAAAAGTTATGCACCTCCGTACCATAATGTACGGAGAATGTGTCACTGTTTTAAAAGTGCGATTTTCATTAAGTCGGTCACATTTTCGTCTTCATTCTAGCTTTTTTCAACTGCACGAAATAAAGAAAACTTGATTCCTCAGAGAAAACCAGTTCAGCCTAATAATTAACTCAGAATGTTTTTAAATTTTGGTCAACTAAAGTATTGTTTTTTCTAATTCTTTTCCTTAATAATGGCTTTTTTCGCAGATCTTCCGTTCTTTAACCCGCTTTGTTTAATTGTTCCCGCATTGTTTTTGAAGAAAGTAATTTACTATACACTTTTTTAAAATCTTTTTTAAGTTCTGAACATGATATAAATCGATTTTTTAAACATTCGCATTTTAACATACGGTTATCTTGCTTGGATGAGTAACGTGACCGCCTAAAGCCAAATTCCCAGTTTAAACGGCCAAAAATAAATTTGTATTTTGCTAAAATTCATTTTACCAATATTTCGTTAGCATTTAATTATTTTGCCATCTCACGTATTAAAATATTTTTTTGATTTTCATTTAAAAATTAATACTTTTTGTGGCATCGTTAACTGCCTTATTCTTACCATTTTTTAAATAAATTCTAAAATTACAATTTTCTTGACAATTGTATTTTGTTTTTAACACTAGACTCAAAGCTAAGTGTATGTGGAGGACAACATAGTAAAATCTGTTTGAAAATTTGCTTTTTAAACGATAAAATTGGCGGTTGTAGAAGGCGAAATGAAAACATCCAAGTGCGGCTTTTTTTTTTTTGTCGCTTAGTGTACACATATACACGCACACTGACCAATTGACAAAAACCACTTTTTTGGACACAGGAGACCTTAAAACATGTAATTGAGGTGAAATCTCGATATCGAAATTTTTGACCGAATACAATACTTCCATTACCTACGGTAGTCGGGTAATGGAAGTAAAAATCGAGTAGGTTTTATCCTTTGTTATTTTAAGAAGTAGATAGAAAATTAAAACTTCAAGCTTTAGGCACGGAAAATTGAAGGAGATTTTCCCAAATTAAAGTAATAATAATAATAATAAACTTTTTACTTTCATTATCCGACTACCGTAGGTAATGAAAGTATTGTATTCGGTTCAAAAATTTCATGTCCAGTTTTCACTTGATTTACGTGTTTTAAGGTCTCCTGAGTCCAAAAAAGCAGTTTTTGGCAATTGGTCAGTGTGTGTGTGCATGTATGGGGTGAACTTTTGGTTAAAATTTGGAAAGCCGGAAGGGAGATATATGAAGCCGGAAGTAGGACCCTAAGTCCGTATCGCAAAAACGACTCTAATGATTTTCTTCAAAGCTGCTGTATAAACACCATATAAGATTTCCTTTCGTATGTAATAGTTGGTTAGTTCATGAAAATGAATTTGAGGTGTCGCAAGTGCATTTCTTTAAAAACGGCTGTAGTAATTTTTGTACAAACTCGCCATAATAAATCTCTTTTAGATACCCTTTCGTATGTAACTGTTGTCAATAATTGAGTTTGAAAAACTTTGGTGGATGTCGATGTCTCAAAAACGGTTCTTGCGATTTTCTTGAAAATTGCTACATAAATCTCATTTTAGATATCCTTTCGCATATATTACGTGGCTATTACAGGAAAATTGACAATCATCCTCATTAGGTAGGTCAGTTTTAGATCTCGGAAATCAGAATTATTTAAAAGCGGCTCTACCTTTTTTTTTTTTTTTTTTTTTTTTTAACTTGGTATGTAAACTCTGTTTGTATAACTTTACACATGTATCAGTTTTCTTTCGCTGGAAAATTGTTAAGTGTCTAATTTGTTAGGCTAGTTTTACGTTTTTTGACCTTACATTATGTCAAAAAAGTGCATATAATAAATGTAATAGTAGGTAATGGACTTTTTTTTTTTTTCACCAGATGTTTTCGAAATGGTAAAATTATCTAACTGTACATTAAAAATATATAGAAAGCATTATATACCGTCCCAAATTAACTAAAAGATTATTAGTAAAAAGTATAGGCATTAGAAAAAGTAGGTATCCTAGATTTTTTTTTTTTTTTTTTTTTAAATAAGAGAGAGAGAGAGATAAGAAGAACAATTACACGAAAAAAATCATCGCTAAATAGAAACAAAAATTTAAAAGTTGCCAAAGGGGTCGTATACTAAAGGTGTAACGCAAAATGGTCTAGATATTACGATTATTTTTTTTTTTTTCTATTCTAAATATATATATCTATATATAAATATATACTTACTGATTTTTAGAATAATATTTCGTAATAAAAAGTTTTAAATAGTACTTATATATTTCAATTAGACAATAAATATGAAGATTTCTTGAATTTCATTTTTCTACTTTTGGTTTATGTTATGCACTAGTAATATCCCTATTCAGTGAAAGGTAAAGCGGCGAATAGACGTGCAGAGTGCCGCAGGGGTAAATAAGTGAAGCGAGTAAGGGGCAGAGCACCCTAGTAATAAAAAAAAAAAAAAAAAAAAAAAAAAATCTAACGATTGCTCTGCTTAGGAAAAGCTATCACCAAATTGAGAAAAATTTCACAATCAAATCGTACCGGTACATATATATATATATGTATATCTAAGTCTACCTCTTTTACTAACACTGTAACCTGTAAATGCAATGATCCTTCTTTCTCAAAATTTATTGACAGAGACCATGGACACATTATCACGGGTAATCTCAATATTATTGATAATTATCAATTAAAAAAATTCATGAAATTTGGCACCAAATTTAGACTTCCAGTTAAAACTAGCATTCCACAAATCTTTCAACAGTTTTCTTATGACCTAGATTTATTTATTTATAAAATATCTGTTACTCATAATAAACCTATTGCCTACTTCACTCAATGGAAAGTTTTAGTGTTACAAAAAATCAAAAATGCATTATTTATCAATTCTTCAAATCTGGTGTTATTTAAAAAATCTGTACTTCTTAACTCAATCAAATCACTACAGGATGACTTTGTGATCACTTATGTTGACAAATCACCTAATAATTATGCCATTATTTGTAAATCCTACTATCTCTCCATTTTAAACTCTTCAATCAATAATAGTAACATCTTCAGTTTAACTAATAATAACCTTATTATTAATAACCGAAAAATACATAATTACTATAAACTACTTCAACTTCCCTTCAATAACTTTAATTATCCTTATATAGTTCTCATACCTAAGTTTCACAAATCTCCAATTAAATTTCGCACTGTCACTGTTGGATGTAACACTTATAACAACAATGCTAATAAAGCTCTACTGGATATTCTAAAACAAATTTACAAATGTACTTGCAAAGTTGATAATTTACACTGTCATAAAAATAGCTTTCAATTAATTCAATACATAAAATCGCTCGATTCAATAGACAATATTATGACTTTTGACTTTCAAGATCTTTTCAATAATATTGAGTTATCAGATCTTAGTAATATCATTTACAGTCTTTTTCAAGAAAATAAAGCTCAAATTAATCTTCCTTACAATTTTAAAGCAGAAAAATTTAAAACTCTTCTTAACTTTGTTATCCATAATAATTATATCTTCCACAACAACGCTATCTATTTGCAACAATTAGGCATCCCACAAGGAGGTTGTAGCTCCAGTATTTTGGCAGATTTCTATCTTTATTATTATGAAAAGCAAATTTGCAATGATGATGTTCGATTTTATCGTTACATCGATGATATTATTGTATTTTATCTCAACAAGAACTCACAAAATGGCTTTTCCTTCAATTATCCACCTAATTTAAAGCTAACTGAAAATACTCCGACTAATCAATCAATTAACTTTTTAGATCTCAAAATAATCATCGATGGTAATAAACTTTACACAGATATCTATGACAAACGGCAAGATTTTTGTTTTAATGTCAACTTATTTACACATTTTAATTCATGTCTGCATCTTTCGGTATTTAGAAACATCATCATTAACCATTTATTTCGAATTAATAATTTATGCTCTGCAAAGTTTAAAAACAAGAATATTAATAAACTGATCACAGCCACTGCTAAAATGGGTTTTCCTAAAAACTTTGTATTTTCTATTTTATATCCTTAACCATGTCTCTGTCAGTACAAAAAAAAAAAAAAAAAAGCTGTGTACACTCTTGTGTATATCAACAAAAAAATTATAAAATAATAAAAGACAATAAAAAAGGTGGCGGTTGGGTGGGCAGATGTTTGATTACGGAGGTGGGGTGGTGTTGTAAGGCTGGATGGTTGGGTGGGTTTGTGAAATTAAATTAAAAAAATAAATTAAAAAAAATAAATTAAAAGTAGAAGGCTTGTTGCATTTGCTTTGTATTACTATGCAAACTTTCATTTTCCAATAAAATTTCAGATTTTTCCTTTTTGAGTTGTCAACTATATTTAATGTTCTAATTATACTGTTAAACACAATGTGATCAATCGGTGAATTTCATCGTGGCTTCGTGGTTTCATTGTTGTTCATCTGCTTTGAAATTTTGCATTTTTAAATCCATATGGTTCCTGTTCTGGTTGTGGCAGGCTGGGGGAGTGTTGCCGGCGTAAAACTAGTGTAACCCCACAGGCAAGTCACAAGTCTTGCCGCCTGCCTCCTTCTTCCTATCTTGTGTTTCTTGGGTTGTTTTTTCATTAATTTTGATAAGTTTATGGTTTTAAGTTAAGATTTGTTGTTTTACTTTATTGATTCGTTTGTTTTGCAGACTGTTAATTAATAGATCTGGTTTCTTTACATTAATGTATTTCATCCACTGATGATTTTTTTTTTTTTTTTTTATCTTATTGGTCATTGGTGTTTCAGTGATCTTGTATCTGTTGCTTGGCTTCTACTATGCTTAATAGATCATCTTTATTATATATATATATATATATATATGTTTGTATGTATTATCATTACTATTATTATTATTTTATTTTTATTTTTCGCGTGTAAATGAATTTATGCCAAGGACAAAATAAATTAATTAAATTAATTAATAAACTCATAAGTTCATTTATTTATTTATTATTATTATTAATTTATTTATTTTTATATTTTTAATTACATATTTAATAATTCTAAAACTATTACAGGGATTTTATTTAATGTCTTTTAACTAATTGAAATAATTTTATTTAAATGCTCAATTCTGAGTCCTTGAGTTATTATTTCGCATCTTTTTGCGTTCAGATTTCGTAAAGAGGTAATCGGAGACACAAACATTTTTTTTTTTTTTTTTTTCTTTTGTAATATTTATAAAAAAAAATATTAGATTTTTAAGCAAAGAGTTCTCTCTCTCTTTTTTTTTTCTTTAATGCATTTGGACTCTGAAAAAGAATAATTCTGTGTGGACCCAGAAAGTATGTTTTAACGACACCATTATCCCCTTCCCCTTTCGACATGAACGATATCATCAATCAATCTTAATGACTTCCCGTAAGTTTCGCGGGGCGTTTCCGATGGGAGGCGGAGAAATCTGCTGAAATTGAGGTTTTCCAATTTAAAAATTAAAGTTTCTTATATTCTCATTAATAGAGATTTAAATAAAACAATTTATAAAAACATTAATAAAAAGCTTGGTTTTCTTGAGAAAGCGACACGCTATACAGATTTCAGATATTGCAATTTGTTGATAAGTTAGAGGCTAGTAAAGCAACACAAGTATATTTTTCGCATTTTACAGCTTAAAAATAAAGGGTTAAAAATTAAATATAACAGTTTTTGTTTCACGGGTCTTCAGTGTATGGTTGTGAATTTTCTGATTGTGAAAACAGAATTAAGAAAAATTCATTAGGTAATGTGTAATTCTATAAATAAATTTCACCATAGTATAACATAGGCTTTGGATGCCCTTGACGATCCGTGATGCACCCCCTTAAGTTTAACCTGCGGTACACGACACGAGAGATTGCAGAGGCACTACACATTGCTCAATTAACCGTTCATGACCATTTAAAGAAGCTTGGATTCGTAAGCAAGCTTGAAGTTTGGGTTCCTCATGAGCGGAAGGAAATCCATTTGGTGGAGCGTTTGAACATCTGCCATTCCCGTCTTCAACGTAAAGAAAACGAACCTTTTCTGAAGCGTATGGTCACTGGTGACGAGAAATGGATTGTGTACAATAACGTGGCGCGCAAGCAGTCTTCTAAACAGTGCGATAAACCACCTCAATCCACGTCCAAAGCGAACATTCACCAGAAAAAGGTCATGCTGTCAATGTGGTGGGATTTCAAAGGTGTTGTGCATTTCGAGCATACGACACGGTACACGATACGAGAAATTGCAGAGATACTACACATTGCTCAGTCAGCCGTTCATGACCACTTATAGAAGCAAGCTTGAAGTTTGGGTTCCTCATGAGCTGAAGGAAATTCATTTGGGGAAGCGTTTGAGCATCTGCCATTTCCTTCTTCAACGTGAAGAAAATGAACCTTTCTGAAGCGTATGGTCACAGGTGACGAGAAATGGATTGTGTACAATAACGTGGCGCGCAAGCAGTCTTCTAAACAGTGCGATAAACCACCTCAATCCACGTCCAAAGCGAACATTCACCAGAAAAAGGTCATGCTGTCAGTGTGGTGGGATTTCAAAGATGTTGTGCATTTCGAGCTCTTACCAAGGAAGCAAACGATTAATTCAGCCGTGTACTGTCAGCAATTGGACAAATTGAACAATGCAATCAATCAAAAGCGGTCAGAACACGCAAAACGTAAAGTCGTTGTGCTTCTCCAAGACAACGCAAGACCACACACGAGTTTGGTTACCCGCCAAAAGCTGTTGGAGCTTGGTTGGGATGTGTTGCCCCACCCACCGTACTCGTCTGACCTTGCACCTTCAGATTACCATTTATTTCGCTCTTTGCAGAATTCATTGAATCATAAAACATTTGATTCTGAAGAGGCTATAAATCGACACCTCGTACAGTTTTTCGTTTCTAAAGACAGGTCATTCTACCAGAGTGGAATTATGAACCTTGTTAAACGATGGCAAAAGGTCATCGAACAAAATGACCAATACATTATTGATCGAGTACTTATTTTTATAGTAATAAATCACCTTTGAAAAACGTAGCAAAAATACGACCTGACTTTCCGATCAACTCAATATAAAAATTTTTAAGCATCAAATGCATATGAGAAATTCAAAGCGATAAATATATCTGATACAAACAATCCAAAATTTTGCAATAAAAGATTACACAATTTATTCTCTCTCTCTCTCATTCATAAAATTCTGAAGTCGAATCTTATGAATATGAATAATTCAAAAAATCTCGAAATTAAAATTAACATGTATGTCTGTGCATATATGTATATATATATATATATATATATATATATAATATTTAAAATATTAAAATAATATTAAGATTTTTCTGCGGACCACCAATGGTCCACGGGCTACCTGTTGGCGACATCTGCTTTAGAGAGTTGGCCTTTAAGTAGAGGTCGTTCATAAAAATCCTAATTTAGACAATTCTGTGCACAGTATAGTGAAGCCGTAGTGAAGCCGTAGTATTGGAGTACGAGTGTGACCGTCTCTACACCTTCGACTATCTGCTGTGGTGAGATATTTAAGATAATTAAATTGTTGATTTATATATTTTTGATTAAGTAAAACGCTGACTGAGCTAAGCTTTAGTACCAGGCCGCCCTCCCATTAATCTGCTCAAATAAACTTTAGTTATTGTTATTTAAAGTCTTGTGTTCTCTTAGTAATCTAATTAAGTAAGTTAAGATGGAGTTTGCAGGAACGCAAACTCCACATATTATTATTATTATTTTTTTTTAACAATTTGCAGTTCTGCAGGCAATTGTTTCTAATTATTGTAAGACATTCACGCATATGTTTCTACATACAGATAAATCACAACAAAACTCAGAAATCCCTTAAAGAGGACGGTCAAGTAGAGAAACATTGTTAGTGAATAATTAAATATTACAAAAGTCTCATATACACAATTTAAATATTCTGAGACTAGTCGTTTTTAGGTTATACAAGGTACAGCATACAATTTCATGAATTGGGATTAAAAATTTCCTTTACAAGGAATTATAGAATCCTCTGAAAAAAAAAAAAAAAAAAACTGGAATATGCCAAATTCGTCAAAGGAAAATTCATTCGTGTTATCTGCTTCATTTTCATGAGGTCTACTGAAATCTTAATATTTAAAGCGAACTTATATATATATATTGCTTAAAAATGTTCTCCTTTGCAAAACGGCACTCTAAACTATTCTTGGGGCCGCTGTAGCCCAGTCGGTAGAGCGCCGGCCTCGTAATTGGAAGATTGCGGGTTCGGTACTCGAGCCGGCCAAAGACCGTGGTGTACATTAATGGTGGCTGGTGCACGTAAAATCTGTCGTGGCCGCAATGTCCTCCATGTTCCCATAAAAAATTATACCTCTGGTGGTCACCAAAGCGGAAGAGCCATCCCTTCCGTGGAGGATCAAAATTGTGATGGCATGTCTCCGGACCTTCTCTAGGGGGGGTGTCCCAGACCGTCGCCAATTGCCCATCTGCGCAGCACTAGTGCGACGTAAAAGTCAACCATCTATCCATCTAAACTATTCTTGTTTCACTTATAAAAATTTTCCATTGTATCACCTGTCGTCACAGACAACAAGTACTATATGTTATTCTATAGAGTAAGTTCTAATGAAAAATACTCATTATTTACTGTATTTTTTTAAATTACGGTTTTCTCTCAGAGAAATCACAAGTGTGAAACGTGCCTTTCTGTTTTAAAAACTGACACATATTTTATTTTTTAATATTTGAGTTTCGAGTTATAATATGAGCAAACACTATTATAAAAAACTAATTATTTTCTGCTCGTTCTAATGTTTTTAACATCTGTCCATCATTTATATTTATTTTTCTCCCTTAAAAATAGTATTATTCTTTGTTCTTGCCAGATGTTTGACAGAAAAGAAAAAAGAATGACTTAAGTGTACGCTAAGTGAAGTAAGATCGATTTTTCTTTAGACAGGATTTTGACATGAAAGAAAGTTTTAAGGAAAAAAAAATATATTATATACAATAATAATTAAGTTTGCTTAATGACTTTTTTTTCCCACCTTATTCTCTGACAGTAAGTACTTTTCTTATGTAGTTGACAAGAATTCGGATTGATGAATGAAATTTATTACTGAGGGATGAAAATGTATGAAGAAAAATATAAAATAACTAATTTCATATACATATATATAGATAATCAGAATGTGTAGTAGAAATATAAATATTATCAGTATTTACAGTTGGAATTTAAAGATGATTTAATATGAGTATTCAAACAATTATAATGATCAAAAACCGAAGACCACCCAAATCAAACCAAAAAAGAATATATATATATTTATATTACTTTTAAAATAATTATTAGTACAGAATGCAAAAGAAAGATTGATAGTTAGAATATTTTGAACTGATAAAATTTTACTTATTTCCTAAATAAATTGCAGCAAAGTGGCAAAAAATAGTTCCTTTTATAGTAATTAGCCTGAAATTAACAAATGTCAAAATTAACGAATGAGGAACATTGTTAACTGTTTGAAAAATAATACAAAATATTTACATTCCTTTCATAGCTTTATTTTAGTTCAGTTTAAGTGATGGCAATGAAAATCTCATTTGATTTTCAATATAAAGTCAGATGTATTGAAGTTACAATTAACCTTTGAAAAAAATCTCTGCAATCTGTAATTAATATATATACGAGGTGAGGCAGAAAATTAAGGATGATTTTTTACTTGACATTTTTTACTTGACTTGATTTTTTACTTGACATTTTTTACTTGACTTGATTTTTTACTTGTTTTTATTTCTTTCAAACATCAATGTTATCCCCTTCAAAGTATTTCCCTTGGGCAGCTACACACGGATGGAGACGTTGTTCCCACTGTTTGTAGCAGCGCTGGACGTCTTCAACCGTTATGATCTTCAGCATGTCCGTTACAGTCTTTTGGAAGATTTCTAAAATCCCGAAATGCCGGCCTTAGAGGACGTTTTTCAATTTAGGAAAAAGGAAGAAGTCTCAAGGACTGATGTCAGGCGAATAAGGGGGATGGGGAACCACAGGAATGCCTTTTGAGGTCAAAAATCCTGCTATGGAGAGGGCAGTGTGACATGGGGCGTTGTCATGATGGATCAACCATTTCTCTGCAATGTCTGGTCTCACGCGAATGACGCTTTTTCTGAGCCTTTCAAGGACCGCTTTATAAAAAAATTGGTTAACAGTTTGTCCTGGAGGAACGAATTATTTGTGAACAATTCCTCTTCTGTCAAAAAAAAAAAGAAAAAAAAAAAAAACAGCATTGATTTGATCTTCGATTTGCTCATTCGAGCTTTCTTTGGTCGAGGAGAGTTTGAAGTGTGCAACTCCTCACTGTGCCTCTTGGTCTCAGGATCGTATTCAAAAATCCATGTTTCATCACCTGTGATCACACGACTAAAGAAATCTTGCTCATTAGCGATTCTGTCCAGAAGATCAAGACACTTGTTTTATCGCATGTCCTTCTGCTCAATTGAGAGGTTTTTCGGCACCATTTTGGCACAGACTTTTCGCATGTGCAAATGTCCACTCAAAATTTGATGAACGGTAAATCTGTTCAAATTTAATTGTTCACTCAACATTCGTAATGTAAAACGACGGTCTGATCTCACAAGAGTTTTCACACGTTCGATGTTTTCGTCTGTTTTCGAAGTTGAAGGCCTCCCTGAACATTGTTCATCTTCAACATTTTCTCTGCCTTCCAAAAATGCTTTGTGCCAGCGAAAAACTTGAGCTCGGGATAAAGAATGCTCCCCATAGGCCTGTTTTAACTTTTCAAATGTCACACTTGCCGATTCTCCAAGCTTAACACAAAATTTAATGGCACAACGTTGCTCCAAATTCCGCTGTTCCATTTTGTGTGACGCACAACGAAAACACAACTTCACTAATCGCAGTCTCAAAAATAACGTAGTTAACGGACGGAGTAGAAACTCGAACTGAGCTATGGGAGGGTTCGGATCTTAGAGGAGAAATAGTAATAGAGTACGCATACAGGGAAAAGTGAGGTTGAAAAGTGTAGGTGAACATTGAATGATTTTCACCTTAGTCACGTGACGGGAAAGTTACCACATATGGCTAAAATTCGCCGCTAAGAATCGTTTTTTTTTTTTCGTCGAAAATACAGAACATTTTCTCCATTATTTTCTCTGCTATAAATATTATTTTGCTAAGTTCACTTGAAAAATTCCAAATATTAGTTATAAATAATAATTTCTAAATGTTAATTAGAGCCGTCATTAAACATGAAAATGACTATCTGATCTTTATAACAAATGTAAATGCGAACAATTCTCTGGAAATTTAAATACAGTTAGTACTGCACCCTTTTTTTTAACCAAGTGCTTCCAAATCTACTTTTAAGAAAATTATCTGGCAAGAAATGTTTTGAACATAAACGGGAATGGTCAATGGCTTTAAAATCTTTTCTCTTAAAATCTTACCTTCTTATAATTTTCATCTGCTTTTATCTTTAGGGAAGCTAAATGAAAATAACACAGATTTGAGTACATTTATGAAGGTTTTAAAAAATATATATTAAAAAATAATAATGATGTAGTTTAAGGGCCATTAATTTTTTAATTATTTAAAATATTCTTTGTTACGCTTAAATCCTAAGAAATGTATTGTTGCGCTTTGAATAATATACTCTTTTTTGAATGAAATTCAAAATTTTTTAGCCTCGCCTTTATTTTAGACTTTTTTTTAATTTCTTTTTCGTATTTTATTGTAGTGATACATTGGAGAAATTTATTCTATAAATTAAAAGGAGCGATGCGAAATAAAGACCGGGCTAAAACTGTTTAGGATTAAATTAAAATTACGTTATCTACATAGTTATATATTAGACAAAATTATTCTATAAGTAGAATGGTACGAAACAAAAGCGAGATAAAAATGCTCCGGAATAATTAAAAATGTTGGCAACTGCAGTAGATTCCCGTACAACGCGGAAGATAACTTCCGCGTAGTAGGACGAGATCGCATTATACGGGACTTACATATATTATCAGAAAAATTTCTGCAAGTTTAGTTGTTGTTGTTGTCGTATGCCACTCGGAAATTCAGAGCCCCGGTAGTGGAACTATGCGGATTTAACCCTTTGCCGTTCAGTGTTCACTACATGGAACACCTAACTTCGCTAGCTTCCCCAACCGTTAAATTCAATTGCAAATGCATAAAAACAGGTTTATTTTTTACTTTGAACTTTCCTTTTCATCCATAGATGGCATCACTACACAAGGCAATCTATGATATTTAGCTGGGACGTGTTATTTTAAATCCTCGTATTTACAAGAAATTTTGTATATATTTTTTTTGTGATACAAAAAAGATTTCTATGTTATATCGTTGGCTGTACTCTAAATTATTTATTCTGTATTATTTATCATTTTTTATACAGGAAAGATACGAGGAATCGTTGAATAAAATAAGGTGTTCCATCTCCTAGAACACTGCGACACTAGCGCTTTTCATATTATGCAACCGAAAACAATGATGAGATAAGACAGCTGTGTTTACGTGCTGTTTTCCTCTGTTTGGAGGTAATGACGACAAGCTATCAGATGCCGCGAGGAAGGGTCGGTTCTTTATATTTAAAAAAAAAAAAAAAAAAAAAAAAAAAAAACGCACAAAACTAGTTTCATGTGCAAAACCTGTAATATTGGTTTGTGCTTCTACCAAAGGAGTGTGACGGGCTTCCAAAAGTTTCATGAAGCTAAAAAATAGACTAGTTGTAAATATTTTTGCACATAGGACTTGTATATACGTATACTAACTGTAAATATCAAATTATTTCATAAAAAATCATATAACCAAGATTTTGTTTTGGGGGGAGGTGGGGAATGGGTGTAGAGTAGTAGGCCTCCCCGTGATGCACCATGGATCATGCTAAATCTACTACACAGGTATAATGCAGTTTTTTTCAATTCATATGCAAAATCTTCTACTCCTTTACGCGCTTAACTGCGATGCTCTTAGATGCACTTTTCAGAGCTCTAGTGGCGCATTGTTCCCGCTGATGGAACGAACACCCACAGGTTCAAAACGGTAAGTAATATCTTTACAAAATTATACCTGTGTACTCCTTTAGACCTAAGTAGATAGCTTACAACTTTTTTTGTTGAAATTCCAACTTTAAAGTTAGTGCGCTGTAAAGGGTGCAAGAGGGGTGCGCCTTCAGTCTAATCCATAAATGTTTTTCAGTTTATTTTTTTTACTATTATTATTTTCTAAGTAACGTTCCGATGTCAAATCAATTTATTTTTGTAAAATTTACATATTGCAGGCGGGAAACTTTGTATTTTTGATCATATTTCCAAAGGATAAAGGCCTCTGATGTCCTGTTTAACAATAGTTTAGTTTAAATAAAGAGTTTGTGTATGACTCTGCATGACGCCAGCATATGTAAATGCAGGTGACATGTAAATAGTTGCCAACATCCTAATTAATATTCGTAATGTTGTTAGTCTCACTCTTTTTCTCACCAGTAAATTTTTAGAGTAATATTCTTCAAATGGGATTACGATTGAATAAGAAATACACTCTAAAAAGACACTGGTGTGAAAGTGAAGGCGGTGCTATGAATACTACAGAATGCATACCTGCCTACCATCTTATTAATAACCGTACAATTGTTAACGCCCCCTGAAAAAACGCCCCTTTTCTCACACCACTATATTTTTAGAGTAATTCTCTCCAAATATTGTTACGATTAAATAAGACTGAAGTTACTCTAAAAAATTATTGGTGTGAAAAAAAAAAGTCGGACACTAAAAATTGTACGGTTCATAATAAGATGGTTGGCAAGTATGCAGAATGTACAGAAGCGAAGTCGACTTTGACATTCTCTACTGTTGGCGGACAGTGTAAGGTTCACTCCACTGTCGGTCTTTAAGTACAACACTAAAGCGCAGACATTTTCCATTACGTAAAAAGTTTCTCCCGTGTTTTTCTTATTATGTATTACCATTGAAAAATACTGCTGAAAATAGACTATTATACAGAGTTTTATTTCAGACAGATTAAGTTAAACTTTCAGAGCTGCCAACCTAATCAAGCAAATTGTTACTATCGCCCCTTTTTCTACACCACTTAATTTTTAAAGTAAATTTCTTCAAATGTATTTGCGATTAATCAAGAAGAAAAAAACTTTAAGAAATGACTGGTGTAGAAAAAAGGGCAGTACTAACAATTTGCCGGATTAGGTTGGCAGCTGTGTACTTTACATTTTCGCGACCGCTGAGGTAGATTTACGTCATTTGAAAATCTGTAACTACGCCAAAGGGCGTTTCTTTTGCGATTTGTGTGTTTCTTATTTCTTAAGTATATTCCCAATATACATATTTTTCCAATGAAATTTACTGCGGTTAGAAATACTTTGATTAGAAAGAATACAATTATAATGTATATCAATCTGTAATATCAATGTAAATACAGAAAATTTTATTTTGAAATATTTTAAATTGGCAGAATAATGCCGACAGGTGAAGCTTACTATAAAAAAAACAAAAACATGCGGTCGCGAAAGTGTTAATAGATTTATAATTAACACTTTCGCGACCGCTAACGTAGACTCATGTGATTTGAAAATCACAGGGATGGAACACGGGCGCAGAATTCATACCACTATCAATGTAAGAAAATTTTCTACCTCTTAAATCGACGATATTATAGGTAGAAAAATTTCTTAAACACATTCCGGTATGAATTCTGCGCCCGTGTTCCATCCCTGAAATCAGTAACTCCACCGGTGGGCGTTTCTTTCGCAATTTGTATGGAGCTTATTTCTTAAAATATTCGCGACCACATGTTTTTGTCGTTTTGACGATGAGGTCTGCCTGTGGGCATTATTTTCCCAATTTACAACATTTCAAAACAACATTTTCTGTATTCACATTTATATTACAAATAGATAAACTTTATAATTACGTTCTTTCTAATCAAAATATTCGTATCCATAGTATATTTGATTGTACAAATATGTATATAGGGGTACATTGTTAAGAAATAAATAACATAAAAATTTCGGAAGAAATTCCCACAGGCGGAGTTACAGTTTTTCAAATGAAGTGAATCTACATCAGTGGCTGCTAAAGTGTTAAGAATATATCCATATTCACATTTTTACAATCAAATATACTATGCATACAAATACTTTGATTAGAAAGACTATAATTATAATGTATATCCATATGTAATATAAATGTGGATACAGAAAATTTTGATTTGAAATATTGCAACTTGGGAGAATATCGCATGCAAGTTGACCTTACAGTCAAAAAGACAAAATCATGCAGTCGCCAAAGTGTTTATTAGTATGTTAGCAAGTATACATTTACCATTTCTATTGTTGACGACAAAATTTCATTTAATTAATAACGAATTTGTTAAATAATTTGACGTTTAAGAAAAACACATAAAGGCGAGCCTTACTCATACTTGCCAACCAATTATGAACCGTACAATTTTCAATACCCGCCTCTTTTTTCACACCAATAATTTTGTAGAGTAATTTTAATCTTTTTTAATCGTAACCACATTTGGAGAGAATAACTCTAAAAATATAGTGGTGTGAGAAAAAGGGCGTTTTTCCAGGGGGCGTTAACAATTGTACGGTAATTAATGTGATGGTTGGCAGGTATGCTTACTGTTCAAAATAAAAATATACCGAACAGAAATGGATTTTATTATTATTATTATTTTCTTAAACATTTTCTTAGTTTTTTATCGCTATTTTTTTTTTTTTTTTATCCACATCTTTATATTTGAATATTGTAGGGTTCGTAAGCTTCAAGTTACTTATATTTAAGCGCAAAAAGTAATAAATTAATTTATTTTTATTAAATAAATAAATAAATAAAATCCTAAACTATAATTAAAAAGAAAAAAAATGTAAGTCATCCCTTATACATTTTTGTATGCTTTGAAGAAATCAAAGATGCAATTAACTATGTAAAAAATGTTAAATTTATCTTACGCGTTACGGAATTGTTTATCGTACTGTATGAGTACTAGTCGCAATTTTTTTTTTTTTTTTTTTTATGCCGTGTTAAGCAAATTTCCGTTTTGCGGGAGCGAGTTACTCGAATGTGCTATGGGAAGTGCCTTGACAAAGGGGCGGGGAGACCGACCCCTGTATTCCCTGCACATTTTTAATTCCAATATATTCTGAAAATTCTGAAAATATTTATGATAAAAAAAAATTGTGATTCAAGACCTACATTAATTTTATCACAAAAAGAAATATTCTCAAAAAAAAGAAAAAAAAAATCGTTTTTTGATTATTAAATTTCATTCCCATTATAAATTTTCGAGTTAAAGTGATAGATCTTTTTTTCAAATTGGCGTTAGGGTTCCGTGTTGTGTTATCTTCTGAATCATCCATTCTATAAATTCAAAAAATAATGAAAAGATTTTACTATTTTCTTTTTTAATATGTTCAACATGCGAAAGTGATTTTTATTGTTTTCTAAGTAATGTTCCGAAGTTTATATATACAGAATAAGACATTTTTGTAAGATAAACGCGAGAGATGGTGATATCAGTAGGAAAATGAATAATACACCTTTACAGATTTCTTTAAAACAATACTTTACTTTAAAAAATGATTTTGCATATCCGCGTTTAACTCTTTATTTGACGCCAGCCAATGCTGTTTTCCACATCTATTACTGAGGAAAAATTCAAATGATTTAATCTCGAAAAAGTATAATTATTTTGTTAAATAAAACCTGTAAATAATATGCCTACTATAATTAGAAGCACAACAATATGTTAACTACAATTTTAAAAAAAGTCACGTTAAAACACGTATATTAAAAAACATATTTAATTAAAAGACATAGTTATAATTAAAATATATTTTCAAAGCTTTTCAGCTTAATCATCTGAAAAATATTTGTAACAATTGTATTTCTAAAGTGCAGTTCTCTCTGTATATATATATAACATATTTTCAAATTACAAATACATTTAAGCTTGATTTATAGAAAATCTGAAGATGGTATTCACAGAAGTCAGTACTGGTCGAAACTCAGGAGTCGATTGGTTGGAACTTTGTTGAGTTACAAGGAGGCAACGTGCACTGCTTGAGGCCTGGAACTATTTAGATACTTGTTTAAATATTCGGAGAAGCCAGTGGATGAGAACTTGATAGGCTGACCCGGCGGCTACAGCTGTGGAAGGACCCGTACATAGATGCCAACATTTACAATTTTTCCAGATTATTTTCAGCCCCACCTTTTTTTTATACTTTTTTTTTTTTTTTTTTTTCAGGATATTTTTTTCTTATTTTATCGAAGTTATATATTGGAGAAAATTTTTCTATAAAAAAAAAAGGATGCAAAAATAAAGGCGGGGCTGAAAATACTCCAGTATAAATTAAAATACTGGCATGTATGCCCGTAGAATGGTGGTCAAAGAGTCCGTAGAATTTTTTCTAAGAGCCTGCAAATAAATGGAAATTAATTAAATATCTGGTTTTATAAGAAAATGTCAAATTTTTGGTAGGATTGCTATATCTTTAGAATTAATGGTGTTTCTACATTTTATAATATTAACAGCTTCAGAAATAACACTGCTCGGCATGAAAATTGCCTCTGACACCATTTCAGCATATTCTTATGAAAAATGACCCCCTGATTCCGAATATGACGCCCATTTTGCCCTATTACCCACCTTTTTTTTAGGAATGGCCGACTATTTTTAACATTTTGCGGTGATTTTATGTTTTTTATTTTTTATTTATTTTTTTTTTTTTTTATCTTTAGGAGGGGGTTCTGAGGGGCAACAGAGTTGGAAAATTCTAAAACAAAAGCATTTGCGACAAGGGGATTTTTTTTTTTTTTTTTTTTTTTTGGGGGGGGGGACTGAAATTATGCATTAAACTGAAATTATGCATTGCATATCTTATATTTTTTTAATCTGTTATTAATGTTACTTTTTAAACTTTATATATATTTTTTGTTTTTAAGTGTTAAATTAATTATTTTTCATTCTTCAAATCAAATTCATAGTCATAAAATTATCGAACAGAAAAATAAATTGAGGGAGGGGGTGGAGTGTCTAAAAAACGGTGGGTGACTGGACAAAATGGGAGTCATATTCGGATTCAGGAGGTCATTTTACATAAGAATCAGCAAAAATGGTAGCAGATCTCGATTTTTTTTTTTTTTTTTTTTTTTTTTTTTTTAGAGCAGTGTAATCAGTTTTTGTAGATTTTGTGGAGTTAAACTGTTTTTGCTTTATCTTGAATACGTGTTGCATCGGAGTTATTATAAATGAAGTTAACTAATGCTGAACTTTTTTCACGTGTTAAATTTATAGAAACGGATGAAGGCTCGAATTACTGTTTAAAATAAGATTATATAGATACCTCGGCTATAGTTAAAACTGTATATATAAATGTATGTATTAAAGGACTATTTTGTTTAAATTTTGTTATCTGTTTCTTAGTATTTAAATATTGTAGCCTGGGGTCATAGTCTTTGCCTTTTTTTCAGGACACTTTGAGAAATGACAATCTCATGCATTTTTTGTTACCACTATTTTTATACATTAATTTCTATATTGTTTAATCACGGCATATTATTATAAAAAAAAAAATAGCGGTAGGAAAAGAAGCAAAAAATTTCTGATCATTGAAAGTATCCTAAATTTAAAAAAAAAAAAAAAAAAAAAAAAAAAAAAGGCGGAGCCTACGAACTCTGATTATAGCATAGGTGCCAACTTGTACGGTTTTCCTAACACTAGTATTTCGTTGCAAGAAAAATCATCTTTCATCATAGGAAACTACTAAAAAACTTATAAAATTTTCGATTAAAAATTTCCGGTAGTAAAAACATGTGCAAGTTTTCAGGGATGTTGCAGGGTTCGTACGTTTCAAGTTATTTATTTTTAACCACTAAAGTAACATTTTAAGCCGTAACGTTAGGATAAAATAAATAAAATAAAATGTAAAATAAACATTTTATTTATTAGATTTTTTTCTAAGATTACGAAAGTTCACGTAACAGCACTTTTATAAATGTATAATTTTCATTATTGAAATCAAAAATATAATATTTGGGCGTTCGAATGCCCTTGAAGGTGCAATATATATATATATATACAAATTCAAAAAAAAAAAAAAAAAAAAAAAAAAAAATTAATCGTTCAGTTATTTAATCGATTCCTCAATTAACTGTGAATCTTAACTGTATACAGACACATGTATATCTCGTGTTCTGATTTATGTGCAAGAGTGCAAGCTACTCATACAAGTTTTTTAATGTGTAATGTATGTTATACTTTAGTTTTATTAATTATTAATAGTATTTCATTTAACTATTTTTATTATTATTTCCATTAATAATATTGAATATGCTGCATGAATTAAAATATGATTTTTATCTGGTTTTCACATATATTTTCAGTTTTAATTTTCTCTTTTTTGGTGGTGTTATTGGGTATAGCTTGTTGTAAATATTTAGCAATTTGCATACAACAAGACAGAAATAACACCCACTTTACATGCAACATTCATTCTATACCCTTGAAAAAGTAATGAATTTGTATGTTTCAATTTCTGGATGGTTGATTGTCGCAATCTCTTTTTGAATTTTTCTGTTTTATCTTTTTCAAAGTTTATTGTTTTCGTCTATTCAATGTTTGAAAAGGTTTTCAATATATATATATATATATATATATATATATATATATATATATCTGTACTGATAAGTATAAAGGATTTAAGTCCATATTCTTGATTTTTCAGGAGACGAAAAATAAAATTAAACTAACTAAAAACAAATCAGAAGAATCGATTAGGAAAAAGGGATTTCGTTGACTTATACCCTTTATACCATTCAGTGATTGTCAACCTTCATTTAATGACGGGAAAAAATTGAATTAAATATTTTATACCATACATGAATGCTAAATTTTTGTCTTGAACCTTTTTTTACCAATGGATTTTCTCAAAGACTAAATGACATAGACTTAAGTCCTTTACACGAATCGATAGAGAATTTTTTTCTGAGTCTGACTATGTACTTAACTCAAAATCGACATTTTTGGACTTAAATCCTTGATACTTATCAATATATTATATAATAAATATTTATAGGTTGAACTACATTAGGTTTGTTAAAAAAATATCTGCACCCCGGAAGTAAAGAATATAATGTCACAAATATGATTTTTTTTTTTTTTTTTTTTTTTTTTAGGAATGATGTTACAATGAAATTAATTAATGATATTTGCCATAAATAAAGAAAACGGACATGGTTGTATTTGCTACTGTCCTGCCTCCTTCAAAATAACTAACACAACGCTTAATGCCTCTATATAAAGCAAAATATGCACATAAAGAACATGGTGTTAACTCTTTTTTTTACAAAACTGACATGACGTCCTTTACCTTCGGGGTTCAGATATACACAACAATTTTTACGGTTTTTGATATATATATATTTTTTTCAGATTTGAAATCTTTACATTGCGTTTTTTAAATTTGCATAATTTCATAAACTCATGATCTTCCAAATGTTAAAACTTCTACAGATATTCAAGAAAATATTTTTGTTTGTTTGTTTATATATACATACATGATATATATATACACATGAAATTAAATAAAATATAAAATAAATTAATAATTTAGGACGATATATGTATTAAATTTAATAAAGAATATATAATGATATATTTTTAATTATTAAAATATTTTCTTTCAGCTATCTATATATATATATATACTATATCATATATCATTTAAATCTATATATATATATATATAAATGAATGTTTGTCTGTATGTCCTTTATAAAATCGTAAACGGCTTGACAGATTTCGATCATTCTTTTTTCGTTTTTTTCCTTATAAGTCAGGGATGGTTTAGGAAAAAAAAGGGGGGCAAAACGTGAATTCAAAAAATCCTTCATATCTCAAACAAAAAAACGGATGTGCGTAAAATTTTTGCTTTAAAATATAGCTAATATAAATGTCTAAAACCCAATTTCTGGAATTTTCGAAATTCGGTCCCCAAGGGGGAGCGGGGGGGGGGGGGCAAAACGGGATTTCACATGCGTAAAACGCGATTTCGCATAATCGTATACATCTCAAACAAACAAACAAACAAACAAAAAACAGATATACGTGAAATTTTAGCTATAAAATATAGCTAATACAAATATCTAAAAATCAATTTCTGGAATTTTAAAAATTCAGCCCCCAGGTGGGGCAGCAGGGGCAAAAACAATTAGAAATACAGTTAGGCCTTTCAAAATTGGTACAGATAAGTTTCAATACCCTGCAAGTCGAATGGGGATATTTTCGAAAGTGTAAAGTTATTAGGAGGAGGGAGAGGGGGGGGGGGAGCAAAAAAAAAAAAATAGAGTTAGATCGTTCAAATTTGGTATATAGAGGTTTTCGATACTTACAAATCGATTGCGGATATTTTCGAATTTTTAAAATTATTAGGAGGTGCGGGAAGGGGGTGGAGCGGTAAGTGGGGGACTAGGGCAAAAACAAATAGAAATACAGTTAGGGCATTCAAAATTGGTACAGATAGGCTTTAAAGGCCTGCAAGTCGAATGGGGATATTTTCGAAAGTGTAAAGTTATTAGGAGGGGCGAGAAGGGGGGAGGGGATGGGGGGCAAAAAAATAAAAATAGAGTTAGATCGTTCAAAATTGGTACACAAATGGTTTTCGATACTTGAAATCGAATGCGGATATTTTTGAATTTGTAAAATTATTAGGAGGGGCGGTAAGGGGGGGGGGGGCTATGGGCAAAAACAAATAGAAATGCAGTTAGGCCGTTCAAAATTGGTACAGATTGGTTTTAGAGGCCTGTCAGTCGAATGGGGATATTTTCGAAAGTGTAACGTTATTAGGAGGGACGGGAGTGGGGGCGGAGGGACAAAAAAAAAAAAAAAAAAATAGAGTTAGATCATTCAAAATTGGTACATAGATGTTTTCGATACCTACAAATCGATTGCAGACATTTTCGAATTTTTAAAATTATTGGGAAGGGGGTGAGAGTGGTGGGGCAAAAAAATAAAAATAGAGATAGATCGTTCAAAACTGGTGCATAGAGGTTTTTGATATTTACAAATCGATTGCGGATATTTTCGAATTTGTAAAATTATTAGGATAGACGGGAGGGGGGGGGCGAAGGGGGAAAATAACAGAAAGAAGAGTTAGAGCATTTTTTGAATTTTTTCCGAAGGTAGTGAGAACCCCGGTGCGACATTTTTCCTAATCAGCTTTTTTTTTTTCACGTGATAAAAATTAATGCAATTTTGAGAATTCAGTAATTATAGTGATTCATTTAAAAATAGGGCCCAGCGAAGCGGGCGAAGCCTGCTAGTAAATGAATAATTTAAGGGAAAATATTTTTCTTTATTGAATGTTTTTCCCATAGATATAGTAATTTATATAGATCTATCATCCCATTGTTATCATGCAAAAATTTTTGATGCCGAAAAAAATTTTTGGCATCAGCCATATAGTGGTACTGAAACCATTAAAACTCGGCAATTGTAATAGAATAGAATATAATGTTGCTAATTTTCAAAATGTCGAAATATTGCGTCTTTTAATTCTTCGAATACATTTATGAAAAGAAATGGATAAGTTATCATAAAAGTGTAAATTATATTTGACTAAATTATGAAAAATATAATTTTTATAATCAGTTGCTTTGTTGTTATTATGAAATAAAAACTGGTTTATTTTTAATGGAATATGTTTTTTAAAGTTTGATATTTTTTAAGATTTTATATTAGTAAGTAATATAGAATTTTAAAAATTCTTTTATATATAGTTAGCAGCGGCGTAGGTAAAGAACGTTAGTTTTAGTATATAAAAGAATTTAACTTTAAATATTAACTAAATTAATAAATATATAAAAGAAAGAAAGAAAAAGAAAAATGAATTTGAAATTGTATCTGCAGTTTTTTATTCACCCCTAGTACATAAATTAATCATAAATTTTATTTTTTAAATTATCTGTGTGTGTAAATGCTGATCGTCTGCTTTTAATTTTTAATTTTTTTTTTTTTTTTATACTTAATATATATATATACAGTGAAACCTCTCAAGTTGGACACCCCTCTAAGTTGGACGCTTTTTCTCGGAACGGAATGTATCCATTAACATTATGTCTAACCCCTATAAGTTGGACACCTCTCTAAGCTGGACACTTTTTCTTGGAACCGTAGGTGTCCAACTTAGAGAGGTTTTACTATATATTCAAACATTTTATTTCACGTGAAAAAAACGTTTTTCAAATGAATAGCGTAACCGAAAATAACATTTATATTGTTTTGTTTTGTTTTGTTTTAAATCTGCTGTTAATTAGGGGTCTAGGTCAATTACGTCCCAAAATGAAATTTTTATCTCCCCCATAGGTCAACTCAGTGTTGCCAGATTGGGGCCTTTTTTTTATTTTACTACCACCAATAATTTTGAGAAGTGATATTTTTTTTTATATATACAAAATAGATGATTAATCTTCGAAGTAATTTGGCAACTGTTACAATTAAAATTCAGTGGTTGCTATTTTATATAAAAAAAAATAAAAAAGTCCCCAATCTGGCAACACTGGGTCAACTGCGACCCAGGTATTCTCCCCACCTATACCAACTACGGCCCAGAAATATTCCCCTGAGTTTACTGCAAAAGAACGTTTTTCGCCAAAATCGCCAAAGGTTTTTGCACATGGTTATGGTTTAGTACGCTGCTAGTAGTTTTTAAATTATTATTCTTAGCATAAGTTGCATTTCTCAGTAATGGTTTTAGAAATTAACATTACCATTTAATTTTTGCTTATTTATTTTTTGCGGAAATGATGGGGATGCACATTAAATTACTATATAAAGAGGCGGGGGGAAAAATGCAGAAAAGAAAGAAAAAACTTTTAATGCAGGTGCATAATTATTAAGAAATATAATTGAAAAATGCAGCATGCATATAGTTAAAACTCTTTATATATATACTTGTCGCTATTACTTAAATAGCGACAAGTAAAAATAACTTTTAAACATCATATAAATAAAATAACAATAATTTTTCCTCTCATTTTTGAAAAGATAAAAATAAATATAAATATAAAAAAAAAAAAAAAAACTGTTATGGAAAATATGTATAAAATTTAATGCTCTAAAATATTTTATTATGATGTTTTTTTTTTTTGTTTTTTTTTTAACATATTGATTTCCTTTTTAGGAAAATCTTACATGAAAATCCACAGACAAAAGTAATAATTTAAATGCAGATACTGACGTGAATTAATAATTTCTCTATACTAATTATGTTTGTACACAAATTATAATTACTTCAGACATTATGTATGTTTTAGGCATTAACATAAGTTCCGTTATTATATTATTATTATTATATCCGTCATTGTTACCATTTTTTTTTTTTTTTTTTTTTTTTCAGTTAACTACTTTTTACCATTACCCATAAATTATAATTTATCTGAAATATTTTGTGAATCCCTATACGCAACCCAGTCACATTAAATGCACAATTTATTTAATTTAATAAGAAATTAAATTAACAAAAAGAAATATATTTATAAATTTTATTTTTAAAACAGATATATATGTATATATATATAATAATAATAATATATTAAAACTTTCCAATTATTTAATTTTAAGATTATTATTAGTTTAAACAATTTCTGTAATCAATCCCCAAAAAACTACCAAAATCAAACTAAAACTAGTATGTTGTGGCCACCACGAGACTTTCTTCTATATTTTCCTATACAAATTCACTTAGTAACAATAATAATAATAATAATAATAATAATAAAAGTGGGACTTTGACAAAATTTTGGGTAAAATGTGAAAATTATTCTAAGTTTGTCAACACACGGAAACCGTAGGACTTTGACAAAATTGGGGGAAAACTGCAAAAATTTGTTTAAGTTTGTCAGAACACGGAAACCGTGGGAGTTTGATAGAATTAAAAGGAGAGATAAAAAAAAAAAAAAAAAAAAAAAGTGGGACTTTGACAAAATTTTGGGTAAAATGTGAAAATTTGTTAAAGTTTGTCAAAACACGGAAACCGTGGGACTGACAAAATTAGGGGAAAAATGCAAAAATATGTTAAAGTTTGTCAAGACACGGAAACCGTAGGACTTTGACAAAATTAGGGGAAAAAAGCAAAAATTAGTTTAAGTTTGTCAGAACACGGAAACCGTGGGAGTTTGATAAAATTAAAGGTAGAGAAAAAAAAAAAAAATTCTAAGTTTTTTTTTTCGTAAAAAGTAAAAAAAAATCGGTAACTTTGTTTTAAATTATCACACATTTATAGTTCAACCATTCGTTTTAAAAGGTACTGACGAGACCTTTCGAAAGATACCCATCTTGAAAATTTTTGCCCTATATCACCCTGTTAAAAATTTCGAAAAAGCGGGATGGCAACGCAACCTGTAAGACGATTTTTACCAAAAGTTGATAGGCACTAATTTATGTCAAGGTGCAACTACATACCAATTTGTATGAAATTCTGTGCAGTAGTTCCAGAGATACAGTTGCCACAAAATTTTGTCACACACACACACACACACACACACAGACAGACAGAGACAGACATTTTCTAAAAATGGTAAAATCGTGTTCTACAGCTCTCAAAACGTGAAAATCCATCAAAAACTCGAAATCGAAA
This sequence comes from Salticus scenicus, assembly GCA_963930645.1. Classification (NCBI taxonomy): domain Eukaryota; kingdom Metazoa; phylum Arthropoda; class Arachnida; order Araneae; family Salticidae; genus Salticus; species Salticus scenicus. The sequence continues at coordinate 139,250,685 of OZ005654.1, forward strand.
ATTTTTACGAATCCAAAACTTTCTTCTATTGAAGATAGAAGAAAGTAATAATTACCAAATAAAAAATTAAATTAACCTGAGAATGATCATAAAATTAAAATTGTAATAAAATACAGGCTAAAAATTAATATTATTTTTAATTAGATATTTTTAACATTTTATTTAACATTTATTAAATGATCTTTATCTCAATGGAAACCATAAACTTATTCCAGACTTAATAGATTTATTTAGTCTGACATATGCTTGATGAAACGATTAGTATAAGTAGTATACTACATGAAGCTTTAGAAAATTATCCTTTAGTTTTTATTTGCGATAAACTGTCGCTAAATAGTCGAACTTTTATTCAACAGCCTCATAAACCGGTATCTTCCCACTGAGATGCAAAAAAGGTAACCCTACTCCGTACCAAGAGGAGATGACCCAGTGATTGATGATCATTTTCCCCCACGGTGCTGCCTAGACCCTGATCTCATAAACCATATTCTGTCTCCAATGGGCGAATTTTTTGATGGAAATGTTAAAATACTTTTTTTTTTTTACATTTCCAGCATTCAACTCCGTAAATCGTCTAAAATAAGTCTTACTGACGCATTTTAATCTTACAATGCTATCGATAAAAAAAAAAAAAAGTCTAATTTATGGATAATGAATGTCACGTACCTATATTCCTTAAAATTAAGGATTAAACGTGGAAATGCGCCACAAAGTAACAAGTTCAAATTGAACAGCCGCATTAAAATGGTTCTAAAGGTCCATGCAAAAAAAAAAAAAAAAAATCTAAAATCCTTTGTTTATATAATAAAATATATATTCAGGAAACAATTATTGTGGTTTTTGATATATTTTTTTTACAGATTTAAAATCTTTAAATTGTTTTTTCTCAGTTTGCATTTCTTCATGAATTCAAAATCTTCAAAAGACTAAAACTTGTACAGATATTAAAAAAAAAAAAAAAGAAAAGAAAAGAAAAGAAAGAAAGAAAGAAAAAGAAAAACGTAATACTTTATTATTATTATTATTTATAATACTACTTAAAAGAATTAGTGATGAATTTTGCAATATTGAGAGGGGGGGGGGGCTCACACAGAACTATTTATCATATAAAACTCTTCCGAAGCCTAATTTGAATTGTTTAACATACGTTTACATAACAGTACTCGTTACTTTACCTCTTAATCTCAAACCTGTATCTATAGTAATAAATTTCAGTATAAGAGAAAGTCGTGTGAGTGACACACCAGATAATCTTTTTGGCTAAGCTTTACTATAGGGCACCCATTGACAATTTGTGACGCTGTGATACGATTCAGTGTATCGAAACTTTTTAATAGAAACCTTTTTGTATCGAAACTTTGTTTGACAGTCTCGGAACTTTATTTTTCTTTTTGCTCCGACCATTCGTGTATGTTTATCGTAATGCGGCCCAGCTGAATGATTTTTTTTTTTTCTTTTATAATGCGTTTTTGAGATTTAAAAATTATTTTTTCGAGTGTATTTTATTATTATTATTATTTTTTTAATAAATGGAATTATTTAGGGAAAAATTAGTGCATGGTAGTAATTGATGCAGCACAGATTTTCATGCATTTTCCAATGCATGCGCCACAATTTAGGGGTATCAGTAGTGTAAAAAGGAGAGTTCAGCGACACGGTGGTGGCGTAGTGGCGTATTGTGGCGTAGGGTGGAGGCGCGCCTCCACCCTGACACCACTACGCCACCACCCTGTCGCTCAACGTCTCCTTTTTACACTACTTAGTCATCATCTTGGATGAGGGGGGTGTGTGTTGCCACCAGAAGAATAGAAACTTTTAGACCGTTGCCACCGGAAGAATAGAAACTGTGTGTTGCCACCGGAAGAATATAAACTTTTAGAGCGTTGCCATCGGAAGAATAGAAACTTTGGCTATCATCTTGGATGAGGTTTGGTGGTGCCATCTATCGGGGAGAAGGGGAATTTTTTCATAAATTTCGGACTTAGTATTTTTTTTTCACAATTTTAGGGACTTCAAAATTTTTTCGAATTTTTGCAGGGGTTAGATTCGAACCGAAGGTAAAATAGTTTCACGGCTTGATAAGTGGATAAGGGTTTTATTTATCAAGCCATGAAGCTATGCTTGTGAGTGCACTTATAAGGTATATAAAGAGAGACGTTGCGTTAGTGAGTCATTGTAAAACGTATCTTCGTACGAGGAAGGTATGATGCGCTTTCGTGTGAATGTGAGTCATAATAAGATTTTGTGTTGTAACGATGGAGGTGTATCAGAATCCAAGTCACGAGGGAAGTTTTGGTGGTGTAAATGCCTTATTTCGTGCTGCCAAAGGCAAAATCTCGAAGAAGAAGATTCAGGACTGGGTGAGCGGAGTCGATGCATACACGTTGCACAAACCTGTTCGAAGAAAGTTCCCGACCAATCGAGTGATAGTGTATTCAATCGATCAACAGTGGCAGACCGACTTAGTGGATCTCGGCAGTTTGCAAAAGTTCAATCAAGGGTACCGCTACATCCTGACTTGTATAGACATTCTGTCTAAATTTGCGTGGGCGGTCCCTTTGAAGCAAAAACGGGGTGAAGATATTGTAAAGGCGTTCCGGTCTATTTTTGCAACGAGGAAACCCAAGTCCCTGCAATCGGATGACGGAAAAGAGTATCAAAACAGACTTTTTCAAAAATTTTTGAAAGAAGAAGGCGTGCGGTTTTTTACGACGAATAACAATACGAAAGCATCTGTCGTGGAGCGATTTAACCGAACTTTGAAAACGAAAATGTGGAAATATTTTACCCATAATCATACCTACCGCTATTTAGACGTGTTGGATCAGTTGTTACACAGTTATAATCATACTTACCATTCAAGTATCAAGAGAGCTCCAGTTGAAGTAACCGCTGAAAATGAAAGCGATGTATGGGATACTTTATACGGTGACATGCAAAATGCGAAAAGAAAACCCTGCATGTTTCAACCGGGAGATGTTGTACGAGTTTCCAAGCAGAAATTAACCTTCGAAAAAGGATATGAAACGAACTGGACGGAAGAAGTGTTTGTGGTGACTGAATGTGTGAGAAGAGACCCTCCCGTCTACCGAATCAAGGACCTGTTAGAAGAACCCATTAAAGGAACCTTTTACCCTCAAGAACTTCAGAAAGTGAAACCAAAAGAGAATTATACGATTGAAAAGATTTTAGATAAGCGGATACGCAAAAAGCGTGTGGAATACAAAGTAAAATTTAAAGGTTATCCCAGCAAATTTGACCAATGGATTCCATCCTCTGATTTATTCGCCTTATAAAACAAGTGTTTGGATTGTTGAAAGATCATTTGAAAGCATGTCGTTCTACGTGACGTTACCTTCGGACAGTTCCCGGAATTATTTTCCTGAGAATAAAATTTCTCATTTTATTACGCGATTACCCGCCCCCCCGTTGAATTGAAAGGGGAATGGGAAGTAGGCCTTGTCGAATTTATTTACCCTCACACCTGGTATAATGTGAATCAAAATAATAATTTATTTGGTTTCGATTTGAATGACCAGAAATCCCCGTTTGGTAGAAGAATTCCCCCTGGCTTTTACGAATCGGTTGATGACATTTTAAAAGCAATGTCTATTGAAGAGATTAAAAATAAAATTTCTTTCACTTATGATCCGCACACGAAAAAGGTGTGTATTAACGTGAAAGATAAAACAAAACTGATATTGCATGAGGGGATAGCGCAGATGTTGGGATTCGAACCAGGTGAAATCGCCTCACCAGATATAAATATCGAGCAAACTATTTTTAGTACCTATGTCGCAGATCCCTGTGCGCATTATAGAGTATTGCTGGTTTATTCGGATATTGTCGAACCCCAAATTATTGGAGATGTGTTAGCACCCCTTTTACGAATTGTCAATGTGAGGGGAAAAGATGGAGAAATGATTTGTGAGACATTTGACCGACCGCACTATTTACCTGTCAGCCGAAAATCGTTCGACTCTTTGGAAATCGTTATAAGGAACCACCTCGGCGAACTCACGCCATTTGAACGTGGGCGCTCGTACGTGAAGCTTCACTTTCGTCAAAAATACCTCTCGTGATGTTTGTTCCTTACCAGTGTTGTGCGAAATCTTTTGAAGATTACTATTCCCATCAGTCGGGTAGTGGTCTAAATTATTATCAAGGCACTACTTTACAAAAGGGATATGGATTCGGTGGACTGTTTCGATCCCTTTTTCGTGCAGCAGTACCCCTCTTCAAATCGGGAGCGAAAGCGGTCGGCAAGCAGTTGTTTCATTCAGGTGTGAACGTGTTAAGTGACCTGTCTCGCGGAGAAGACATTAAAATGGCCGCCAAGCGAAGATTAAAAGAAGCTGGACAGACCTTAACCGACAAAGCCGCTACTAAAGTGAAGACGATGATTGGATCGGGCCGCCGGTATAAAAAGAGGAAGCGTTCTACCAAAGCAGTCATTCGACGTAAAGCCAAGAAAGTGAAGGTACAAGATATTTTCGCTTAAAGATGTCTGGACTCATCCATAAAGATTCTGCTGCCTGTGCGAAATCCGAATTGGATTTATTTTTGATCCCACCCACGCAAACGGCTATTGAAAAAGGATACTTTGTTGAATACCACCCTCTTGCGAATATTCGAGACGGAGGACCTGTGGAATTTAATATTTCCGGAAATGGTGAAGACTATATTGATTTATCGGCTTCCTACCTGTATGTGAAAGTGAAAATTACCAAGTTTGATGGATCACCCTTAGCGGAAACGGATGCAGTTGCCCCCGTGAATTTATTTTTACACGCCTTGTTTTCTCAAGTGGATATTAGCCTGAACGAAAGAGTGATCTCCTCGTCGAGTAACACCTACCCCTACCGCGCCTATATTGAAACGCTGTTGAATTATGGAGAAGATGCCAAGAAAAGTTTATTGACCTGCGAATGTTTTTACAAAGATGAGAATTTAGCTGCTACAGATCCTGCTGGAGACAACCCCGGATTAAAGACACGTTACGCACTCACGAATAAAAGCAAAACGTTAGATATGATTGGACCTTTGCATTGTGATATTTTTCAACAAAATCGATTGCTATTGAATATGGTTGACTTGAAAATTAAGATGACCCGAAGCAAGCCCGAATTTTCCTTAATGTGTAAAATCGATGCAGCGAAACCCATTCCCAACTACAAAGTGATTTTGGAACATGCTTCTATTTTCATACGTAAAGTGAAAGTGAGCCCAGGTGTATTACTGGGTCATGCCAAGGCCTTAGAGAAAAGTACGGCAAAGTATCCCATCGATCGAGTGTTATGCAAGACCTATTCGATCTCAACCGGAAGTAAATCCTTTATGCAAGACAATGTGTTTTTAGGAGCCATGCCGAAAAGAATTATTATTGGACTTTTAGAAAATAGTGCCTACACTGGACAATATGATTTAAATCCCTTTTATTTCTATCATCACAAGGTCAACTTTTTAAGTGTTTACGTGGATGGACAACCCGTACCCAGCAAACCCTTGGAATTGGATTTCGAAGAAAATAACTATATAAGAGCGTATCATCGTTTGTTTTCGGGATTTAACCGGGATACCGGCATTTATCTGACCCGAGAGGACTTTGCGAACGGACATACTTTGTATGCTTTCGACCTGAGCCCTGACATGTGTGATGGACCCCATCTGAATCTACAGCAACAAGGAAATTTACGAATTGAAATCAAGTTTGCAGACACCTTAGAAAGAACCACGACTGTATTGGTGTATGCGGAATTTGAAAATATTATAGAAATTAGTAAAACACGACATGTGTTGTGTGACTTCCCCAACTGAAAATGAATTCTATAGAAATCGAGACTATTTTATCCCACGATCCAGTAACCAAGAAATACTTTTTCGGTGTTTTCCCCAGTGATCAATTACCCAAGAAGATCGAGCGTTATCCTGCATGTTTTGTATGCAACGTGGACAAGTCTACAGAAGCCGGAAGCCACTGGGTGGCATTCTATCTATCCTCCCCTACGGAAGCGGAATTCTTTGATTCCTATGGAAACAAGCCGAACTTTTTTAAAGGACCTATATCGAACTATATATCTCAATTTTCACGAGTGGTGTTTAATCCACTTCCGCTGCAAAGTCATGTGACAGCTGTTTGCGGTCAATTTTGTGTGTATTATATTTATTGCCGATGTCGTGGCAAAACTTTGAAAGATTTTTTAAAGCAGTTTGTAACTGAAAATATATGTAACGACCATCGAGTCTATAATTTTGTATCCAAACGATTTCGCACACGTGCTCCTTTTTATCAATAAAAAACTATTTATAATGTAAACCTTTGTGTCTGTGTTTATTTAGAATGGAGTTTCCACGCTTTCAACACCCTTTTACAATGCTCTTAGCAGGCCCCACGGGGGTCGGTAAGAGTTGGTTTCTGCGGGATTTACTGGCAGAACGACGGCGTATGTTTAACCCTCCTCCCGATAAAGTCGTTTGGTTTTACGGCATCTCTCAAAAGCTTCACGAGGAAATTCCCGACGTGACATTCGTGGAAGGGTTTCCTTCTAATTATCGGGAATATTTAGGTACCCATTCTTTAATGATTTTAGATGATTTAATGGTGGAATGTGGGGGTGATGAACGATTAACCCACCTCTTTACCAAAGGAAGTCACCATTTAAATTTAAGTATTATTTTTATTACTCAAAACCTTTTTCATAAAGGTAAAGAAATGAGAGGTATTTCCTTAAACACTCAATACTTAGTACTTTTTAAAAATCGTCGGGACATGAGTCAAATTACGCACTTGGGCAGACAATTATACCCGAGATCAACTCAGTTTTTTCAAGAAGTGTTCGAGGATGCTACCAAACAGCCCTTCTCTTATTTGTTGGTGGATTTAAGGAATGAAACCCCCGAAGGAATGCGACTCAGAACGCGTATATTACCGGGGGAAACCCAATTTGTGTACGAGCCCAAAAAAGGTTTAAAAGGAAAGCCCTACCGATTTTAATTCATTTGGGATCATGACGTTAACGAGGAAACAACTTCGAGACTTGGAGCTTATAAAGTCTTGTCCTCAAACCTTACGCAAGCATTTGTTAAAAAAATTACCGACTCGATCTGTGAAGGCTATTTGCGAATGTACCCTGAACGTATTAAAAGGAAACGTGCCTCTCTCCTCTCATCAGAAAAGGTCTTTAAGGAAATATAAGACGACTCTTCGAAAAATTGGTACCAAGAAAGGAAGTTTATTCAACAAGAAAAAATTGATTGTTCAACACGGTGGATTTTTAAATATTTTAATCCCGGCTGCATTGTCTGTTTTAACCGGTATCATCAATGGAATTCGCAGCTAAGTATGCGTTGGTACCGGAAGAAGAATTTTCTAAGCATACGCCTTCCAAAAAGCAAATGACGGAATTTGATTTAGCTATGGCTAAAATATTAAATAGTTCTTTACCGGATCACGAAAAAATTCAGCACTACTACGAACTCTTAAAAAGAAAAATGGATTTGCAAGAATATAATTTGCCTTGGATGTCTAAACAACTCGAAGAAGAACCTGAAAAAGTGGAACCTAAACAAGTGGAGTCTATAAAACAAGAACCCCAAGAAGACTATGAAACCTTTGTGTTATCATCTGTAGCTAAACCCATGAAGAAACAAGCCGAAGCCTTATTAAATTTTCTCAAGTCTCATTCAAACAAGTTTAAGTGGAACCCGAAAGGAGAGATTACTTACAACGGAAGGACCATGGAACATTCTAATTTAGCGGAACTCTTTCATTTCATCTTTTCTGTGAATAAAAAACCACCTATTACAGGACAAAGTGAATTTTTGCAAGCCTTGAAAGATATGGGAGTACCCCAAAGTATTATTAAGAATCGATATTTGTCTTCAAGAAAAAACATTGTCAAACCGAAAAAGAAACTTATTGTAAAAAAACCTATTGTTAAACTCAACCCTGTAACCTGGGAAACATACTAAATAAAATGAATTTGTATCTATCCATACGTGTGATTATTTATAGAATAAAATACACTTACCTGAAAACACATCCTACTCCAACGGCTACCTTGAGAGAAATGAATGATAAGGAGAGTTCTTATCAGCAACGCGAGGTCACCTGATTAGGGTGACGTCACGAGTAATGTGATTGGCTATGCTCAGTCACGTGGTGAGTGACGTTACGAGTTATCTGATTGGCTACCTCTGGTCACGTGACGAGAGTCTTATCTTATCAGAGATTGCTTATCAGCGATCACGGCTCAGTCTACCATTTGATTTCGTGTGTGTTGGTTGTCTCGTCATGTCTGCAGTGAGTTTCACGGAAAACGGACTGAATGTCCAGTATGTTTCAAACTTCATCGAAAAGGAACAAGCAGATCGGTATTTTGCCGAGTTAAAAACTTTACCTTTCTACACGCCAACCTTTAGAATTCATGGAAAAAGTTTTAAGCCTAAAAGACAAGTTCTGGGATACGGCGATTCAACTTTGAGTTATGCCTTCAGCGGAACTCATGTGCCTGCTAACCCTTGGACACGTCTGGTATTGGAGCTGCGGGATCGAGTGGAAAAATGGACGGCTTCTACCTTCAACTATGTTCTGCTAAACCTCTACAGCAATGGATACAGCTACATACCTCAACATAAAGACAACGAAAGTGGATTAGATGCAACTTTCCCCATCGTAGTCCTCAGCTTTGGTGCCGAACGAACAATTGAATTCAAGAAGCCTAAAACACCTTCGACTTTGATTTCATTAGAACATGGTTCTCTCTACAGTATGTTAAAGCCTACGAACGAACTGTTTACCCACGGCATTGCACCGAATCCTATCATCAAAGATATGAGAATCAGCCTGACTTTTCGTCACTTAATACCCAACCCTATCATGCCACCTTTAAAGAAACCAAGACTTGATATAAGTGATGCTTCATCCAGTGCATGCGATACTTTGAAAAACTCTGATTGTGATACTTCGAAAAACTCTCATTGTGATACTTCTGTTAAAAACTGTTCTCAAGATATGTGTGAAGAATTGAATGTGAATGATTGGTTAAACCAATGGGTACGTGAACAATCTTGGGATCCTATACGAGGTGAATTTAATTTAAACTTTAGCAGTTTTTTACAAATTGTAATAGAAAAGAATTTTAATGTGAGAATCCACATTCGTAATTTTAAAGAATTACATACAGGTCAATGGATACCTACTAAAGAAGGCGTTGTAATGACAGCTCAGACATGGTATTATTTTCAAAGTAAGATTGAAAATTTTAATTTTGAATCAGTAAATGATAGTTTTATTTCTAACAATCAATTAATAATGGCTTACATAGATGAGGATTATTGTACTTTACAGCAAATGTTTTCTTTAAATCCTTCTGGCTTTTATTTAAAACCGAATCTCATTAAATTGGCGAAGGATCAAATTTTTAGGCTTAGAGAACTCAAAATGAGAATAACTCATTTTATTATTGATGCAATATTCACCGTTCAACTTCCTATGTTAATTCTAAATAAACCTCTTGTGTGTATTTCTCATGAAAATGAGCAAAGTGCTAAGGAAATCTTACTCGATTTTATCGTGTATGAAATTCAGTTAGGAATTGAAAATTTATTTCAATGTGACGGATGTGTTTTTAATTCAGACGATCAAAATTCACACGAGTGTTTAATGAAATCTATGTTTGAAAAATATCAATTATATCGTGAAGAAATACTTTTAAAATTAAATATGCATGCTATTGTTAAAAAAATTAATTGTTCCTGTCATTACAACGACGGTTTCTTTAAACAATTAAATATGACCTTGTATGAAAAATATATTGAAGATTCTTTATCCAAAAAGTAATGTGTGTTTATGAAAACGACTTCTTTAAACAATTGTATCCAATAAGTAATGTGTGTATATATTTTTATGGAATTTCAATAAATAGATTGAAACTGAATATCTGTGTCTGTCTGTCTTTGAAATATTTTATTGATTTTATTTCTTAAAAGATTTAATTAGAAATATTTTATTTCATAAAAGATTCAATGAATTTATAAGTTTGAAATGACTATTTTATTTCATAAAACATATTTTTCAGAGATTCACTTTCTAGGGATTCAATAATTTATTTTAAAGATATATTTATTAAATCATATAATAAAACCATTTCCTATGCATTTAATAACTTATATTCGGGAAAAATATTGTTTCGAAAAGATATATTTTATTTCGTAAAACATACAATAAAACCATTTATTCATAAAGCAATCCACTTGAAAAAATAATTTTTAATAATCAAATTGAAATAATAATTGTTATTTTCCATTAATTAAAAGTGTAGACATTATCTCTTCATTAGAAATATGCAAATGAGTATGTTTCATATCTCCCGTAAGATATTATACCTGTACGAACACGGAGGAGGTGACTCACCTTGGAAAATCCACGAGGGGAAATATGCAAATGAAGCAACCTCTACGATGAATCAGAATTCGAGAAGTTTCTCGTAAGATCCACGGGGGTGAGTCAGCGTGATGCATGGGGAAAACCCCTTATCTAGATAAGCCGCTGCAACTCATTTCTCAGGTCATTCGTAGATTATCTACTGCCTTGACAACACGCATTTTTACTTCTCTCCTTTACCGACGTTCGCGAAATTTTCTTCCCGTACATTTACTGTGTTTTTACCGCATCGTTTAGTGTGCTTTTCCCGTACCTCTATAATGGAAGGATTCACCAACAACAATCAAGCTATGGATGTTGAAAATGCAGTAAGTATATTTATCTAGTAATCATTGATTTTCTAACTGTGTTTAATCATTTTTAGTGAAATATGAGATTATAAATTGTAATAAGAATTCTTTAATTTATTATTACTTTTTACGATATGTTAAAAAATAAATTTGATTGACACTATGCAAAATAGAATGAGTTTCAAATCTATTTATAATATGTGTTTAAAATAAATCGAATTTCGAATCTTTATTTTGATAAATGAGAAATCTATTTTATTTCATTCAATAAACTATATAAAGTGAAATTTAAGTATGTGTAAAATCTGTTTATGCATAGAAATTATTTATTCTATAAGTGAAAATCTATTTATAATATGTGTTAAAAATAAATTTAATTTCAAATCTTTATTTTGACAAATGCGAAATCTATTTTATTTATAATGTGGTAAACATAAATTTAATTTCGAATCTTTAATTTGATAAATGAGAAATCTATTTTATTTCATTCAATAAACTATATAAAGCGAAATTTAAGTATGTGTAAAATTTGTTTATGCTTAGAAATTATTTATTCTATAAGTGAAAATCTATTTATAATATGTGTTTAAAATAAATTGAATTTCGAATCTTTATTTTGACAAATGGGAAATCTATTTTATTTATTCTGTGTTAAACATAAATTTAATTTCGAATCTTTAATTTGATAAATGCGAAATCTATTTTATTTCATTCAATAAACTACATAAAGTGAAATTTAAGTATGTGTAAAACTTGTTTATGCTGAGAAATTATTTATTCTATAAGTGAAAAAATTAGAAATTTTAATAAGTTTATTTTTTTACAATCATATGACATAGAAATTATTTTGTAAGTGAAAAACTTTTTAATTAGAAGATTTAATTAAAACTTATTCTCATAAGTTTAAACTAAAAATTTATTATTCTAATAATTTATTTCCTTACAAAATTTATGACTCATACTTCGTTTAAAGGTGCTTTTTATATTATTCAAATCAAAAAGTTATTATTATTATTGTTTACTTATGAGAAACTTAATTTGCATTCATTATAAATAAAAAATTTAATTATTAACTAGAAAATCAGTTTACTTATAATTTTCATCAACTAGTGTTGTTTATTTAATTTCCAACATCCTATACTTTGTGATTTATATAGTAATTATCGCTTATACAATAAAATGTTAGTGTTCAAGTAGATTCATGTTCAGTCATGTTTAGGGTGACTCATCGTTTGATGAGTCATCGCATAGCTTATACAATAAAATGTTAGTGTTCAGACATGTTTAGGATGACTCATCGTTTGATAAGCTATCAATTAGATTATACTTATTCAATTTATTTATGTTGTATAAAAGTTAGATTTGCATAACCTTTTATTTATTAAATCTTTAACTAGGAGAATTTATTTTTCAAAAAATTTTTTTAAAGTTGAATACCTAATCCTATGTTTAGTTAAAATAGTGTATTGGTTTATTAAAATAGTAGCGTGTATGTATAAAAGTTAGATTTATTAAATCTTTAACTAGGAGAATTTATTTTTCTAAAATTTTTTTAAGTTGCATACCTAATCCTATGTTTAGATAAAATAGTGTATTTGGATTATTAAAATGGTAGCGTGTATGTATAAAAGTTAGATTAATTAAATCTTTAACTAGAAGAATTTATTTTTTCTAAAATTTTTTAAAGTTGCATCCTATGTTTATAAAATGATTCGTTTATTTAATGACTCATCGAATAGATTTATTCATTTATGTTGTATAAAAGTTAGATTTGTATAACCTTTTGTATATCAAATCTTTATTTAAAGATTAAAAATTTTTAAAGTTGCATCCTATGTTTATAAAATGATTCGTTTATTTAATGACTCATCGAATAGATTTATTTATTTATGTTGTATAACCTTTTGTATATCAAATCTTTAACTAGAAGAATTTATTTTTCTAAAATTTTTTAAAGTTGCATCCTATTCGTTTATTTTCAGTTGGGTATTTCCTTCGGTATACCCGATGACGAATTTCATATGCTGTGTGATGTTGCCGAGATGAATGACGAGGAGTGGCGAAACCCCCAATGGGACGACGCCGCCCAACCTGAGGCCCAACCTGAAGCCCAATCTGAAGCCCAACCTGAGCCTTCTAAGGTATGTATTGTTTTGCATTAAAAATGAGAGTGTTTCCTTTTAGAAAAGTTTAAAAAATTATCCCTTTTACAAAAGTTAAAAAAAATTGTCTTTCTTATTATAGGTTCAACCTGTTTGCCCTACTTGTGGGAAATCGTTTGCGAGGAATTGTGATTTGACTAGGCACAAGAAAACACACAACACAGAAAAAATGTTCGTGTGTCTCAATTGCCATAAGGAATTCTCCAGAAAGGATGCTTTAAACAGACACCGAAAATCGCATCACTCCTCGAGTGAATTACAAGAATCTGTAGATCCTCAGCCCGGTCCTTCTAAGGTATGTATTATTTCTTAAAGTTTTTGTGATATTTCAAAAAATTGTAACACTTTGATTAAAAATTGTAACACTTTAATTAAAAAATCGTTTTTTATTCTTTTATAGGGTTTCTCCTGTTCTGTGTGTTTGAAGGAGTTCTCCAGAAAGGATGCCTTAAACCGACATAAGAAGTTGCATGATGCTGACACTTCCACCCATCAATGTGCTACATGCCAACGAAAGTTTAGTCGCCTGGACGAGTACAACGCTCATCTAAAGAGTCATAACTACCCCTGCAAAGAATGCCAGTCCACCTTTTCCTCTAAGTCATCATTAATGAACCATATGCGACTCCAGCATTCAAACAGCCTAAGTGAGAGCCGGAAGAAACCGAAAACGACTCCTCCACCACTCTCTCGAAGACGACCCTATACACAAGCTTTGAACACGTTTAAGACGGTGCTCATTGAACCTACTGAAGCTACTCGGTACGATGTGAAAATCTTTTTAGAGTCTATTCGTGCCGAGATACATGAAAACATCCTGCAGGAATTGTATGAGAAAGATTCGATCAAGTGGTATCTGGTAATAAAAGTCTGCTTTGAAAGAGAGACAGCCGAAGGAGAGCTGGAAATTATGGATGCGTACTTCAGAACACCCTGCTACCAGCAACACACTCCTGATTTAATTGACGATCAATTAAGTGTAGGATTTATGAAGATTATTCAAAACTACGAAGAGTTCTTAGAGAGAGGTTCCGGCTGGGTGCTGAGAAACATCTACTACCTAGAATTCAAGTCTGCTAAATATAACCCCTTGAGAGCGAGCAGCTATCAAGAATTGCCAGCGAAACTGCTTGCCAAGAAAGCCATCTTAAATATACAGAACAGAGATAACAAGTGCTTCCTATGGTGCCTGCTAGCACACAAACTGAATTTGGATCGTACAAGAAAACCCGAACGAGTCTCCCACTATTTACCTCATGAAGAGGAAATCAAGATGGGTAATGTTCAGTACCCTGTTCCCATCTCAAAAATAGGCCTCATAGAAAACCTGAACAATCTTAGAATCAACGTCTTCGGCTACGAAAACTCTAAAGTGACCATTCTAAGAATTTCCGAAGTAGAAGATGTTGAAGCTATCAATTTATTACTCATTGAGAACGAAGAAGGTGCCCACCACTACTGTTTAATCCGGGACTTTTCCAGATTAATGGGAGACCGCACAAAACACTATGGCAAACAGTATTATTGTTATAGGTGCCTGCATGGTTTTTCGACAGAACTTTTGTTAAAAGACCATGAAACAAACTGCAAAAAACACACTGCTCAAGCCATTGAGATGCCCAGCAAGGAGAAGAATATACTAGAGTTCACGGGAACCCATCTTCAACATCCCATCAGCTATATCATCTATGCGGATTTTGAAAGTTTGCTCGAGCCTATTGCATCTGCTGTTCCATCCTCATCAAACTCCTACTTGCAACATACAGCCCGTCATACAGCCTGTGGTTACGCTTATGTAATCGTAGGGTCTGATGGCAAAGCTGTGAACCCCATCTTTAGCTATCGAGGAGAGAATGCAGTCAAGCATTTTCTAGAAAATATCCTCATGGAAAAAGATATCCTTGAAGAAAAACTCCAAGAAATTAAGCCAATGAAGCTCTCTGCCCAAGAAGAGGAGGCCTTCCAAAATGCAACAAGGTGCTGCATATGTCGTCAACCCCTGTTACCCGGATGCATTAAAGTTCGGGATCACAATCACGAAACTGGAGTTTTTAGAGGTGCCGCCCATGCTAGCTGCAATCTCAATTTTAAGCAGCCAAAGAAGATTCCCGTGGTTTTCCACAACTTGAAGAACTATGATGCCCATCATATCATGACAGAATTAGGCCATTTTCAAGACCATCAGATACAAGTCATCGCAACAACATTAGAAAAATATATATCATTCACTTTAAAGAAACCAGACAGCCCTGTACAGCTCGTCTTTCTTGACTCGTTCCAATTTTTGCCTGCTTCGTTAGAAAAGTTGGTGAAGAATTTGGATATTAGTCAGTTTAAAATTCTAAAAGACCAGTTTGAATCAAGTACCGATCTAAGTCTCCTCACCAGAAAAGGAGTATATCCCTATGATTACATCACCGGATTTGACAAATTCCAAGAAACAGTGTTGCCGCCTCCTTCAGCGTTTTTCAACTCACTTACGAATGAAGCCGTTGAAGAGGCTGATTATCAACATGCAAAAAACGTATGGGAAGTCTTCCAGATAAGAAACCTCGGCGAGTATCACGACCTGTATGTGAAGACAGATGTTTTGCTTCTTGCCGATGTGTTCCAAAATTTCAGAAGTCTTTGCCTACACTATTATAACATCGATGCTGCCCATTTATACACCTCTCCTGGACTGTCCTGGCAAGCCTGTCTGAAGATGACTGATGTTAAGCTAGAGCTGCTTACGGATATCAACATGCTGCTGTTTATTGAAAAAGGGGTGCGCGGGGGTGTGTCGCAGATTTCACACCGTTTCGCTGTTGCAAACAACCCGCACACTCCTCACTACGACTCAAGTAAGCCCTCTAGTTATATCATGTACTGGGATGCGAACAACCTTTACGGTTGGGCTATGTCCCAGTACATGCCTTATGGCAAGTTTCAATGGATGGATCCCTCTAACATTACTGAAGATTTCATCATGAACATACCCGAAGATGCAGCTGAAGGCTTCATTTTTGAAGTGAATTTGGAGTACCCATCTCATCTGCATGACCTCCACAATAGCTACCCACTTGCACCTGAAAAAATGACCGTGACAGAAGAAATGCTCTCCACCTATGCCAAGTCCTTGTTGCAGAACCAAAAATATTCAGGAACACCCAAACTCATTCCAAACCTCTACAATAAATCAGAATATGTTGTACATTACAGAAATCTACAGTTATACCTAAAACTTGGAATGAAGCTATTAAAAGTGAACAAGGTTTTGAAATTTCGACAAGCACCCTGGCTAAAAAAGTATGTAGACTTCAACACAGATAAACGAAAATCTGCAAACAATAGTTTTGAGAAAGATTTCTTTAAACTGTTGAACAATAGCGTCTATGGAAAGACCATCGAAAATTTGAGAAAACGTCGTAACATAGAACTGTGTAACAATGAAGTCAGAGCCCAAAAATTAGTTGCATCACCGAATTTTACAACTTTTAAAGAATTTTGCAATAACCTCGTAGCTGTGGAGAGAACAAAACCAAGCATCCTGATGAATAGACCGATATACGTGGGTTTCTGTATCCTTGAATTAGCAAAGTTGCTCATGTACGACTTTCATTACAATTTCGTTATGAAAAAGTATGAAAGTCGTGCAACTTTGTTGTTCACGGATACAGACTCCTTGACGTACTGTATCCAGACAGCCGACATGTACGAAGATATGAAGGAAGATCAGCACCATTTTGACTTCTCAGAGTATCCAGAAAATCATCCGCTATATTCTACAACTAACAAAAAGGTCCTTGGAAAGTTTAAGGACGAACTCCACAGTCAAGCTGCCTACAAATTCATTGGATTAAAGCCCAAAATGTATGCCATACAGTCAGCTGGTGGTGAAAAGAAGACAGCAAAAGGCATATCAACCTCCATTGTTAGAAAAAAATTAAGTGTTCAAGACTATCAAGAATGCCTGCAAAAGGAGATAGCCACGTATGAGCAACAAACCAGAATCCTACAAGAACGTCATCAACTCTACACAGTTAATCAAAACAAAAAGTGTTTATCTCCTTTTGATGACAAGAGGTATCTACTAGATGATGGAATCACCAGTCTGGCTTATGGCCATTACAGAATACCGCAGCATCCATAGTGAAAATTTTTGTATATATTGTTCCTGCATCCTGTATATATCAATTGTTTCTGCACCTATGAAGATTGTTCCCGCATCCTGTATATATTTTAAATTGTTTCGCACCTATGAAGATTGTTCCTGCACCCTGTATATATCAATTGTTTCTGCACCTATGAAGATTGTTCCTGCATCCTGTATATATCAATTGTTTCGCACCTATGAAGATTGTTTCTGCATCCTGTATATATTTTAAATTGTTTCGCACCTATGAAGATTGTTCCTGCATCCTGTATATATCAATTGTTTCTGCACCTATGAAGATTGTTCCTGCATCCTGTATATATTTTAAATTGTTTCGCACCTATGAAGATTATTCCTGCACCCTGTATATATCAATTGTTTCTGCACCTATGAAGATTGTTCCTGCATCCTGTATATATCAATTGTTTCGCACCTATGAAGATTGTTTCTGCATCCTGTATATATTTTAAATTGTTTCGCACCTATGAAGATTGTTCCTGCACCCTGTATATATCAATTGTTTCTGCACCTATGAAGATTGTTCCTGCATCCTGTATATATCAATTGTTTCGCACCTATGAAGATTGTTTCTGCATCCTGTATATATTTTAAATTGTTTCGCACCTATGAAGATTGTTCCTGCACCCTGTATATATCAATTGTTTCGCACCTATGAAGATTGTTTCTGCATCCTGTATATATTTTAAATTGTTTCGCACCTATGAAGATTGTTCCTGCACCCTGTATATATCAATTGTTTCGCACCTATGAAGATTGTTCCTGCACCCTGTATATATCAATTGTTTCTGCACCTATGAAGATTGCCTGAACCCATGCTTTGAAGACAACCTCAGAAAACTATGTGATGAGTTCACCAGGTTGATATTTTTTATTTTATTTTTTATTTTTATTTTTTTTAAAGGAACTAACTCCCGCCTTGCTCTACGGAGCGAAAAGGGGCACCGCAGGGCCTCGGGAGGGCAGTCTCCCAGGCGCTCAAGGTGAACTCTTTCTTTCTCTTTCTTCTCTTTTTTTCTAACTTTATTCTTTCTACCTTTTTTCTTAAATTTGTATTCTCTTTCTAACTTTTTTCTATACATTTTCCTTTCACTTATTTCTCTAATTGTAAATTTTGTATGTATCTCTTTTCAGGTTAAGTCCCAAAAGATCGTGACGTTCACGCAAAACTTTGAAAAAATTTTGAAGTCCCCAAAATTGTGAAAAAAATACTAAGTCTCGAAATTTAGGAAAATAAATCTAACTCCTCAAAATTCTCTATAGATGGCACCACCAAACCTCATCCAAGATGATAGTCAAAGTTTATATTCTTCCGGTGGCAACACACAGTTTCTATTCTTCCGGTGGCAACGGTCTAAAAGTTTCTATTCTTCTGGTGGCAACACACACCCCCCTCATCCAAGATGATGACTAAGTAGTGTAAAAAGGAGACGTTGAGCGACAGGGTGGTGGCGTAGTGGTGTCAGGGTGGAGGCGCGCCTCCACCCTACGCCACAATACGCCACTACGCCACCACCGTGTCGCTGAACTCTCCTTTTTACACTACTGGTATCCAATGATTTTTTTTTTTTATTATTTTTTTTTTTAATATCGGAATACTGACCGCTGCAGTACAGATTTTTATACATTTTCCGATTCATGCGCTATAAATTAGGGGTATCCAGTGATGTTTTTTTTTGTTTGTTTGTTTTAATATCGGGTGTGTTTAGAATTAAGGCCGATTGACTGCTGTAGGTCCTGGGCCTGAGGGGGAGTGCCTTCCGTGGAGGTCTTTCTAAGGGGTCCTAGCCCGTATTTACGCAAGTTTCGGAGAAAACCACGGAAAACTCCGAACGGCTAGGCCGACGAACGCGACCTGGGATCGAACCCGGCACCTCACGTCTACCAGCTTTGAGCGCAGAACCGCTCGGCCGCTGGTGGGCGTTTTAATATCGGGATACTGATTGCTGCAGTAAAGTTTTTTATGAATTTTCTGATTCACTCTCCTCGAATTAGGGGTATCCAGTTTTTTGTTTGTTGGTTTAATATTGGAATACTGACCGCTGTAGCACGGATTTTTATGCATTTTCAGATTCGTGCACAACGAATTAGATGCATCCAGTGATTATATATATATATATATATTTGTGTGTGTGTGAATGCTTCTGTACAGATTTTCATGCGTTTTCAGATCATGTAAGGCTGTAATTTTGAAAATTTGTAGAAAATCTTCAAGTTATACATAATTCATAACACTGAATTTTATGTGCTAAAGCTTGAAAGTCCAAGAGTGAAACAATATTATTGTTTTATTTATTTTATTGTATTGAATTTATTTTATTAAAATGTATTTTGGACTTTATGTAATGATTCATAGTATCGATTCGCGATGCGATTGGAAGTAACGACTCATCCAGTGAGCTGTACATCGGCAATAGCAATGGGTGCCTTATAGTAAAGCTGTTCCTTTTAATTTACGGAAAATAAGAAAATCGCGGAAAGTCGGGGGGAAGAAAAAACAGTAAATAATAAAAGACACAGTTATAGATATAGGCTAGATATATACAAAAAAAAAAAAAAAAAAAAGGAAAATCACAAAAAAGCAGAAAACCGCGGATCCGTGGAAGAATCTCATGCCTAAATATACTCTTGATTCAAAAAGTATATATGATATACTTTAATATATATATATATATATATATATATATATATATATATATATAATGCTGCTTTATAGTATGAATTTTACAGATAAAGGTATACCTGTAAAACTCATACTATAAAGCAGCAATATCAATTTAAATAACCAACTAATACAGCATGCAGAGAAAGACTAACAAAATTAATTCATTTTTTGAACCTGTTTGTAGGCTATTGTGGAACAATAAAACATTAATATAAACCAATTTATTCAAGCAAGAAAAATATGAATTTTAAAATCTTTGTGATTTCAGATACAAAAAAATTTTTAAACGACTTACAAGGTTTTAAAAAAGAAATAACATGCTTCCTCAACAAGAATATATTACCCCTTGTAGCTTCAATGTGTGCAACCTAAGCACCAGGACCAATTGGACGAACAGGTTCTGTCGGGATCCCAACATTTAGCTACAACAAGTTTTATTGGACTGAAAAGGGAAAATTAAATAAAAATTTAACAAAAACAAATTAATAAATATGCATTCAGAGATCTTAATGACATACATATATGAAAGGAATAAAAATAAATAAATTTAAATTATTTAAAAATCCAAATTAAAAGTATAAAAATCGCTAGCCGAAATTATAATCGCTAATAATTCATAATTACCCCTGTAAAGATTGTTTCCTAGCAGAAGACTTTATAACTCAGAAATCAAAAAAGAAAGGAAATTTCATATTAAACTGTAAATTACTCTAAAAGTATAAAAAATAACGAAAGGAATTTGCAATCGCGATCAGTCCAAAATAAACAAATTAATTAATCATTCAAGCGTTTTGATATCTGGAAATATCCTATAAATAAAATTAATGAGCAATAAAAAAGTATCTGGCGCTGGAAAGATTCAATAAAAGAATTTAATTAGCAATATTAAAAGAAATAGAAGATTTATGATTCTTAATTAAGGTTTTATGTCACATATAAAGCAATAAATAATTGTATTAATGACTTGGCGAATTGGCGGGTTAAGGTTCCAGATGGTCTGGGAAAAAACATAAATACAACCAATAAGGAACAAAGAGAAGGCGTGTTAAGCCAATTAAAGAAAATGGGAGGAGGTTGGAAATGCGCCGGATTACGCCAAAAAATGAGAGTTTAAAAGATGGAACTCGCCAAAATTTAGACCAGACCACAATTTTCTAGTGCTAATAAACTTAACGTGCTCGCTCCTCCGAAATTACGCAGATCCTAAAAGCGTCCTATACGAGTCCGGCGGCTGGAAGCCGCGGAGCCCCGATGTTATGTGACGTATCGGGATCGGTGATCCATATGACTGCCTCCATTCGCCTTCTACTCTGTCCTGACTGGTTTTAATGAAGAAATAAAGATGTTCCTGAAAGAATTCCTAGTAATCCTTGTGTGCTACGCCTGACATCTCTTTCTTCTCCAGTAAATAATAATCATTTTGTATATATTTAGCAAATTTATATTGTTCCACATTTGATTTATTAATGTTAAAAAAAAAACAAGTCCTTCCGGCTTATTCGGAAGGGTAGGTTGATTTCTTTTTCCTTATCAAACAGCCGCCATTTTGATTCAAAATGGCGGCTACAAATTATTAATGCACTTAGTAGAAATATTGATGTAGGCTACGCACATATGGAGTTTTAAGCAAATCGGTTCATAAATACATTTTTATGTGAATTTAAAATTTTCAAGTGGCCGGAGCTTGGAAACAAAATGGTGGGTTAAGTTGACAAATATATGAAATGCATTTGTGAGATAAGTCTACTATACACATATAGTTCGAATTAATTCAAAATCTCAAAAGTCATCGTGTTGAAAAATTAAATGACTGCCACTTCGATCAAAATGGCAGAGAAAGTTGCTCATCTAAAATATCGTTGCAAATTTGAATTTTTTTTTTTTTTTTTTTTTTTTTTTTTGTAGAAATTCTTTCAAAGAGGCTTAGTAAGTTGATAAAAATGTTGGTTTTGTGCATTTCTAGTTTGTTTTTGCATTAAAATAGTCTAATTTTTCCTTAAAAACGCATTAAATAGATCCAGTAACACGGGTAATAGATTTGGCGCCAAATTTGGCGACTTTTCCACTGTGGCGACTTTTTTGGCGACTTTTGGCGAAAAAATACTTATTATCCATATACCAAAGATGGACACAATAACGTGATTGGTTCACGAGTTACGTGAATTTTCTAGATTTTTGTTGTTTGAGTGATAAATCCAATTTTCATCTTTGATTTGAATTGATTAAGTATTTCTAAAGTTACCGTGATAACAAATTTTCAAGTGGCCGCCACTTGAAAACAATACAGTGGAATAAGTTGCCAGCAAACACATCCAAAATATTTGAAGCATAGGTTCACTGTCTAACTGTGGTTTAAATCAGTGCCGTGTTTCAAAAGTTATCATTATTGCAAATTTTCAAGTGGCAGTCTAAGTGGCTGCCACTTGGAAACAAAATGACAAAACAACTTGCCCATGGAAATCATCCAGTATATTTGTATGATAAGTTCATTGTCCAGTTCTAGTTTACATTAAATCAGTATTTCAAAAATTATCGTCATAAGAAATTTTCAGGTGGCAACACTTGTAAAAAAAGTGGAGTGAGATGCCCAGCGAACTTACGTGAGATATTTGAATGATAAATCCACTACCCAAATTTCATGCGAATTGATTCTGTATTACTAAAGTTACCATAATGACAAATTTTCAAGTGGCCGCCACTTGGAAATAAAATTGCGGATCAAGTCACCAAGTGAACTTATCATAGATTTCTGAACCATAAGTTCCAACTTTTATTTGAATCAGTTAAGTACTTTAAAAGTTATCGTGTGGCATATTTTGTAGTGGGAGTGTGATTTCAAGTGGATGGAACTTAGAAACAAGATGTCGGGACAAGTTGCCCAGTGAAAACATTCAAGATAATTATATGATAATATCACTGTCCAAATTTGGTTCGATTTGGAGTGTTATTTCAGAAGTTATCGTGATTTTAATTTTTCAGGTGGGAGCCTGATTTCAAGTGGCCCCGCTTAACTTAAGATATCTGCCACTTTATTAAAAATGGCGGATATAGTTTATTAATAAACTTCATTGAGATCCTTACGTGGTCTGTATTTACATCACAACTCAAACAATTTCGGAATACGCTTTTTACAATTTAAATTTGAAAATTTCAAGTGGTCTCCACTTGAAAACAAAATGGCGGTGCAACTTGGTTAACAAACTCATCTAAGATATTTATAAGATAAGATAAGACACTGTTCAAATTTGGTTCCATTTGGAGTATTATTTCGGAAGTTATGGTTTTAAATTTTCAAGTGGTGGTCTGATTTCAAGTGGTCCCGCTTAACTTAAGATATCTGCCACTTTATTAAAAATGGCGGATAAAGTTCATTAATAAAATTAATTGAGACACTTGTATAATCTATGTATACATCAAAATTTAAAAAAAATCGGAATTCGCTTTTCGCAATTAGAATTTGAAATTTTCAAGTGGTCTCCACTTGAAAACAAAATGGTGGAGCAACTTGGTTAACAAATTCCTCTAAGTTATTTATAACATAAGTTAAGACACTGTCCAAATTTGGTTCAATTTGGAGTATTATTTAAGAAGTTATCGTGATTTTAAATTTTCAAGTGGTAGCATGGTTTCAAGTGGCCCCGCTTAACTTAAGATATCTACCACTTTATTAAAAATGACGAAAAATTTCATTAATAATATTATTGAGACACTTATGTGGTCTATATTTACATCAAATTTAAAACAAATTCGGAATTCGCTTTTTACAATTTGAATTTGAAATTTTCAAGTGGTCTCCACTTGAAAACAAAATGGTGGAGCAACTTGGTTAACAAATTCATCTAAGTTATTTATAAGATAAATTAAGACACTGTCCAAATTTGGTTCGATTTAGAGTATTATTTCGGAAGTTATAGTGATTTTAAATTTTCAAGTGGTAGCCTGATTTCAAGTGGTTCCACTTAACTTAAAATATCTGCCACTTTATTAAAAATGGCGGATAAACTTCATTAATAAACTTCATTGAGACCTTTATGTGGCCTGTATTTACAACAAAATTCAAGCAAATCTTGCTTTAAATATGCTTTTTACAATGTCGGTTTGAAATTTTCGAGTGGCTGCCACTTGAAAACAAAAAGTCGGAGCAACTTGGTTAACGAACTCATCTAAGATATTTATAAGATTAGTTCAGTGTCCAAATTTGGTTCGATTTAGAGTATTATTTCGGGAGTTATCGTGATGACAAAATTTTCATTATAGATAGATAGATAGATAGATAGATAAACGAAGTGATTGCAATAGGCCGATTTCTAAAGAAATGAACCTAAAAATCCTTTCGGCTTATTCGGAAGGGAAGGTTGATTTCTTTTTCTTTATCAATTAGCCGTCATTTTGTTTCAAAATATCGGCTCCAAATTATTAATGGAATTGGTAGAAATATTGACGTATGCTATGCACATCTGGAGTTTTAAGCAAATCGGTTCATAAATACCTTTCTATGTGAATTTAAAATTTTCAAGTGGCGGCGATACATATTTTCAAGTGGCGGGCGAACAAATATATCAAATGCATTTGTGAGATAAGTCTACTGTACAAAATTAGTTCTAATTAATTCAGAATCTCAAAAGTCATCATGTTGAAAAATTAAGTGGCTGCCACTTGGATCAAAATGGCAGAGAAAATTGCTCAGTGAACTAATCTAACATATTGTTGCAAATTTTTAAATAATTCTATTTTTATTTTATTTTATTTATTTATTTATTTATTGGAAATTCTTTCAAAGAGGCTTAGTAAGTTGATAAAATGTTAATTTTCTGCATTTCTAGTTTGTCATAGCGTTAAAACAGCCTAGTATTCCCTTAAAAACGCAATAAAAAACTCCAATAAGGCAGGTAATGGATTTGGCGCCAAATTTGGCATCGTTTCCTCCTTGGAGACTTTTTTGGCGAGAAAATTCTTACTATCGATATACCAAAGGTGGACGCTGTTACGTGATTGGTTAACGAGTTACGTGAAATTTCTAAATTTTTCTGGGTTCGATAAAGGGGTATAAAAGGTGACCGAACGCGCCAAGTCAGTCGCAGTTGAGTTTCGCCAAACGCTTGCATTGCTTTTGAAGGAGTTCTGAGCCTCTATGAATGAGCCTTGCTTCATGTTAATGCTTTGATACAATTTGAACTGTGAATTTGCTGTTGACAGCTGTTATTTAAGCTGTGTTTACTGGTGAAACTGAAGTTGAACCGACCTGTATTCTTCTGGAATTTTCTAAAAATAAACTACTGAACTTTTGCAAGTTTCGCCTTTCATTCTCGGACAACTTACGAACCCCCAAGTACACAACAATATTTGCAAAATAAGTCCACGTCTAACTTTGGTTCGAATAAACTCCTTATTTCAAAGTTATCACGATAACAAAGCCTCAAGTGGCAGCGTTCAAGTGGACGCAACTTGGAAACAAACTTCCTCACCGAAATGATAGTTGTTTTAATGATAAATCCATTTTTCAACTTTGGTTTGAATTGATTAAGTATTTCAACAATTACCGTGATAACAAATTTTCAAGTGGCTGCCACTTGCAAACAATACAGTGGAGCAAGTTGCCCAGCAAACACATCCAAGATATTTGAAGCACAGGTTCACTATCAAACTGTGGTTCGAATCAGTGCAGTGTTTCAAAAGTTACTGTTATGTCAAATTTTCAAGTGGCAATCTAAGCGGCTGCAACTTGGAAACAAAATGGTGAAACAACTTGCCCAGTGAAATCATCCAATATATTTGTATGATAAATCCATTGTCCAGCTCTAGTTCAAATTAAATCAGTATTTCAAAAAATATCATCATAAGAAATTTTCAAGTGGCACCACTTGAAAAAAAGCAGAGTGAGATGCCCAGCAAACTTATCTGAGATATTTGAATGATAAATCCGCTACCCAAATTTGATGTGAATTGATTGAGTATTGCTTAAGTTACCATAATCATAAATCTTCAAGTGGCCACCACTTGGAAATAAAATTACGGATCAAGTCACCAAGTGAACTTATCCAAGATATTTGAACCATAAGTTCACTGTCCAGCTTTTATTTGAATCAGTTTAGTATTTTAAAAGTTATCGTGATGACATATTTTCAAGTGGTAGAGTGATTTCAAGTGGTCTTCACTTGAAAATAAAATAGCGGAGCAACGTGATTAGCAAACTTATCCAAAATATTTATAAGTTCACTGCCCAAATTTGGCTCGATTTGGAGTATTATTTCGGAAGTTATCGTGATTTTAAATTTTCAAGTGGTAGCCTGATTTCAAGTGGCTCCGCTTAACTAATAATATCCGCCATTTTGTTAAAAAGGGCGGATAAAGTTCATTAATAAACTTGATTGAGACACTTATATTATCTATGTGTACATTAAAATTCAAAGAAATTTGGAATATGCTTTTTACAATGTAAATTTAAAATTTTCAAGTGGTCTCCACTTGAAAACAAAATGGCGAAATAACTTGGTTAACAAGCTCATTCAAGATATTTATAAGATAAGCTCACTGCCTAAATTTGGTTCAACTTGGAGTATTATTTCGGAAGTTATTGCGATTTTAAGTTTTCAAGTGGTAGCCTGTTTTCAAGTGGCCTCGCTTAACTTAAAATTTCCGCCACTTGGTTAAAAATGGCAGATAAACTTCATTGAGACCTTTATGTGTTTTATATTTACACCAAAATTCAAGTAAATCTTGCTTTAAATACGCTTTTTACAATGTGGATTTGAAATTTTCAAGTGGCCGCCACTTGAAAACAAAAAGTCGGAGCGACTTGGTTAGCGAACTCATCCAAGATATTTACAAGATAAGTTCACTGTCCAAATTTAGTTCGATTTCGGGAGTTATCGTGATGACAAAATTTTCCTTATAGATAGATAGATAGATAGATAGATAAACGAAATGATTGCAATAGGTCGATTTCTTAAGAAATCAACCTAATACAAACCAGATTTGATGATTAGTATTAACTGACAACTTTATTCAAATCTGAAGAAAACTGCAATTGTAGTTATGTGAATATATATCAATACAAAAAACCCTTAACGGGTTAAAAGTTTGTGACGCAGCACTGTACTTTATGGCTATAAGAATTAGAAATACGGGTCTTAAAAATAATGATATCAAATTTTCAGTGACGCTTTGATATTAATTAAATTATACATATTTTTTCTTATTTGAATTTGCTTTTTCCTTTTATTTATATTTACAGTGTAAACGTTATTTTCAACATAAAATAATATATTGCATTTACTCATTGATACCTTTCCATTCACATCTCTTATACTACGAAAAGCATGTGTTTTAAAAGAAATTATATGAAATTCCAGTAACGCAGTGGTATTACATTAAGTGATTTGTTTTTAAATTTCTCTGCAATTATTTTGTTTTGCATATTAAAGTATATGTGCACATTGAAATATTGCTTTTAATTTTCAAATACGCTGTCAAATATATCACTTTCATTAAGCTTATATTATGTACTGAAATATATTTATTTCAATGAATTATTCTATCTTTTGCGTCACGCCATCCAAAACTGAAAAAAATTTCACAGTTTTTTTCTTTCAATCACGATATCTATTTGCATGCATTTTCAATTTATTTGGATGAAATGACACAAAGTAAACATTTCCATATATTTTACTTACAGTTTTGGATGGCGTGACGGAAAAGATAGAATAATTCATTGAAATAAATATATTTCAGTACATAACATAAGCTTAATGAAAGTGATATATTTGACAGCGTATTTGAAAATTAAAAGCAATATTTCAATGTGCACATATACTTTAATATGCAAAACAAAATAATTGCAGAGAAATTTAAAAACAAATCACTTAATGTAACACCACTGCGTTACTGGAATTTCATATAATTTCTTTTAAAACACATGCTTTCGTAGTATAAGAGATGTGAATGGAAAGGTATCAATGAGTAAATGCAATATATTTTTTTATGTTGAAAATAACGTTTACACTGTAAATATAAATAAAAGGAAAAAGCAAATTCAAATAAGAAAATCTATGTATAATTTAATTAATATCAAAGCGTCGCTGAAAATTTGATATCATTATTTTTAAGACCCGTATTTCTAATTCTTATAGCCATAAAGTACAGTGCTGCGTCACAAACTTTTAACCCGTTAAGGGTTTTTTGTATTGATATCATTACTTTTTAGGGGTTAATGATCAAAACGTAAAATTAAAGGAGCATGGTAATGAGTTATAACACTGTATTAAAAGTGTTGTTTTATAGGTCATACTCGAACAAAATAACAAACTAAATAAAATTTCAAAATTTTATAAAAAGTGATAAAAAAGATGGACACATGCAACATTACAAAGGCATAATATAGTACATTTTAAAAATGACAAAAATTTCTTATTTATATTTATTTCTTATTATAATTTTTTAGGTATAGATTTGATTTAAAAGAGAAAAATAAATAATAATAGAAAAATCTTTAAAAAGTGAAAATTTTATACTGGTAAATATTTAAGTAGTATAGTTTGTTATGAATTTAATTAAAAAAAATCTTAATCTATTCAAAATTTTATTATAGCTTAACATTTTGTAATTTATATATTATATATACTAGAAACTTAATGAGCAAATTAATTATTTTCAAATTCTGTTTTAAGAACTTTTTCAATCAGTAGTTTAAGTGATTTATCACCTAATTTTGAAAAAATTACAAATATTTGCATATGATTATCATATTTGTCATTTTTATGAAAATAAAGGAAAAATTTTTTGTTGTTGCAATCACCTTTTAAAATAGAACCAATTTTGAAAGTTAACAACGTATCAGCATGAAAACAATGTAAATACAAAGAATATTTTTGATAAACAAATGTCATATAAAATACAATTACCTAAATAAATAACTCATTTAATATATATATTAAAAAAAGAAATTTATTTATTTTTTTTATTTTTTGTGTTTATTTTTGACGCTTTCCGATAGATGGAGCCAAAACGATTATTTGATATTCAGTATTTCAGATGGAAGAGAAGAAATTCGTCCGCGAAACTGCCGCATCACGGTATTTTCGGAGTAAAAAATAGTTCGATTTTTAAACTGAGTTATAAAAAAAAACAAGAGTTTTCCTAGGGAAAAGGGAGATGATGTCAGGCACATCAGATAAAAGCGATTAATATCATATATAAATTAAACTAAATTCGCTCGAGCCATATTCGAGAAAAAATTCTTACACATTAGGCCGCCCATTTATAGCTTAAATGAGCCAATTCATATCTCGAAATATATTGCACGCAGAAATGTAGCGATTTCAGGGTAGGATCAGACAGTAGGTGAAAGACTATTTTGAAATTATCAGAACATAACCTCCCATATTTCCTGAGATATTAAGTGTCGGCTTTCAGCGGTTTCTTTGATCTTAAAATTCGTGTATATATAAGTGTCGCAGTTTCGTTCGTTTTTCCGTTTCCGCTGAGTGTCGTGGCGTTCGTTTGTTTTTGCGCTTGCGTCACTTGAGACTCTGCCGAGTCTCTTGATATAATTGTAGAGCTCAACTTCAATTTCAAATAATTTAACTAACCTTAATATGGAGAAGGGTGGGTGTTACTTTAATATTTGCAACACAACTTAATAAATGAAAACTAGCATATCTCAGTATATTTTTCAGGTTTTCATCAGAAAAAGAATTGGGTGAGAATTTGTCACCCTTACAGAGATATAAAGAGAGAACACAAAAATTTTTTGAAAGAAAATTATTTTCTGAATTATTATAAAATTACTAATAATATCTATTTTTGCAGCTCTTTGACAAAATTTATGTTCATTTGCTTATAGTATGTAATTAACTTTACTGCCAAATACACAAGTATTCTAAACCTAATAAAAGAAATTTGTAATTTTTCGACCTCGGTTTTTTGACTTTTTTACACGATTTCTTGTGTGAGGAATCCGAAAAGGACAAAATTTCTATGGTGTCTGTATGTGGGGTGTCTGTTAGTGTGTCAGTCCGTTAGTTTGTTAGTCTGTGTACACGATATCTCAAGAACAAATTGTCGCAGAGAGGTCAGATCAGTTTTAAAATATTACTTTCGGCACTGGCAAGAACCCTATTTATTTGCAACATTCGAATTTAAAAACTTCGTAAGTTATTAGAAGTTTACGATTTTCTTAACATGGGAGAATAGGACAAAAATTCACTTAAACGTGCATTAAATGGAAACTTTTTACTGTAAAAATGTGAGACCAGTTTTAAAATATCCGTTTTGATGCCGGAAGGAACATCAGTAACTATAAATATGCTACTTTGAAAATTTCGCAAGTTATTGGAAATTTATGAATTTCTTAACATGGCAGTATAGGGCAAAATTTCACATAAACGTCAATTTTGAGAGATATTTTCATCGTAAAGATGTCAGACTACTTTTGAAATATTATTTAGGACACTGGTATGAATATTAATGACTATGAATTTTCCAATTTAAAAATTTCGTAAGTTATTGGAAATTTACGAATTTCTTAACATGGAAGCATAGAGCCAAATTTCACATAAACGTCAATCTTGAGGGATATTTTCATCGTAAAGATGTCAAACCACTTTCGAAATATTATTTAGGACACTAGCATGAATATCATGACTATGATTTTTCCAATTTAAAAAAATTCGTAAGTTATTTGGAATTTACGATTTACTTAACATGCCAGCATAAGGTAAAATTGAGCATGAACTTTCATTTTGAGGCTCAGAAATACATTAGACAACTTCAAAATTACATTTATGATATTTGTTTGAACATGATTGACTACAAATATTCTAATAGGAAAATTTCGTAAATTATTCGTAATTTACGATTTTACCAACATAGCGAAATTGTAAATTTTTCATATAAATATGAATTTTGAGGATTATTGCATTGGAAATAGTAGCATGAAAACTAAACAACGGAATTGACCCTGATAAAATAAATTAATAGATTAAGAATAAGATAAATATATGGAAGTGAACGGTGGATAGCCTATTAGGCGGGGATTTCATTCTGTCACTGTATCAAGCTTTTGTCAAATTCATTTCTTTTAACATGATTAGATCTCTCAAACTAGAAATTTATGAGAACATAAATATGATGGGGAACTGAGCAGAGTCCACCTATGCCAACTAGTTTTAATTAATTCTTATTATTTAATCCAAAAACAGATAAATTTTATGAACTTTTAGTGTTTGATTGCTGAAATAAATGATATTTTTGCAGATTACTTGCCCGAACCGCGTTTGAAATGATCGATAGATGGCGCTCTGTGAACTGCAGTTGTTAGTAAATATAATAGCCACGTGTTCTTTCCACGTGTTCATTATTGTTCTTTCTTCGCCATTACATCATGGAAAACTGATTGATGATATGCAGTGGTGTGATAATTTCACCTTAGCCCACCAGAGGGCGAGCATTTCATTACAATCGCGGATTGCCTCATCCGAATATTTTGGAAATCTTTATAAGTTATCAGATATTTCACTGCTTTTTAAAAAAGTCCATTTGAAGATTTTTTATTTATTTACTTATTTATTTATTTATTTTTAAATTATAAATCAGTTTTTGTACAGGACAAAAAAGAAAAAAAAAACTTAGATACACCCCTATAGAATGTGTATTCCTAGATATATTGCAAGATTTTGTTCCACAGCAATTTCATAACAAAATGGGAAAATAAATAAATAATATATATTCTTACACTTGTAGCAACAAACATTTACAAGAAAGATACTGGAAACTTATTAAATATGTAATATGCTTACAACTTATAGCTCAATTGTAAATAATAATTTGAAAAAAACATAATTCCTTTTTTTAACAACAAAACATATTTTGTGTAAATGTATTTCATTAAATGGGGGGAGGGTGGAGAATCATTTGTATTAAGTTTGATTTTTATAAGGGTACCTTCTGAAAAATACATTTCCTACCCCCTCTAAATAAAACCTAGAAAATCAATTCAATTATATATATATATTATATATATATACAATTATACTATATTTTAAAATTGTAAACTCAACATAAAATAAAGCTACTAACCCAGGGCTAGCTTCTCTTAGTACACGTATAGCATCATCATTACTCATGTTCTCAAAACTGATATCATTCACTTGAAGAATCTTATCACCAGATTCTATTCGACCATCTAAGGCAACAACCCCACTAGAAAATTTCATTAAAAAAAAAGGAACATTGTTTATAAAAATGTGACAGTAAAATTAACTAAACATATAAAAAAAAGCTAAGCAAAGCAGCAAAAAAAGTAACAATATTTAGAATATGTGAGGGTATAGTTACTGAAAAACAAACTGTTTAGAATAGGTGAACTCTGTTCAGTTCCCCATCCTATATTGCTTTTATAAATTTCTGCTATAGTAGGATAAATGCTCTGCAGGGCATATTACATTAAGAGATACAAACCTGCCAGATTACTTGGAATGGTGACTGTCTGAAGTGACCATTCCAAGTTTAAATATTATATGAAAATATTATCTTATAAGCGGTGGTTAGAGAACGGGCAACCGGGTAAATGTTATAGACCCGGCAGCATATTTACTACCTTTACTTGAGCTCAAACGGGGATGCAGTTCGACGTTGTTGATTGGTTTTTGTTTTGCGTGTCATATCTGACGTCACCCTTGCCGCCAAAGTTTAATGAAAAATTATATCATATAAAGTTTTAATGATAATATTTTATTGTATTTCGACTTTATTTGTAAAATGTCTGTATTTTCGGAGTCAAAATTTCCTCCATCATTCATTCATGAAATTGAATCAATTTCTGATAATATGATATAATTACAATTCGCAGTAATATAAAAATTTTAGAAGAGTATGAAAAATAGATAGAACAGTTTGGCGAGTTGACAAACACCAAGTGGAAATCAAGATCATTAAAGCCCCCCAGCTCAAATATCTGCTTCCTCTTAAGAATTAATATAAGGGCTTTATTTATTTATTATTTTTTTTTTTCGCTCCATTTTAATTTTATATGTATCGTAGTTATCGTACAGCAGTTTTAAAGAAAAAGGCGTAATATAAATATAATAATTAATAGATAGATAAAATAATAACGAATAGATAGATAAAATAATACCTTTCCTATTCTGTTTTCAATTTTAATTTCAATTATTTTTTATTTATTAGGACTGAGGGCCTATTAGTCTCAATCTGGGATTTTTGCGTTGTCGATTTCGATAGTTGGACATTTGTCGAAATCTAAAATTTATCGAAAATATAATTGAATAATTTGAAAGCGATGTTATAATTTGAAAAAAAAAAAAAAAAAAAAAAAAAAACTAATAGTCCTCCGTCCTAAACTAAATTCTGCTTTTGCCAGAATTTCATCAAAATCTTTTTATTATTATTATTATTATTGAAAGAAAAAGAAAAGAAAATTAATAATAATCAGTATCGTTACAAGCGATATCGAAAAAGTTTTTTTTAATAATTTTGAATTAGGAAATAAAAAGTGCGCGTGAAATAATATGAAATAAAAATAAGTAAAAAAATGAATTTAATGATTTAATGTTTTTGTTTTTCGGGGGCTGCTCATGCATATAAAAAAATGCGTATAAAAACGAGTCGAAGAAGGAAGCGAAATAAGTATTGAGTTATATTACGATAAATACGATATATAATATGATACGATATATTAGACCTATCGTCCAGGGTTAGTAGGCATTTTCGTTAAAAGAAATAGTTTGCTCGTTCGGTGCAACTTGCACATTAGTCCCGTGAGGTACAACTTTCACTTTAGTCCCGTCAGGTACAACTTGCACATTAGTCCCCTTTAAATATATTTCTATTTTTAATTTTACTGGTAACGACCAGAGTGGCCAAACTTGACTATTTTAACTAAAGCATTTAAATATTAAATATAGAAATTAAAAGTTTCCGCGTAAACAAAAATCCGTAGTATTTCCTCTGTACGTAAAAAGAAAAAAAATCACTTTTAGCATTTTTATTTGGTTTTCGGCCACCATTTCGGCGATTATATAGAATTTTTCCAATTTTTTTAATATTGTGTTAGTATTTTACTTGATTGCAAACTGCGAACAATGTAAATAATTCGCTATATAACATTGATTTTTACCGTGCCGATACAAATCAACCATACGAAGTAGGGTGGTTCGAAAAAAACTTTTTTTTAAATTTCAGATCGCTATAGTGCGCAAAAGTTGCCATTGGTATAGACATGAAAAAAGCACTAATTATTATTTTTTTATTAATTTGTCTTCCGGTCGCGCAATGCCATCGAAGTTAGCAAAAAATTGTGAAAAACCTTAATTTTTCATAATTTTTTTAAGCACGCCAGATGGTTTTAATTGCGTTCCTATCCCATGAATTAACTATTAAAAGTATGTAAAATCAATATATATGCACTTGTTATACAATTGTTTCATATCTTCCGGTCGCGCAACATAGTACAAAATGAGTAAAATTAGTAGTTTTTTCAAAATTTCAAAGTTTACTGTTCAGTATATTTTAATCATACGACTTCTAGAAACGCTATAGTTTAATTCTATTACAATAATATATTTAAAATCCAAGCATTGTAGATAAATATGGCTATAAGATAGACGTGGCGTACGTGACGAATGCCAGCGATGCGCGCGCAGCGCTGCCAGTCGCAGCCATTATCGTTTCCCGCTATTTTCTTCAGTCTGCTCATGCCGCTAGTTCTAGTCAGTACTAGATTGTGTTGTGCTTAAGTCCGTATTCTACTTTTGTGTTCAGTGTTTGTACTTGAATACGACAGTTATTGATACAATGGATGTACCAATGAAAGTTGGTATAGGTACAATAAATAGAAAAGATTTTGAGTGCCCTATTTTTGGTCGCTCACGAAACTTGTTGCACAACAAGCTTCCTACTCATGAAAATGTCCTTCGCTGCTGCTTTCAACAGAGATTCAACCTAGCTGGGACAATAAGCAACAAGAGTGTATCTTTTTTAAGAGTAGCCTCAACAGTAGCAAAGAAAATTATCGGTTTGTATGACAAAGCCTCGATCCCAAGTGTTACGGAGTACAGAGTCATCTAGCTAATTAGTTCTTACTACGAATCTTACAGTAAACTCAAAAAGTCGTTTCATCGTGACAAAGATAAACCAGCATTCAAACTTAAACTTGACAATTTCAGGGAGAAAGGATGCTCTCTTTTTGATGTCGCGGCGTGTAAATGTGCAAGTACGTAAACCTTAATTCAAAACGTGGAATATTTTTTTCTCTTTCACAAATGCAGTTCACACTTAGAGGACATACACATGTATCTGAAGATTTCTTACATGAACAGCCATTAGCAATAATTACACATTTACAAGCCGCGATATCAAAAAGAGAGCATTCTTTCTTCTTCAAATTGTCAAGTTTAAGTTTGAATGCTGGTTTATCTTTGTCACGATGAAACGACTTTCTGAGTTTACTGTATGATTCGTAGTAAGAACTAATTAGCTGGATGACTCTGTACTCCGTAACAGTTGGGATCGAGGCTTTGTCATATAAACCGATAATTTTCTTTGCCACTGTTGAGGCTTCTCTTAAAAAAGATACATTCTTATTGTTTATTGTCACAGCTAGGTTGAATCTCTGTTGAAAGCAGCAGCGAAGGATATCTTCATGAGTAGGAAGCTTGTTGTGTAACAAGTCTCGTGGGTGACCAAAAATAGGGAACTTAAAATCTTTTCTAGGTTTTGTACCTATACCAACTTTCTTTGGCTCATCCATTGTATCAATAACTGTCGTATTCAAGTACAAACATTGAACGCAAAAGTAGACAGAAAAATAAGGACTTAAGTACAACACAATCTAGTACTGATTCGAGCTAGCGGCATAAGCAGACAAAAGGAAATAGCGGGAAACGATAATGGCTGTGACTGGCTGCGCTGCGCGCGCATCGCTGGCATTCGTCACGTACGCCACGTCTATCTTATAGCCATGTTTATCTACAATGCTTGGATTTTAAATATATTATTGTAATAGAATTAAACTATAGCATTTCTAGAAGTCGTATGATTAAAATGTACTAAACAGTCAAACTTTGAAATTTTGAAAAAACTACTAATTTTACTCATTTTGTACTATGTTGCGCGACCGGAAGATATGAAACAAATGTATAACAAGTGCATATATATTGATTTTACATACTTTTAGTAGTTAATTCATGGGATAGGAACGCAATTTAAACCATCTGGAGTGCTTAAAAAAATTATGAAAAATTAAGGTTTTTCACAATTTTTTGCTAACTTCGATGGCATTGCGCGACCGGAAGACAAATTAATAAAAAAATAATAATTAGTGCTTTTTTCATGTCTATACCAATGGCAACTTTTCCGCACTATAGCAATCTGAAATTTAAAAAAAAGTTTTTTTCGAACCACCCTAATACGAAGTTTAACAGATTCAGGAATATCACTCACACGACTCATTTTAAGACGAAAAAGAACAAGCAAACAAACTGCAAAAAGAATACTGATTTTAAATAAAATCGTCTGAATTTAATCAATGATGCCACCAGTTATGAATCGGTGATAATTAATTAAAGGAGAATTAATGTGAAATATTGTAATATTTTAAACCACTTGAATAAATAATCTAATATTTTGACTTTTAAAAATAATTTTTTATTTATTGATTTTTTTTTTTTTTTTATCTTTTTGTCTCTTCAATACGCAAACATTTTTTAAATATTTTTAAAATATGTTTAAATGTGGCGCCATCTATATAATCGGATGCTAGTTAATACACTTAAAATATTATTATTTATTTATTTTATCTAAGTGCTTTATATAAATAGATTTTACAAGATATTTTAATTAATTTATAATGATACAAATGAAATTTATATGCAGCTGTACTCTACGTTACTTTATTTTTATATAATAAGCATTTATTTATTTATTTTTAATTTTCTTAATTTTATGTTACAATTATATTTATTTATTTTTTAATGTCAGAGCAATGATTTTCAATAGCATAAATATTTTACATTTTATAACTGGAATCTTATTTAGAATATATAAAAAATTTGTGCATGAATGTTTTTAAAGTATTTTGCTATACTTGTTATAGCATTTTGTTTTATCCCTTTCACTACCAACATTTAAAAAATAAAATAAAAATTATAACAAATAAATTTAAAAATGAAATTAAACGGTCTAGTGCTACCATCTATTAGTGTTACTTTAAAATATCAGTGCTTTTGGTAAGAAAATAACTAAAAATGGAGGCAAACTTTTGAAATTAGTTTTAAACGTCTTAAAAAAAAAAAAAATCAAAATAGCATGTTCTTCATTATGGACATCAGTAGTGAAAGGGTTAATCTTCCCCTCAGAGATAAATGATGAGAATAACAACTAAAAAATTATTTTTCATGAAACTTTTTAAGTAAAATTTGCCATGTATATATTTTAATATTTCTTAGTAATGCCAGAGCCTCCTTAAGTAGATGCCTTCCACGCGCAGCGAATCCCAATGTTAAATTAGGCAACATTTAAAAAACAAAACTAACGCTAGGTGACAGCACCTGCGCAGAGCAACAATTTTCTTCTCTTTCATAGATAAGTTATATTTTTCATATAAAAATCTAGCTATTAATTTCAATTTAAAGTCCAAAATTGTATATATTTTTTTTTTCTTTTAATTTGAAAAAATGATGTGAAAGTGCTTTATCGTAAATATTTTCAAAAAAATTATTCAAATATTTATATTTAAAAAAGTATAGGGTTTAATTTTCTTCGGAAGTGGACAAGACCTATTTTAGCTTTTCAACTAATTGAATTACAGCGTATCTAATAAATAACACCTTTTTTTTTTATAAATATATTATTAATTAAAAAACGAAATTTAAAATTAAATAAGCAAAAACATGGCATGTCTATCACGTGATTAAATTATTTTTTATATATTTATTCAATGAAAATTTCAAAAAAAAATTTAATTTAGATATCAGATGAAAGTTTCGTTTATATAAATTAAAATCTCTGAACTTTAAATGAGTTTCAGTTTAGAATGAATAATTTATAATGATAAATTATTAAAATCATGTCTTTTTTTTCTTTTTTTTGGTCATCTCCTTTACGTTACATTTTTACCTTATTAGGTGTGAATTATTTTTCTTAAATAGAGAATTTTATATTATTTATAAGAAAAATAGACCAGCACATTAACGAGATAAGTTAACATTCAGTAATAAAAATTGGAGAAGAAAACAATCTAGTCCGTCTAGTCCGTCACAAAAAATAAATAAATAACCATTAAGATTTAAATTTGTAAAATTAAGGATTTCTTGAGTATAAGTTTTCTCTCGCAGGAAGTTTTTTTTTTTTTTTTTTTTTTTTTTTTTCAAGATTTTATTAGCTTTACCAGTTCCGAGAGTGTATGCTTTCGAAACTGATAGACAGTTTCGAAATAAAGTTGTGTTATGTTTACATGTTTTGAGGTCTCCTGAAACGAAAAATAATGTTTTTAGCGGTTGGTTTGTGCGCGTCGGTTTGTCTATCACGGATATACTTGGAAAATGCTGAAAGTGTATTTCATTTTGTGTTAGGTGTTTTTCATATAAGACTAAATTTAAATGCACAATCTGATGTGCACATAGCTTATTGAAAATATACAGGGCTATCCAAAATTAAGCTAAACGTTCTTTTCTGTAGAATGTAATTGACGGAAGTGCTTTGCTACACTTTTTTAATGTCGACGAATACTGTTGAAGAAGGAAAATTAATTTTTTGAACCTATAATGTAAACAAAGCATTTTTTTTTTTTTTTTTTTTTTTTTTGAAGTTCTATTTTCAACTTAGGTTTTTGAATAAAGTCACGTTTTGGGGTTCCCTGAATACAAAAAAACTTTTTTTTTTTTTGTTTTTAGTGATTGATTTATATGCATATTTATTATCAGAATAACTCAAAAACAAACAAATGCAGGAAATTCACAATTGTATTTTAAAACTCGTATTAGGTTTCAATTTGAAAAATTTGATAAAGATTGGCAAATTTAAGGACAAATTAATAACATCCTTGAAATATTTTTACTTCCATTACCCTACTACCGTACGTAATGAAAGTATTGTGTTCGGTCCAAAAATTCGATATCGAGTTTTCCCCTGATTTATATTTTTAAGGTCTCATGAGTCCAAAAAAAGTAGTTTTTGGCAATTAGCCAGTATATGTATGTGTGTGTATATGTGAGTGTATGGATGTGGAGAATTTCTATTTCAAAAAATCAAGTCATCTTTCTGTCATATCTGATAATTTTTCAAATCAGTAATCATGATATTTAATTTTTACATGAATTTTTAATTCTATATTCCATTTGTGTGGTAAAAGGTTAATAAAAGTAATGTTATGAATCTTAAAATTTAATATTTTTAAAAAGAACAAAAGTAGAAATAAAAATTTTCTATTTTTTCTTTTCACGATTCCCAACACTTTTGTTTCGATTTAACTGAAATAATCAAATTTTTATACGCATTTACACAAGTTTTTAAAAAACAGTGGTATTAAAAAATATAAATCAATCTTGTTCCTTATATTGGAGTATTTTATAGTTTTATTCATAAGTTACTAATGTAATTTATGAATAGAACTATAATAAATACTCCAATTTTGAGTTACTTCAAAGTAACTAAGAACAAGCTATTTTTCTGTATTCCTACATCAATAAATAAAAATTTCATTTCATTTTGAAATAAGCATAACTATTTTATTTGTTAAATCTAACTTACTAACAGAGGTGTCAACCCTTCGAATTTTTATATCATAATTTCTTTTAAATTTATCTTCGTCTTAATCATAGAATTTACGATAATAAATAAAAATAATGTTTTTTGTGAAAAATATTATTGATATTCAAAAATCCAGAGGGTTGGTAATTTTGCATTAAATACTTATGCAGTTTACATACCTTGTCTTCAAATATTTGCAGGCCATTTGAAAACATATATTTTCACGGCGACTGTCCGATTTACAAAATGGAACGACGTAATACACCATATTATAAAGAAAAAACCTCTCACATTTATTAAATTAATAAAACATAAACCATGAAGAACTCAATTGAATCGTGGGATCGTGGGAAATAAACAGAACTTTACGGCACGGTATCAAGCGCCATCTACTGGCTATGTTCTTCTCGTACTGTTGCCAAGATTTCGAGCGACTCGCTAGGCAT
Source organism: Salticus scenicus (assembly GCA_963930645.1). Lineage (NCBI taxonomy): Eukaryota > Metazoa > Arthropoda > Arachnida > Araneae > Salticidae > Salticus > Salticus scenicus. The sequence goes on from OZ005654.1 coordinate 139,290,606, forward strand.
CTACTTAAGGAGGCTCTGGTAATGCATAATATACTTTTTCTTCTACTACATGGGTAAGAAAAAGTTGTAACGTGAAGTATAAAAAACTATTTTTACCATAAAAATGGGCAAATAATGCAAGAAAGAGAGAAAAAAAAATCATATTAACTTCCTTAAAAAAAAAAAAAAAAAAGAAAAAGAAAGAAAGAAAGAAAAGAAAAGAAAGAAAAAGAAAAAGAAAAAGACATATATTTTCAAGCATACATATTAACTATGACTTTAATGGATAAGCCATATTCCTTAAATGGTAATAAATTGTTTATTTATTTTTCAAAAAGTACAATATATTAGTAAGGCATATAGTACTACGTTTAATTATGTATATTTCAAATTAGATTTCCAGAAAGTGTTTTTATTTTTTTATTTTTTCATTTAATATTTTTAAATTTTTTTATTTCGATGTTTGTAATTTTATTTTCCCTGAAGTTCGGGGGGGGGATGTCTTTCTTTTTTTTTTTAATTAATAAAGTATTTAGAATACTAACAATGTATTTAGTATTATATGTACTTATTTAGTTTTGAAATCAGATTTCGTGTGTATATATATATATATATACAGTAAGACCCCGCTTAACGCGGGGGATACGTTCCATCAAAGTAGAGCGTAATGCGAAACAGCACGCGCACAATTTCAGAGAATCCCCGTACTGCTGCGAGCAATTTCGGGGAAACCACAGGGGAAATAAAAGAGCGCTAAACCGAAACATGGCTAAATGAAACAGCGTTAAGCGGGGTCTTACTGTATATTGAATATTTTTAAATTTGTTATTTTGATTATTATAAAAGAATAAAAGCAAAAAATATTTTTTGTTGTTAAAAATATATGCATAAATAAATAAAAATGATAATTATTTAAAAATAATTTATTTACTTAAAATTTTTGTTAAGGAATTGTTTAAAAATGTGTTTAAGGCGTGAAAGCTATATGAACTTCTTCATAAATTAAGAAAATAAGAGGAATTAAAAAATAAAATGAAATGAAAATATTACATAATAATTAAAAATCACTGAAAAATACAGATGGAGTCACTATTTTTCGTTTTCAGAATTATTTTATTAAAGTAATTTTATCTGCACAAAATTAATTTGGTAAAAAATTAAATTACTCAGAAGAAAACATTGTTTTTCAAATATAGTTAAAAAACTCTTTAAAATACTGTCAAACCGCAGAAGGATGATCCCTGGGGTTATCTGCGCATGAGTGAAAAGGGTTGGTCCATTTATAAAATAGGAATGTCCGTAGTACCTAGGGATGTGTTTGTTTATTGGTATGAAAAAATTATAAACTCATTGATTGCATTTCCTTTCCTTCTTTGAACTGATTCTTGAATATCTGGTTATATAAATATTTTACGATTAATTAAAAGAAAGAAAAACTGATAATATTATAAAGGGGAAAGTTTTAAGGTATAATTTTAGTATATCCCCATAGCTGACTTTGGCGATATAATATGGCAGCCTATATGTTGTTTATTTTGGATTTATGATTTTATGATTTAGATTATGATTTTTAGATTTATGATTTAGCCATAATCGCCAACAAAAAATCGCCAAATGTCGTTGTGGGGATATATTAAAGTTGTTCCTGAAGTGTGTAACACTAATTTAAAAATTATGTCAATTATTATTTACAAACTAGTATATAACCCCTTAAAAATGACGGAATGTGAAATTAATTAAGGAAAATTATTATATGAAATTATTCATAATTTTCATAAGGAATCAACGAATTCTTTGCCAATCACTGCATTTAAAGGGGACTAATATGCAAGTCGTACCTGACGGGACTGATGTGCAAGTTGCGCCAAACGAACAAACTATTTAAAATTGGATGTTGCTTTAAATATTTGACATTTACTTTCATTTTGATATTTATTATCAAAATTCTTGAAATAATTAAAATTCTTCAAATGAAACGTCAGAATCATCGTCAGTTTCCGATACCGTTATTTGTAGAGGTTCGCATAAATCTTCTATTATTCCGTCCCTTTCCCAATAAGTCTTTTCTAGTGAAGCAGCATGGGAACAATATTTTTTCCAATGTGCAATAGTCACACTTTCAATAGCTTCATTCGAAATAGTCAATAATTTTGAAAGATTAATATCCCCTGTCACATTGTGACTCCGGATATAGTTCTTAATTTCTGCCCAAACATACTCTATTGCGTTAATATCACAATGATAGGGCAGGAGTCTCAATGCTGTGAATCCATATTGTTGGAGCATACAGTCAAATTTATAAAGTTTTCTTGCAGGTTGATTCCTTTTGACTAATTCTAATAATTCAATTTTTCTCAAATCAGTTGAAATTATAACTTTTGAAATTAATAAGGAACATTATTAGTTGAAAGCCAATTCATAATTTCACCCTTTCTATTCGATGAATTTGGCACTTTATTTAATTGTATAGAATGATACGGCGCGTTGTCTATGACAACTACTGCATTTTGTGGGAGATTAGGTATAAGTTTTTCTTCAGCCCATTTTTCAAATATTTTGGAGTTCATTTGGCCGTGATAGTCTCCTGGTGCTGAATTGGCTTTATATAATACATTTGAGTTTGGTATGAATCCCATTTCCCCACCTGCACATAAAACTATGATTCGTCTTGATACATTACCAGTTTCTATAATACCAAACATATCATCTGTTTGCCAACACTTTCCACAAGTAAGATTACTATCAATCCAAGTTTCGCCTAAATATACAATTGGCCTTTTCTCCTCTTGGTAATGTTTCATATTTCTCAAGAATTGCGTTCGAGCTAAAATGATATCTCTGCGTTCTATTAGTTGTTTTCGTTTATTTTAATCTTTTTAAAGTTAAATCCTATTTCGTGAAGAATTCTTCTCAGAGTTTCTCTTTGATACTTAAAATTTATCTTTTCTTTAAGTACAGGAATTAAATTGGAAATTGTAGGTACGATCTTATTTACTGCGTAAAACTCATGTACTGTTCTTCGAATAACATCGTAATCAAAATTATCCAGAGAAATGTTTTTGATGGTACTGTTCTTTTGCCGCTTTTTTGGTGATACAAACATTGGATTGCCTTCTCCTTTTGATTCTCTACGTATTCTTTTAATCGTGGCTTCTGATATATTGGTTATTTCACTCGCACGTTTCACTGATTGGGAAAGTGGAACAATAGCTTTTCCTTCTAAAGCTACTTTATCGCAAAACTTTATCACATTATGTACAATGCACTTCATTTCACTATGAAGAGGTTTAATACGAGAACTCGTACCACATGTATGATCCATTTCCAATATAAACAGACTGTTATATAGAAAGAAAAAAAAAAAAAAGCAGGAGTATTAATTATTCTACACATAACAGAAGAAACAAGAATAATAGAAAAATTCCCCCTCTCTCTTCATTGCTGTGTCTCCCAGAGCGTGAGTGGAATCGTCCTGGCACTTTGCCAACCAGGTATCAATCTTCCGTGGGCCAAGAGTATTCATATTCATTTATATTCGCATAAAACGAGAGGAATATTGTAGATTATTACTCATTACTGATTTAAGCTAAGTATTATAATCAGTGGAGAATCATTGCGTCATAAAAGGTAGCAGCCAATCCGCAACGTCAAACTGCATCCCCGTTTGAACTCGAATAAAGGTAGTAAATATGCGGTCCGGCAGTCTTTTGCGCTTGCATATTAGAACTTCCGTGTATGGCATACTTCATCTGTAGTTGAAGTTCTAGAGAGGTTCTAGGTGACACCACTGAGCTAGAGAACAACTGGAGCAAATGGTTCCAATACCTTTACATTGTATTTGAGCGTGCCGTTTTTCGAAGATTCGTATTCCTACTATAGTTCCGTTTTCTGAGCAGCGTACGACAGAAAGCATTTCATACCTTTATATTTCAATGTAAAATTGCGTAAAGGAATGCGTTCATATCGGCTTTATATGAAATACATTTATGAATGTTTTGGTGGAACATGAAAGAAAAAGAAATAATTTATTGATTTCCAAAGCTACATTAGTTTAAAGATGAATTTTATTCAGGAACATTATGTCATCTTTTGAGTAGTAAGCAGTCAGAATTCCATATTGCTGATCTATTTTTTATTTATTTTTTTTTTTTCCCTAACCTCTCTATTTAACGTTATTTTTATTTATTTATTTATTATTTTATTTTTTTTTTTTTTTTTTCAACTTGTCCTATTTTTATGACAAAACAGGTTTCATGAAACTGTTTAACAATTCGCAATTAGTGCCTAATTATAAATATTTCCACCGTTAACTAATTAAATATGCCAAAATTTCTGTGATAAATTGATAGAATTAGCAGTTTATTAACTTCCTCCTATATTCAATAGAAAAAAGTATTGGATGTGTTCCAAATTTTCGTCTTTTGGCTTTCGATATATTTATACATTTTCTGATCTTATTTAATTCTTTAAACGCCGCTATATGAATCTCACTGAAAATATTTGAATTTTCGTATGTGTTGTGTTTCAACGTGCATTTCTAATTATATGTAGTTTAACTAACAAAAAATAAATGTTTATTTTCTTAGAAGATATAATATGGTTCCAAAATAGGAGACATGGCGCCTATAATGAGCGTAAAATAGAAGTTGATAAACTGAAAAACTCTTTTAAATTAGTTATCTTGATCCCGGTTTGTTATAAAGAACTGTTTTATTTTATATACATTGTTTTAAACCCTTGCACTCGAGTGACTTATTTTCAGTACTTTTTTCTTCTTCTTCAGTTAAAACAGACATTTTCGTTAGAATAACTAAGGAAAAAAAAATACCAATAAAGCTAGGCATTTAGTATTTAATGTAAAAAAAAAAAAAGGAAATATATATTTATTTCAATTACGTGTAGATAAAAAAAAAAAAAATAATAATAATCAAATGTTCCCGAAGTACGAGCTTTGGTGCCTAATGGGTTAACAGTTTAATCATTTTTAGAAAATGTCTGGATGTGCGTGACAAAAATTTTGTTCCGTCTCTCGATCAAGAATCAACGAACAAAGTTTCATTAATAGTTATATTTCAACGCAACTTGAAATAAATTGATATCTATCAGCTTTTTGTGTATATAGCTCAACAGATAATGCCGCTGTCTTCCCGTTTTTACCGTTATCTTTAGTATGATAGTATTAAACAATGTTTAGTATGAATGCACCAAATGAGGGGAAAAAAAAAAAAACATATCTATATATAAATGAAAAAAAGTGTTTAGAATAATAATAGCCTCGCTCCTGCACCCCTATCATCACCACGCCTTACCAATGGCCGAGCAGTTCTACTCTCAAAGCTGGTAGACGGAAAGTGCCGGAGTCGAACCCAGGTCACGTTCTAGACGTATCTGTTCGAAGTTTTCAGTGGATTTCTCTGAAAATCGCGTGAATACGAGATAGGCACCCTTATAAAGAACCCTCACGGAGGGCACATTACCTCGGTATAGAACACTTATGTAATGAAACTGCCTGAACCCTTACACTAACACCAACTCCTGCCCCCCTTTCTCGAAGGAGTAAATTATTAATATTATTAAAAATAACTCGCCGATACCTTAAAACAAATGGTTGAACCATCCATCTGAAATGATTTGAATCAAAGTTATCCCTGTTTCTTTAAATTTTTAATAAAAATAAAAATATGCTTTTATGGCTTTTTTTATTTATTTATTTGATGATTTATAGGTTTTTGTGATCAAAGCTGGTAGAACGATAATGTCGGGTTTGGCGCTCGTCAACCTAGTCTTTCTGAAATTTCTTTAGTTTTTTTTTTTTTTCCGAAATTCGCGTAAATAGGTCAAATTGATCAACGTAGCAACATTTCTGAGTCAATGAGAGATCGTTTTTAACCCCTCTAAAAATTCCGAATTTTGCTATAAGAGTCAACACTACTTTCTTCGAAGCTTGTAAATTTATTAGCTGAATACTGGTTATGACACAAAATATTCTCTTTACCAAGCCTGAATATCATATATAATATGCACATTTACTTGCATTAAGACTTTTTTTTTTTTTTTTTTTTTTTTTTTAACTAACACATTCCTAGGAAACAAGTGCAATAATTCTAAGACTATTAAATCCTATTGGGAAAATTTGGGACCGTGAGAAAAACTGGAACTTAAGGGCAGTGGCAATTAAAACACAGGTGGACTTTCAAAGAGGTTTTTATACTTTTTTGCTGATGTTTATTAAACTATGACAGATAATTGCTTAAAACCACTCAATTGAAAATGTTATTTAATCATTCTAATATGAACTTCCGTTGTTCGTTTTGTAAATATCTTTTTTGGAAAAGGGGACTTGAGCCCCACTTCCGTACTTGAGACCCAATTCCATTTATCATACAGTGGAGGGCCATTGGGCCCTCCACTGTGTGATACTTACACCGTCGGCCCAGATGATCAGAGTTTTCTGTGGTTTTCTCCAAAACTTGCATAAATACGGGCTAGGACCCTTAGAAAGACCCTCAAAAATTATTGCACTTGTTTCCTAGGAATGTGTTAGTTAAAAAAAAAAAAAAAAAAAAAAAAAAAAAGTCTTAATGCAAGTAAATGTGCATATTATATATGATATTCAGGCTTGGTAAAGAGAATATTTTGTGTCATAACCAGTATTCAGCTAATAAATTTACAAGCTTCGAAGAAAGTAGTGTTGACTCTTATAGCAAAATTCGGAATTTTTAGAGGGGTTAAAAACGATCTCTCATTGACTCAGAAATGTTGCTACGTTGATCAATTTGACCTATTTACGCGAATTTCGGGAAAAAAAAAAAAAAAAAAAAAAAAAACTAAAGAAATTTCAGAAAGACTAGGTTGACGAGCGCCAAACCCGACATTATCGTTCTACCAGCTTTGATCACAAAAACCTATAAATCATCAAATAAATAAATAAAAAAAGCCATAAAAGCATATTTTTATTTTTATTAAAAATGTAAAGAAACAGGGATAACTTTGATTCAAATCATTTCAGATGGATGGTTCAACCATTTGTTTTAAGATATCGGCGAGTTATTTTTAATAATATTAATAATTTACTCCTTCGAGAAAGGGGGGCAGGAGTTGGTGTTATTGTAAGGGTTCAGGCAGTTTCATTACATAAGTGTTCTATACCGAGGTAATGTGCCCTCCGTGAGGGTTCTTTATAAGGGTGCCTATCTCGTATTCACGCGATTTTCAGAGAAATCCACGGAAAACTTCGAACAGATACGCCAAGAACGAGACTTGGGTTCGGCCCCAACACTTGCCGTCTACCAGCTTTGAGAGTAGAACTGCTCGACCATTGGTAAGGCTATTGGGAAGTGGTGCTCGGCCATTGGGAAGGGGTGCAGAAGCAAGGCTATTATTATTCTAAAAAAAAAATTCATATATATATATATATATATATATATATATATATAAAGTTTTTCAAAAACAAGTTGCATTTAAATATAACTTAATGAAATTTTGTTCGTTGATTTTTGATCGAGAGATGCAACAAAATTTTTGTCACGCACATCCAGACATTTTCTAAAAATGATTAATCTGCTAACCCATTATGCACCAAAGTTCGTGCTGAGGGAACATTTTATTATTTTTGTTTTCTCTACACGTAATTAAGATAAATATATATACTTTTTTTTTTTTTTTACAATGAATACTAAAGTGCCCAGGTTTATTGGTTTATTTATTTATTTTTTCTTAATTATTCAAACGAAAATCTCTGTTTTAACTGAAGAAGAAGAAAAAATTACTTAAAATAAGTCATTCGAGTTCAAGGGTTTAAAACAATGCATATAAAATAAAACAGTTCTTTTCTTAAATTATAACAAACTGGGATCAAGATAACTAATTTAAAGTTTTTCAGTTTATCAACATCTATTTTATGCTCATTAGGTGCCAAGTTTCCTATTTCGTAACCATATTATATCTTCTAACAAAAAAAACATTTTTTTTTTTTTTTTTTTTTTTGTTGTTAGTTAAACTACAAATAATTAGAAATGCACATTGAAACACAACTCATACGAAAATTCAAACATTTTCAGTGGGATTAATATAGTGGCGTTCAAAGGGTTAAATAGATCAGAAAATGTATATATATAACGAAAGCCAAAAGACTAAAATTTGTACGCATCAAATATTTTTTCTATTGAATATAAGAGGAAGTTAATAAACTGCTAATTCTATCAATTTATCACAGAAATTTTGGCATATTTAATTAGTTAGCGGTGGAAATATTTATAATTAGGCACTAATTGCGAATTGTTAAACAGTTTCATGAAACCTGTTTTGTCATAAAAATAGGACCAGTTGAAAAAAAAAAAATAAATAATAAATAAATAAAAATAACGTTAAATAGAGAGGTTAAGAAAAAAAAAAAAGGATCAGCAATATGGAATTCTGACAGCTTACTACTCAAAAGATGACAAAATTTTCCTGAATAAAATTCATCTTTAAACTAATGTAGCTTTGGAAATCAATAAATTACTTCTTTTTCTTTCATGTTCCACCAAAAAATTCATAAATGTATTTCATATAAAGCCGATAAGAATGCATTCCTTTGCGCAATTTTACGTTGAAATATAAAGGTATCAAATGCTTTCTGCCGTACACCGCTCAGAAAATGGAACTATAGTAAGAAGAGGAATTTTCAAAAAACGGCACGCGAAAACCGGTCTACCTTTTCCTTTCCTCCAGCAGTTGTTCTCTAGCTCAGTGGGTGACACAGAGCACAGCATCCTAAACTAGATGCCTGTCGCATGGCTCGAACACTTAGCAACAGTTAAAGCGGTAAACAGCGCCACCTAGTACAGATTGCGCGACTTTTTCATTCAACAGTCACCAAAAAATTTTTAAAGTGGGATTTGATATACATAAAAGGCGAATAGAATCGATCACTTCTTAAAATTATTGGTGACATTTGAATAAAAAAGTCGCGCAATCTGTACCAGGTGGCACTGTCTACCACTTCAACTGTTGCCAAGTTTCCGAGCCACGCGACAGGCATCTAGTTTAGGAGGCTATGCACAGAGAATGAATTTTTTTTTTTAATGATGTCTTATTCCGATCAGATAAATACATAAAAGTAAATAATAAATAGCGTCAGTCAAGCATATAAGTCTGACGTGTATTTTAACAATTAACAAACAAATAAATAGGGCCGGTAGCTGCTTTTCAACCAGTCAACTTTGTAATTAATCCAAATGGTGCTGCCATCTATTGAAATAATTTGAAACCAAAGATTTTCTAAAACTTAATCTTTGGAGAAACCATGCAAATTTCAAAAATGAAACTTCTTATACTATATATATTGAATTAAACTTTAGATTATTATTATTATTATTATTATTATTATTTTTTATAATTCATTTTTTTTTTAAATTCTAATATAATAATAGAAACTTTTTTGGAGAAACCATGCAAAGTTGAAAAATTTAAATTCTTGTAGTATACTGATTGAATTATTATATATATATATATATATATATATATATATATATTCTGTTTCTAAAAATTCAAATATATTAAAATAATCATTGGAGAGATCATGCAAAGTTGAAAAAACAACTTTTTTGTACTATACTGATTAAATTAATTTTTTTTTTTTTTTTTAATTATATTTAGTTTTTAAATTCAAAATATAATAAAATAATAGAATTATCTTTCGAAAAATCATGTAAAGTTTAAAAATTAAATTTCTTGTACTATACTGATTAAATTAAAGTTTTAAAAAATATATTTAGTTTCTAAAAAATCCAAATATTAAAATAAATTTGTATAATTTATGAAGAAACCAAGCAAAGCGAAAAATTATTTATTTATTTATTTACTATACTCATTAAATTAAAAATATAATAATATATTAAAATAATCTTTCAAGAAATCATGCAAAGTTTAAAAATTAATTTTTTTTTGTACTATACTGATTAAACTAAAATTAAAAAATATATATATTTAGTTTTTAATAATATAAATATAATGTATTAGAAAAACTTGTGGAAAACTCATTCAAAGTTGAAAAATTAAACTTCTTGTACTATATCTATTACATTAAAGATTTAAAGAATATATTTAGTTTTTAAAAACCTAAATCTATAATAATAAATGGAAAGGTTTGTCTGTCTGTCTGTCTGTCTGTTCTTTTATACGTTCAGCCCTTATTGAACGCAGAAATACAAGAATTGACATACGGATGCTCTGGAGCCATTCCGAGGTCCTCTTCAAAACAGAATTTAAAAATTTTAATTAGTTGTGGAGATATTAATTAAAATGTAGAATCATGCCTAATCAGAAAGCGATCTCAATGACTGAGAATTTACAGCCATTGCATAAAAAAAGATATTTAACAGAGTTAAAATTAGAAAAAGTGGAAAATAAATTAGAAATATTTGTCCGATCGTTACGATTTCGGTACCAAATGAAAGAGGAATTTTTTCTGAATTTAAGTGTGCAAGCGGCTTATTGGTACAACAATTAGATTTTTTTTAAATTAACTAAAGTATGAATTTTTTGTGGCAACATCATTTCAACATCACCGTCTGCCATGAAAAAGGAAATGATAGTAACCGATCAAGATGTCACGTGTTTTACAGTGGGGATAAAAATTGCAATTTTCACACTTTTTCAAATTTTCCTTCACGTTACATTTGAATTAATATTCGGCTTAGACAGCATATTATAAAGCTACTGTTCAATTTTCATGAAGAAAATATTCGGATAAACAAAAAAATAAGATTAAATTTTGTTTTATAATTTGCAGTATATATTTTAAATTGAGATATGCTGTTAAATTTTCGTAATATTTGGTTTTAACGCCCGATAATTCGATTCTGAATATTTTTGAAAGTGTAGAATTATTAGGAAGGGCTTGTTTGAGAATTCATTAATTATAATGATTCATTTAAAAATAGTGACCAGCGAAGCGGGCGTAGCCTGCTAGTATAATAATAATTTAGAATAATCTTTAGAGAAACTACGAAAAGTTGAAAAATTATTATTATTTTTTTTTTTTTTCGTACTATACTGATTAAATTAAATATTTTAAAAATATATTTAACATTTAAAAATAATAATATAATAGCGCAATCTTTCGAAAAATCATGCAACGTTTAAAAATTAAATTTCTTTTACTATACTGATTAATTAAAATTTTTTTTAAATAAAATTAAATAATACGTTAGAAATGTGATGTTTTTGTGTAATGAAAATGTGTCTCTCCCCCTCCCAACATTTTATAGACATATATTTCAATCATATGCATTATCAGTTATCTTAAGTTTTTATTTTTTATTTGCACTGTGGAGTAATATAAGATCTCAGAAATATCTGTATCAATGAGAGATTTATTTAGCTTAATTATATTATTAATATCTTATTTAACGAAAGACAATGTAGCGTAGCAGATAAAGCAAAAAATATAAGAGAAAATAAAACTGAATAATGAAACAAATATTTATCGAAAAAATGCAAGAGAGTTACAATATAAAACGTGGTCAGTACAAATAAATACGAGTTAAAAAGGCAATATGAATTATCAAAAGCACGTATTGATAAGTGTCGTTCACTTTACCGGCAGATGAATAAAATAATTACAAGATAAAAAGAACTTTTATACACCATGTTTTTAAATTTTCTGTTGAATCATTGAAACCTTTGGACAGCCCCTGCCTGCCTGGACGTGCCAAGCTTAACGGGTTGGATGCTGTCTGTTGAATCATATAAACGCTACTGAAGGCAGCGAGAACCCGGAAAAATTGGATAAAATTATTTAAAAAATTCCTTGCTATCGTGTTTTACGCTATTATAAAAGTTTCAAATAGCCGGGAAGTTAGTTAGAAGTTGTGAGGTATATTAGCGTAATGCTACAATTAAAATTCGCACTATGCAAGTAAAACATGAATGCGAAGGTTTTAGGATTCGATTGAGTAATGGAGTTAGTTCCTATCCTAAACTAAAATTGTAAAATGTTAATTTTATAAAGTATTTTGGGAAAGTGAATAGTATAAAAGTAGAAGGAAGATTGCTTTAGAGAGTTGGTTGGAGTTAGTTGGAGAGAGAGAGGGTGGTAGTCAGTTAGTTGGAAGGGAGTGAGTTAGTTGGAAGGCGATGTATTTCATAATAAGAGTTAGTTAGTTGGATGTAAGTCGAGTAGATAGCGGTGTCAGGGAATCCTCCTGCTATTGAAAGGTTACTGAGCCGCGAGGATGAATGAAGCTAAATGTAGTAGTTAAAATTATTTGTGGTTGATTAAGTAAAATTAAAAGTATTTAAGAAGGCTGCCCATCTTAAGTTATAAAGATATTAACTATAATTAAAGTCCAACGCCCGCCTTTTTGTTTAAGCTCAAATAAAAGCTCATTTATTTTATATATATCTGACTCTGTCTTCACATCATAATTTACTTAAGTATTTCAGTTTCAGTATCAACCCAGCAAAACCTCAGATGACGGCCAGCATGAGGCCAAGTGCTGGTTGCCAGCAGTAGCTGCAGCTGGCCCGTCGGTGGCAAAAGTTAACGTTGCCGCATGGAATATGTTACGCCGGCCGTCAGTAGGCCATATTCAATCGATCCACTGTTGGCAGCCTGCAGTAAGTTAAAAATAAGTTAGTGGGCCAGTGAATGGATCGCTGCTGGCAGCTAGCAGTATGATGAAAATAGGTAATGGGCCACTGTTGGTAACCGACATTAGGTTGGAAATTGTTAGTGGGCCAGTGTTGGGCTACCTGGTGGCAAACATAATTTTTCTATGTTATTGCTGGAAGCCTGCAGTGGGCCAGTTGTGGCAAACATAAAAAATTATATTACTGCCGGCAGTCTTCATTGGTCCTTTATATTTTCTCATGAAAGGCCCGCTTCACTCATCGTCGCCGGAAGCCGAAGCCAATGTTATTCTATGGGAAATTTTCTTTACAAATAACTTATTAACTAATACATATTTTTAAATTCTGTTTTCATATTCTGAAAATTCCCAACTGTTAAATTGACGGACTTTTTTTTAAAAAAAATATTTTTTTATTTTTTTTATATTTTATTTTGAAGCTGCAAAATACGAATTTTCAATGTGTGAAATATTTCATTTTGCAAATTCAAAATAAAATATTAAAAATTAAAAAAATACATTTTAAAAAGGTCCGTCAATTTAACAGTTGGGAATTTTCTGAATGTGAAAGCAGAATTTAAAAATATGTATTAGTTAATAGGTTATTTGTAAAGAAAATTTTCCATAGAATAACATTGCCTCGGACTTCTGGAGACGGTAAGTGAAGAGGGCCGTTAATAGGCCAGCAGTGATTTAGTTATAGCTAATATATTTATTTTATTGGTGATACCTTTAATTTTATTCGTGCTTTTTTCTTTTTCTTTCTTTTTTTTCCTCTCTCTTTTTTCTGATGAAGTAGCAGCCAGTTTTTTCTATGCATCCAATATTTAATTTGATTTTGTACATATTCATTTTTAAATACTATTTACAAGTATTTGATTCATACAGTATGGTTGTAAATTCAGGATTTCTAGTGCAGCATATAGGAAACAGTCAGTTGATCCATTTTCCTTATAATAAAAGTTTAATTTTTTGTTTTCAGTGCAAATATTTCTCTATATTAAATTTTTTGGAATAAAGGAGATTATGTCTTTTTTTTTTTTTTAAGTGTTCAAATTTCAATATGTTTAACTTTGTTACGCTATTTGATATAAATAAATGTAACTTTACATGTGAAAATTATAGAATATTGAAACAAAAATTGTTATAAAGTGAGCATTGTAAAAAACACCATAAACTAAAAAAAAATAATAATAATAATAATAATAAATAATAAAAAATTGCAGCAATTGTTTCCGGTTGAAATAGCACGAAGACCCTTCATCAGGCGAAGCACAGTGGGCACGAGTGCAGCAAAAGTAATTTGCTGCAATCGTGCTTTTTGTTAAACTCACAAAGGGATGTGTTATTACTTCAACCTAAAAGAACTGATGCATTTTTTTTTTTTTTTTTTTTTTTGGGGGGGGGGGAGGAGCAATGATTATGTTTATTTACAAATTTTTCTATTTATTACTACAGTACAAAGTCTCAAATCCGGAATCGTCCGGACCGTGGCCTTTCCGGATTTCGGACTTTTCCGGATTTTAGGTCACTTTCTGATTTACGGCAATAAAAAAACGGACATCTCCATTCCGAACGTCCTTTTAGTTAATAACTAGCTTACCGAGGGTGCGATTTCTTAAGAAATTGGAGTATACTCTCAAGTAACATGTACAATACTTTGAATAAACACCATAAAATTTTGCAAACAAAACGCAGGCAGCAACGCTTGCGCTTTGTTTCCCGCACTCGTGCCTACTTCGTTTGCCTGATGAAGGATCATGTTTTCTTTCCATCCGAAACGATTGTTGCGAGCTCTTACATTTTATTGTGTTTACTCTTATTACTTTTAAACACCAATTCTGTGGTGCTTTTTTATTATAACTCTCAAGTATCCAGAAAATCTTGAATATTTTTCTTTTCCCCTACATCAAATGGTACCCAATTGATAATTTTTTTTCCTTCTTTTTAAAACAGAGCAGGCAGATGATCAAGCTTCCTTTTTTTTTAATCGGCTATTTAGAATTAATTATCACAGCTGTCACTCTTAAGCAGGCCGCCACAAAGAACTTTTTCGCGCTCTTGATATAGTCCAATGGGATCATTACTCTCTCCCCAACTCTCTTCAAAGTCCTTGAGTGAATAATTTTTCGACACGTGCGATACCGAAAGATGATTTTGCAGTTTTATACAGATGACGTTATTTGAACTTTAAGCGAATATTCAGCATTTGACCTGTGCCAATTAATTTTCATTAGGTTTGGAAAGCAGATTCTTCAGCTGAAATATATATATATATATATATATATATATATATATATATATGTCGTTCGGTTGAGTAAAGAGATAACGGAATTAGGGAGAAAAAGGAGATTGCGTTTGTCTTTGTAGCTGTAAATATTTGATAAATTTATCCGCGATTACCTATTTTAAAAATATTTTTAGAATTCCATAAAACTCATATATGTTATACAGGTTTTCGAGATTTACTATAGGACGCTTGTCATAAAAAGTTGTACAGGTAACCCAAATGGTTTCAGTATAAAAATTCATAAAATAATTTGGATACATTACAGTCAAAGAGACATTTCTTATCAGCGCATGTAAAAATCTTTATACAACGCTAAAATACAGATCAACATAAATTTTATAGATGCAATAAGAAATGGTTCCGATCAAAAATGATAAAATAAATATTTGTGGTTCATTTAATAGTGATGCTCAAAAATATTCTTATACGTTACGGGAAATTGAGGGGGGAAGTATTTCAGTTTCGTAAAAGTGAAATTATTTTTCTCACTTGCATTTAAAAAATAATAATTAATAAATAAATAAAATAAAACAGTTTGTTATGGCTACCACTTTTTTTTTTTTTTTCGTTTCCTATAATAGTTTATAGAAATTACATATTAAAATTATTATTTATGAAAATTATTTTCTGTAATGGAGGGTTTTGAGATTCCTGAACGCATTTTGACCATTTTTAGAAAGTTTCACTCTGTAAGTGTGTATAAAAAAAAAATTGTGGACGCTGTATCTCACGAACCAATGGACGAAATTTAACCAAATTTGTTATTTAACCAAACTTGATTAAAATCGTTCCCGATTACATTTGTGGATCATTCACTCAACACATGGCTCTATATTTCTACTTCTTCGTAATTTTCAATATGACACAGTATAAGAAGAAATTTTACATAAATGATTTCAAATAAATGATAATTATTTTTTTAATTTTTATTATGAATTAAAAAATAAATATTTAAATAACTAACAACAAACCAGGAAAATTTTTTT
This sequence comes from Salticus scenicus, assembly GCA_963930645.1. Classification (NCBI taxonomy): domain Eukaryota; kingdom Metazoa; phylum Arthropoda; class Arachnida; order Araneae; family Salticidae; genus Salticus; species Salticus scenicus. The sequence continues at coordinate 139,306,475 of OZ005654.1, forward strand.
GTATACGTTGAAGAATCGCTCGCCCTTCCCCATGAGGAGATAAATTTTCAATGCTGGTATTTTTCAAAAGAAACTCATCAATAACTTTCACGTAAATGACTGAATTAAATTTCTGGAAAATTAAAGCAAATTTATAAATTATTAAAAAAAAAAAAAAAAAAAAAAAAAAAAAGAAGAAGAAGAAGAAGAAGAAGAAAGCATTTTTTCAGAAGTTGGCACAAAATTGATTTTATTATTATTATTATTATTATTATTATTATTATTGAGAAACACTGTTCTAAAATGAAAATCGTTTGCATGCATTCAGGAAAATGATTTTAACAAATTATTTGCACTACGCGAATTTGCATAATAAAAAATATGGAAGAAAGTTTTGTGGTGCCACATCATACTAGTTTTTTGTCAAAAATTAAAAAATCAATAAATAATAATAACAATAATAAATACAAGAAAGTTAGCGGCTATCATAATTTACTAAAACGGGTCAACTGGATATTTGTTATATAATTCTAGAAATCCTTTTGTTACAACAATAGCTTTAGAGTCAAACATTTAAAAAAAATAGTATTTAAAAAATAATACAAAAACAAATTAATAATTGAATTACTTACTCATATATTCTTTTTACGAGATTTTCAATCTCGCACCCGCAGACAACAACAACGAACAAGAACTTCGTATGAAATGGCGGACAGCGAGGGAATTTCAAATCAACAGAAAAAGAATCACAGCGCCCTCTATGCATACAAATTGGTTATGGCCTAATAATTTGTGGTCACAACATGAAAAACATGATGTTGGCCGTGTGGTGATAGCCTGCATAAGGCCAACTGTGTTTATGCCACTTCTGGGAAACCGACCATTTTTCTTTAGGCTTCCATCACAGCTGGCAGCCACAAACGGCCCGCTGCTGGAGTTATATGGGGCAACCGGCAACTGATGGCAAGTGCAGGATGCCAGCAGTAGGCCATAACGAGCCCACCAGTATACGTTTTGCTGGGAAGTTAAAGTTAAATAAGCAAGATTCAAGTTTCATGCTCATAAATTAATTAAGTTAATCTAAGTTCATATTTAAGATCTGGGAGTTAAGATCTAAAATTGAGAATATGGCATCCGCTTATTCTCTACAAAGTTGATTACAAGCTTTGTACTGGTAACGCTGCCGAAGGCAGCAGGGTCCCGAAGCAATTGGTTAAAAATATTTTTGAAATGCATTTTCACCGTATTCTGAACTATTCTGAAAGTTTCAAATGTCTAGCTACTCGGAAAGTTAGTTAAATAAATTTTCTGTTGAATCATATAAACGCTTCCGAATACAATAGGGACCTGAAACAGTTGACTAAAAGTATTTAAAAAAATGTTTCTGAGCTATCCTGAAAGTTTCAAATATCTACTTAGTCGGGAATTTCGTGAAAAATCGATTGCAAGCTTTGTACTGGTAACGCTGCCGAAGGCAGAAGGAACCCGAAATAGTTGGTTAAAAATATTTTAAAAATGCATTTTCACAGAGTTCTGAACTATTCTGAAAGTTTCAAATGTCTAGCTAGTCGGGAAATTAGTTAAATAAATTTTATGTCGAATCATATAAACGCTGCCGAAGGCAGTAGGGACTTGAAGCAATTGACTAAAAGTATGAAAAAAAGTATTGTCACCGTGTTCTAAGCTATCCTGAAAGTTTCAAATATCTAGCTAGTCGGAAAGTTAGTGAAAAATCTATTGCAAGCTTTGTACTGGTAACGCTGCCGAAGGCAGCAGGAACCCGAAACAGTTGGCTAAAAGTATTGAAAAATGCATTTTCACCGTGTTCTGAACCACTGTGAAACTTTCAAATGTCTAGCTAGTCAGGAAGTTAGTTAAATAAATTTTCTGTTGAATCATATAAACGCTGCCGAAGGCAGTAGGGACCTGAAGCAGTTGACTAAAAGTATTAAAAAAAGTATTGTCACCGTGTTCTGAGCTATCCTGAAAGTTTCAAATGTCTAGCTAGTCGGGAAGTTAGTGAAAAATCGATTGTAAGCTTTCTACTGGTAACGCTGTCGAAGGCAGCAGGAACCCGAAGCAGCTGGTTAAAAATATTTAAAAATTGCATTTTCGCCGTGTTCTAAACTATTCTGAAAGTTTCAAATGTGTAGCTAGTCGGGAAGTTATTTAAATAAATTTTCTGTTGAATCATATAAGCGCTGCCCAAGGCAGCGGGACCTGAAATAGTTGACTAAAATTATTAGAAAAATGTATTGTCACCGTGTTGTGAGCTGTCCTGAAAATTTCAAATATCTGGCTAGTCGGGAAGTTAGTTAAAAATCCATTGCAAGATTTGTCCCTGACAAACACACAAACAAACATACAAGCAAGAATCGAAGTTAATAAAAACATGGTAAAATCGCCCGTCAGTCATTTTGCGCAAGCGTCAGAACTGACGGGAATATAATACAGACCCGGTTGCCGGTTCTTTAACCACTGCGTATCTTATAACATGAATGTATATATCCATTTCAATAGGAAAATGTTTCCATTCGAAACATTTTCTTATTTAAATATGCTGATTCCTTTTATAAGGGTTAGTTTCGCATTTTAATTTTTGAGCACTTCCATACAATTCCTAATGCAGTGATCTTCATAATGTGAGTTTATGTAAAATATTGTCCTATTCTGTCAAGTTAAGAAAAATCTTAAATTTTCAATATCTTACAACATTTTCAAATTAGAATATTCAACTTTAAATTATATTTTAAAAGTGGTCGATATCCTTATGATGAAAATATTAATCACTATGGTATACATCTATGCAAAATTTTATCCTATTCCAAAGATGCCAACTTCTAATGACAAAAGAGCAGGAGATTTTTTTAATAGAAATCACGAGACTTTTTCCAACAAGAAAGTTTGTAAGAAAAATGAGTAAAATAATTCCAATTTAATTTTAAGTAAAGCTTTATAAGCTTAAGAGGTATTTACAAAGCATCGGTATTAAAATTAAATGAATAATATGTTACTTGCCGTAAAACAAACTATCAAAAAAAAAAAAAAAAAAAAAAAACCTCAGACATACAGTTGTTTAAAATTTAAGTCAAAATAGATAATTTGATCATTCTGCTCCTAATATAAAACAATAAGAATCTTAATTATCTTTGTAAAAGAAAAGGTAATAAAGAAATGAAAATATCAGCTATATTCTAATGAAATTTGAATTATTTAAGTTTTCAATAGTTATGGTATTTAAAAAAAAAAAAAATCTTTTGATAATAAGACATTTTTCATTATGCAAAAATGAAAGTTAAAAATTTATTCTTAGCAAAAATTAGTTTCAAAGCATTGTATAGTAATTCACATTCAAACTGAACTTGATAAATTACAGGGCAAGATAAATTTCAATTTTCTTTCAAATTTTTTTACCTAATCCCACAAATTTTAAGTATAAATTATGCTAAGAGGGATAGATAAAAATTATATCAGAAAAGCAGGAGAAATGAGTGGAAAATCAGGAGCATAGAAAAACAAGCAAAAAGCAGGAGACTCCTGCCAAAAGCAGGAGACTTGGCATGTCTGCTATTCTACCATCTTATGAAAATTATTAATTTCAATTGCTTATTTTGAAAATGGAATGCTCATGATCAATAATGTTTTTGATGACTGAAAAAATAAAATATATGAAAATCATACCCTTTCATTACTGTACCAACAGTTATACCACCATCACCACCTTTGTTTGATTGTCCAACAATACTAATCCCTAAGAAAGATACCGTATCTAGAAAAGGAAACAGCAATCAAAAATGTGTTCAGAGAAGAATTAAAATGCATGTGAGATACTTTTGGAAAATATTTTTAAAAGAAAATATTTGAAAATCACTAGAGTTTTTAACTTTGACATTATTTAAATTTCAGAGTGTTTTATGTAGGTATATAACATATATACAACATTTTCTGAAAGGCAAGTTACAATTTATAGGTTTTTAAAGACTGAAATTTTCTTTCTGCAGCTTATGCGCCACTGTAGTTTGTATGATTCTTTTCTTTTCTCTTTTTTTTTTCTTTTTTTTTTTTTTTTTTTTTTTTTGTAATCCTTAAGATTACTAAAACTCAATTTTATTAAAAATGTAAAGTCAGGTTTTGTTCTCATTTGCTGATAAAAAAATTTATTTTCAGGCATAGTAAATGAATCAAGTATTGACATCCAATAAACTTTAAATGAAACACTTTGTTAGAAGAATTGATGATTCTAATTTTTAGATGCACATAAATCATCTAAAATTGGTGTCACTAATACCTCGTTTTCATTTTCTGTGGCATTCTATGAAAAACAACAGTTGCATAAGCCTCAAGGTGGATGACCAATTTTTGCTTTTCAACCAATGAATATAAGAAAAAAAAATTCTATATCATAAAAAACGACAGTTTTTTGAGTGACGCAGTAAAGCTCAAACAAAGCTTAGCAGCGACACTCTATATATACAGCTAATTTAACATCAAAGGAATTTGGAAACGCCGACATTTAATATCTCGGTAAATAGGAGATATTTTGATCGGATGTTTTCAGAATAATCTTTTATCTTCAGCCTGATGCTATCCTGAAAGTTTCACACTTCAACATTGTATATATTTTGAGATCTGGAGTTGCAATTTAAGACTTCAAAGGAAAAATGTGTTATCGTGTGACTTTTTTTTCTCGAAAACGGCTCGAAGAAATTTTATGAAATTGATATATGATATTAATTTCTTTTGTTTGAGAAGCATGACGTGCCCCGTTTTTCCAAAAAAAACTCTTGTTTATTAAATAATTTAGCTTAAAAATCGAACTATTTTTTATTTCGCCATGCATGAATTTCGTCTGCATATTTTCAGAATTCAGAACAGGTGTCATTCGGTTTTCTTAGGCTGGGGTTGGTTGGTTTAATCTGAATGCAGTCAATAAAATATTTAGATTTTTTTTTTTTTATTAAATGCAAAAAAGAAACTTCACTGTTTGTTTTAAATATTTATTATATATTTTAAATAAAAGATGTATTTTTTAATTATAGATATTCTATTTTATCGTTATTCATAATAAAATAAAAAAAAATTTAAAGGAAAAAAGTTTAAATCACGCATGCACACGAATTTATACTATGCTCTAGAGCCCCTTAAATAAATAATAGGCCGGCGCATCACCGCCATTTTTTTGCCTCGTAAGAGGACAGCGTTTCCGCTAGGCGATTTTATCGCTTCACTGGCGGTTTTAAGAAATTTTCCTCTAAAAATAAAATCGGCCAAAAATGCTAAGCAACACAAGTAATCCGTTTCTGTTTCTTAAATAATTCATAACATTTGAAAGGGAAAAAAAAAAAAGTATGAATTTTTTAATCCCCCCCCCCTAGAAAGTAGACATAAATTGTAATATGAAATAAATATCTCAAGAAAAAGAAATCTTAAAATAGAACAAAATAATTAATTAATTAATCAAAAGTTCAATTTAAAAAAATATATTAGGTGTTTGCATAAATTCGTGCGGTTTTTTATTGCTTCATTTCATAAAAATACATCAAATCAAATGACAATTTTTAATCAAAATACTCCCCATTACTTTTTACAACCTTTGCCCATTTTTCGGGTAACAAATGTACATTACGGCGATAGAAGCTCTCGTCTTTGGAGGCAATAAAATGATTCGCGTCCACACGAACTTTTGCAACGACCTAATACTATCAGGACACGGAAACAAGACAACTTTGGCGAACCAAAAAAACTTCGCCAAGACTCTACAAACACACAGTAAAAAAGCGTTTCTTAAAATAATTTATGGTTATTAAAATACATATTTAGATTTAAATAATACTTTTTTTTTAAAATTTTTTACTTTATATATGTCAGAAATGCAAAGAAAAGTATAAGTGAATAACAATAAAACTTACTATGCAAAGCTGTGCATTAGGTCCCGGGATCCAAGAATCTGAACTACAATTCGCTGCCCATTTTCTCCTTCTTGCATTATCCGAAGGAAACCTAAACATTTTGTATCCTTTTCTGGAGTGTTTACAGCAGTTTATCGCTGAACAACCTCCCATATTGCAGTTTATTTCACTAAAATTACGAGCAAGACGGTAGAAACAATGGCTGCCGTTTGTTTATCACGCTGTGTACATGCGGCAACCCTAAGGCAAAAAAATGTCGGATGCGTCAGCTCGTATATATAGGAGCCTTACTATGCTCCGTCGTCTTTGGAGCGCATGCGTACTTTATCCATATCTAAAACATTTGGCGCTCGCTAAAGACTAGGGCTAGCTCGTTTGGCTTGTTTACACACTGTATCCGTCCGCTTGTGGCTTGTTATACGTGTTTTTTTTTTTTTTTTCAAAATCAATACAATAGTTTATTGATAAGCATTGCGGATTAAATTTTTAACGGTTTAACGGTTTCTTTGATGATTAACTAGACTGAAAAATTATTGTTTGACGTATGTGTTTATTAAATATTTTGTCACATACTAAGACAATATTATTTCAATCACCAATTATAAAATCCGACATTCGGGAGTCACATTGTAAGTTAAAATATATAATTTTTGCACTATCCTTCTTTTTTTCAGATAAGTGTTTATTTATATATATCATAAGAGAGAGAGAAAAAAAAAGATAAAATATAAAATAAAATTACATTAATTTACAGAAATTAACGGCTATATTAATAAGTTATGCATTATTACTTACAAACTTTGAATAAACACCATAAAATGCAATAAACTCGCAACAATTGTTTCGGGTCGAAACAATTGTTGCGAGTTTATTGCATTTTATGGTGTTTATTCAAAGTTTGTAAGTAATAATTTTTACAACGCCAGTTTTGTGATGCTTCTTTATTAAAAAAGTTATGCATTACATTTTATTTTTATTTATTTATATTTTACATTCCTCGAGTCACATAGTTTTCTTTACATTGACAAACGACTGTTTTTTCTTGCTTATATATATAAATTGTATTTTAATAAGATAATTATATTTTTTTTTTCACAGAAGACTAGATTTTAATAACTATTTAGTGTTGCTTTATTCAGGGATGAAACTTTTCAAGGGCTGTCCCTGAATTCAGGGTTTTTGAAAATTTTACTTTCTCTGAATTTCATGTTAAATTATTTTGCTTTTGCAGAAATTCCTCATTTTTAATGTTTAATTAAAATGTAGTTGTTTCCTTAAAATGTATTAAGAACTCTTCAAATATCACTTATAATAAGTAGCCATGTAATATATCACTAATAAGTGTGCCCTATCTGCATGCAGGTATTAGTTTTCAGGGTTTTTGTGGCTATTGCTATTTGGACCATCAGTGCAATTAGTGTGGAGGCTATTCGGACCGCTTCCTTGTTGTGTTGGTCATAATAATAATTTTGCATGTTTGATCTTGAATTTTTTTCTGTAATATACTAATGCAGGGCCTAAAATTTCAACTCCGATTACACTCACCCCAAAAAAAGTTATACTCGCCGCAAAATAGGGTTGTCTTTTTTTTTTTTTTTTTTTTTTTTTTCTGTTTTACGCATTTTGGTTTTTTTTATTTTTTCTAACTGTCTGAAATGTTTTTACAAATATGTCTAAAATTATATATATTAAAATGTATCGTATATATCATCATGTCTCATAATCATCTATAATCAAAAATCATTATAATGCATTGTATTTGAGATCTGAAAAAAAAAAAAAAAAAAAGGCTAAAATATCTATAAATGCGAAGAGTCATTAAGAAAAAAAAAAGAAGAGGGAAAAAAGAAAAAAAACTTTGTAATCAACATCCTGTGAAAATCTTATTATGCAAGATTAAGCTTCCTTATTTACCTATTTATATATTTAACTTTTTACATCAGAAATGTCTTGTTCGTCCATTTTATTTTTATGATCAGACGGAATGTCGATGAGTATAACTTGTTTATTGTTGTCATTTGAAATAGCCATTTCGGAATTACTTGTTCGATAAAATTGTTGCTTACAAATCATAACAATCGTAAATTCTTGGCGTTTCAGCAAAAACTGGAAAATTTTATCAATTTTTTTATCATTATTCAACAAAATAAACATAGGCAGTATCTTTAAATGGGCTCGGGCTCATTTTCATGCGCCAATATCGCATAGGCAAACTTTCGCATTTTTTTTTTCTCTTGGAATGTGGGCACCTAGCAAAGAGGCTCTCTGCTTGTCTATTCTCACTCTGCTTAAAGAAATCACAGTGGGAGAAATGAAACTGCCTAGAGATTAAAACTTTTATGCGTGTACTTTTATGCATTTTTCCTTTCTCAGGCTGGGACGATTGTCGGGCAACGCGCACACAGACTCGACACCCAAAGAAGAGAAAAAGGAGAGGTTAAATATGAGGTTATAAGATGGCAAGATTTTGCCATATTTAAATCTATAAAAAGAATGTTTTCTGTCACCTTATCATGTAAAAATTCTATCTATAACTAGACCAAATTTTTACTCGCCACAGTAAAAATTCCACTCACCAATGGCGAGCGGAAATTTCGCGTCCTGTACTAATGATTTTGCTGGTTTCAACTACAAATTCAAACTTTCAACATTTTGAAAATGTATAATGCGATTGATCTACAATCCATGTTTATTTCAACACTGCTGTTAGAAAACCTTACAAAATAAGTACAAAAGTCATTTTCAGAAAAATCATACATATATTTGTATAGAAAATTGGGTTTGGTTTGCATCGAATTATACTGGAATGGTCTAACCTTTTTTTTTTTTTTTTTTTTTTTTTAAGATGGAAAAGAAATAAAAAACCAAATGACATCTATGTAGTTGAATATGCATATTTATTCATATGTTATACATTTATTCATATTCATAAACAAACATATTGCAAAGATTTTTTCAAAGATTAAAAATACTCATTTACTAAGGTCTGTTTTCATGTTACATTTTTTATTTTTATTATTCAATTTTCAAACTCTTTATTATTGCCCTTTTATGAAGAATTTTAGCATCATTTAGAGTACAAAATTTCTGTGAAAATAATTAATATCTACCCCACTCCCTCACTCAAAGAAAAAGTAAAAAAGATCACATTTTTCATGCACGGGGATCAGACACATTATATTATTTCTAAATTTTACTCTTATCAGTGCTAACTTATTCTCTTTCGAAAAGATAGTCTGAATAGCCTGTACACTAATCGCACCGACTGTCCGATTAGCCACATCGGGGTTTTTCCAGGTTTCGTTTGGTAGTTTCATCCCTGTTCATTAAATTTTTCATATTTAATAATTTTCATATTAAATGTAATTAAAAATATTCTTAATTATCGTCTCACTACAATGATTACAGTGTTGCATTGTTAAAGTTTTCAGAAATTTTTTAACATTTTATTTTTATTTATTTATATTTTACATTCCTCGACTCATAGTTTTATTTACATTGAAAAACAACTGTTTTTTCTTGCTTATGTATATATAAACTAGGGTGATCCTTAAAGTGCGAAATCAAGATTTTACGCATGTTAACTAGGTAATCTGCACATTAGCAGCTTCTGTATCGTTAAAGTTCAAAAGTTTGTTTCTCTCATTTCCTTTCCCTCTCATTACCCCTCTCCTCCACTTTTAGTTTGGTGTCACTGATTAATTTTATCTCTCACTAGCCGCCTTCAGCGACGAGCTGTTTCACATGTCTTGAAAAATACGACCGTATGAAACTTTCGCTCGCGGTGCCATTTCTAAACCTATAACAGCTTTTTGATTATAATGCAAATAGCTATTTTACGTGTAGTAAATTCCCGCTAGGTACCCACTTCCCGTTTCAGATCTGAAAGAGTCTGTTTGCTCACTGTGTTATTAATCTTTAGAAATTCTGACCATAGCAAAGTCCCGATTGGTGGTGCTGTGCAGATTAACGAGTGTCTACTTGGTAATTCACAGATTACCTAGGTAATTTGAGAAATGAAACAGATCACTCTAGTTTCCCCTAGCAATTTAGCAGTAACACCCGTAAGTGCTTTAGTTCACCCTAACACTTTAGCGGTAACATCCATAAAATCACAATCATCACTTTACGCCTAACTTTTGGTAAGATTTAAAAAAAAATCAATTTTGTCAGTTTTTTAATTTACAAAATGCTCTTTCTTTTCTTTTTTTTTTTTTTTTTTTTTTTTTTTAATATATACACTGCTCGACATTGAAAATGCAACACCAAGAAGGAATGATAATAACGGAATGAAATTTGTTGGACACATACATTATAGTAGGAAGAACAATTGATTAAAATTTCAGGAAATTTGGAGTAATATGTACTGAGAAAACAGTACATAAAGCAGCGACCTCTGTGAGCAATAACATCACATATCTGAAAGGCATTGAATCGAACAGCGATTGGATGACATGTACGGGTAGAGCACTTCACGAACTTTTAACACGATGCCACAATTCATCGATCGAAGTTACTGGTGAGTGGTGGGGGGGCCAGTCGCTTTTCAACGATTAAACAGTCATTTTCATTGGTGCGAAATCAGGAGAACGCGCTGCCCAGAGCAACAGTCGAACACATTCGACATCAATGAAGGTACAGACAACATGGACCACTCGCGGTCGTGCATTGTCCTGCTTAAATGTTGCGCTTCGGAGGCCTTGAACATAGGGCAGAGCTATGGGCCTTAATTCGTCAGAAATGTAATGGCTGGTATTCAGAGTGGCGGGAATGAAAACAAGAGGTGACCGGGACGTGTATCCAATGGTACAACATACCATCAATCCAGGTGGTGACTCAGTATGCGGCTACCAAAATTATGATTACCCTCAAAACTGCATCACTGATATGGGCGCCATTAATGTGTGATCAACGATGAACCTGAACGCAGAAATGGCTTGAAGTCACGTTTCAGGCAAATCACAATCAAGTTTACAGCATCAAGATTGCCTTATCCGTATTTAACGGCATTATGAATAATGAACATTGCCAGCTGGGATATGACATCATCATACTGTCCCTCATTTGCAATGATGTTATGGGTTCCCATTGGATACACGTCTCGATTACTTCATGTTCGTATTCCTGGTACTTTGAACAGCGGCCATTAAATTTCTGATGAGTTAAGGCCAGCCCCTCTGCCCTGTATTCAAGGCCTCCGTAACGCAAAATTTAAGCAAGATAATGCACGACCGCAAGTTGCTTGTATTGCTCGGACCTTCTTTGAGACACAATGTGTTCGACTGTTGCTCTGGCCAGCGCGTTCTCCTGATCTCACACCAATGAAAATGACTTTTTAATCATTGAAAAGTGACTGGCCCCCCACTACTCACCAGTAACTTCGATCGATGAATTGTGACATCGAGTTGAAGCTTCATGAATTGCTCTACCCGTACATGTCATCCAATCGCTGTTCGATTCAATGCCTAGGCAGATATGTGCTGTTATTGTTCACAGAGGTCGCTGCTTTATGTACTGTTTTCTCAGTATACATTACTCCAAATTTCCTGAAATTTTAATCAATTGTTCTTCCTACTATAATGTATGTGTCCAACAAATTTCATTCCGTTATTATCATTCCTTCTTGGTGTTGCATTTTCAATGTCGAGCAGTGTATATATATACATACATATATATATATATATATATATATATATATCATATTAAAAAAATTCTTACTTTGTCAGTTTCAACATATATACTTAAAATAAAAAAATCCAGCAAGTACAAAAATACATAAATGCTGTTTGCAGAAAATTTTTCCAAATTATGAAAATTTTCAAATATTTAAAAAAAAACCTTATAGCTGTTACTTAGTTTGTATGCAACCAAAAATTTGCCATCATGATAATTTATGAAATACTGAATTAATTTTAACCAAATTTTTGCTTATGGAACCTGAAAATATATAAATAGTTTAAATGGATATTATATGGTAGTTCTCATTTTGCTTGAAGATGAAATACATGGTATTTGACTTATTTAAAAATCAGTTGACCAGCAGATAATTAAAAATTTTCTTCTGCTGTCTGTTCTAAGTAAGTTTTTAATATTTCAATTCATGATAGTTCAGCATCATTAAGATGAAATATTTAATACTACTGGGATTTTCAAAGGAATTTCATAAAACAGCACTTTGTTTTCAACGCCAATATACTATAGTTTGCAAAAATTCATTTTTAGCCATTAGTGGGAAACCTTTCAGTTAAAAATAGATTTTGTTGCTCATTTTTAAAATAAATAGCACATAAAAATTTTATAAAGGGCTGAAATTCAGTTTTATTGAAGAATTTTCAGTTTTTTGTGAAAAGAAAGTAAACGGACATTTTACAATTTTTAAGCTTTAGAAAATTTTGAATGTGAGCAAATTTCTTGTAGAAATATATTAAAAATGTTCATTTCACGTATAATTCATGATTGTTTAGCAAATTTAAGATGAAATATGCAATAATAGGTATAGTGATTTTCATAAGAATTTCAAAAATAATACTTTATTTTCAACGCCGATATTTCTGGATCAACAAAATTCTGTTAATTTTGAGCCATGTTATTATACTATTATAAGAAAAGTGTTTTTTCAAAGTTTTGTACTAATTACTTACAATCTTATTACTGTATGTATTATAACTGCAGTCAAAACTTTTTATTTTTAATTAACAAATCACAAAACAAAGGCGTATGTAGGTTTAAATAAAATGAATATGTAGGAAAACAGTTGCCAATGCAAATTACGAATATTCCACGAAACTTTGAGTATGTATCAGCCAGGCCGGCCAAAGCTTTGACCTTACCAAGGCTTCATTCCATCTCTAATTTATACTGTATATTTACCAAAAAATCTGCTCAACGTTCAAAAATTTTCAAAATGTAAAAATTATTAAGTATCTGTTTACTTTTTTTTCGACAAAAAACTGAAAATTCATTAATAAAACTGTATTTTAATCCTTAATAATACTGTTATATGTTATTTGTTTAAAAATTAGTAATAAAATCTATTTTTAACTAAATGTTTTCATACTAATGGCTGAAATTAAATTTTGGAAGGGGTTGGTTATTGGTGTTGAAAACGTCAATTATTATTTTTTGAAATTCCTATAAAAATCCCTGTATTATTCCATATTTTATCTTAATGATGCTAAACAATCATGAATTATACTTCAAATTAATCTATTATGAATATTTTTATTATATTTTTACAAGAAATTTGCTCAACATTCAAAATTTTCCAAAATGTAAAAATCGTAAAGTTTCCTGTTTACTTTTTGTTCACAAAAAAACTGAAAATTCATGAATAAAACTGAATTTTAATCCTTTATAAAATTTGCATATGTTATATATTTCAAAAATGAGTAAAAAAATCTATTTTTAACTAAAAGATTTCTCACTAATGGCTAAAAATCAATTTTTGCAAGCTACCCAATATCGGCGTTGAAAACAATGTATTATTTTTGAAATTCCTATGAAAATACCTGTGTTATTGCATATTTCATCTTAATGATGCTAAACTGTCATGAATTATACCTCAAATTAATCTCTTATAAATATTTTTACTACATATTTACAAAAAAATTGCTCAACATTCAAAAGTTTTCAAAACGTTAAATCTGCGAAGAATTTGTTTGCTTTTTTTTTACACAAAAAGCTGAAAATTCATTAATAAAATTGAATTTTAATTTTTCATAATACTACTATGTTGTATTTATTAAAAAAAAAAAAAAAAATCAACTAAAAGATTTCTTAATATTCTGTAAAACCAATTTTTGGAAGCTAACAGATACATTAGAAAAAAAGTGTTTTTTGTGAAATTCTCAATGGCAGCTATGTGATAGAAAAAAAAGAATTAACCTACCCTTCCTATGAGCTGGAAGGACTTTTTTTAATCTTTAGATCAGTTGATCATTAACCCCTAAAAAGTAATATCAGAACAAAAACCCTTAACGGGTTAAAAGTTTGTGACGCAGCATTTTATTTCGATATGAATTGGAAATATGGGTCTTAAAAGTAATGATATTAAATTTTCAGTGACGCTTTGCTATTAATTGAAATATATTACATAGATTTTCTTATTTCATCATTTGTTTTTGTTTTTTTCTTCTATTTACATCACAGTGTATACATAATATTTTCAACTTCCGCACGAAAATATATATAGAATTTACTCCCTGATACTTTTTCATCTGCACCTCGTGAATTCAAAATATGAGTTTTAACAGAATTGATATAATTTCTGTGACGCCTCAGTGTTACTTTAAAAGATTTATTTTTAGATTTCATTACAATTACTTTTGTTTTGTTGAATAAAGTATATTTACACATTGAAATAATGCTTTTAATTTTAAATATACTGTCATATAATCACACTTTTACTGAATTTATATTATAAATTGAAATTATCTAGTTCAATAAATTGATTTGTCTGTTGCGTCACGCTATCCAAAACTGTAAGTAAAAATTTTGTAAATGTTACTTTGTATCATAGTACTAAGTGAAAATGTGTGCAAAGAGATTGTGTGATGCAAAGAAAACATTTACATAATTTTTATTCACAATTTTGGATAGCGTGACGCAATAGACTAATCAATTTATTGAACTAGATAATTTCAATTTATAATATAAATTCAGTAAAAGTGTGATTATTTGACAGTATATTTAAAATGAAAAGCATTATTTCAATGTGTAAATATACTTTATTCAACAAAACAAAAGTAATTGCAATGAAATCTAAAAATAAATCTTTAAAAGTAACACTGAGGCGTCACAGAAATTATGTCATTTCTTTTAAAGCTCATATTTTGAATTCACGAGGTGCAGATGAAAAAGTATCAGGGAGTAAATTCGATATATATTTCGTGCTGAAGTTGAAAATATTATGTATACACTGTGATGTAAATAGAAGAAAAAAAAAATTATGAAATAAGAAAATCTATGTAATATATTTCAATTAATAGCAAAGCGTCACTCAAAATTTAATATCATTACTTTTAAGACCCATATTTCCAATTCTGATCGAAATAAAATGCTGCGTCACAAACTTTTAACCCGTTAAGGGTTTTTGTTCTGATATTTTCTACATCCTAAATATTTTTCTTTATAGACATTTAATCAAATTAGGAAATCATGCTGAAAAGCAAGAGTGCGGTGATGGTGAGCTTTACAGTGAACTTTTCATTTTTGTAAGCACTTAGGGCTTTAGATCAGTTAGATTCACGTTTTCTTCCTATTTTCCTTGCCTTGCAAATTGAGAATTTTGTAAATTTACTATGGTTCTTAAAACACAACAAAAAGACAGGAATATTGATAACTGAATTGCAGCCAAAAGTACAGAATGGATGAGAAATACATATTGTTGTGATGAATTGTAAATATACTTACCAAACGTAATAATATTCATAATTATATTAAGTAAAAATAACATGTTATAATCAGAATCCTCAGTTTAGAAAATCATTTAAAGAAATTTTTCAAACAGTGAAACTAAAGGCTGATTTCATGAATAAAAATCAAGCTTTAAATAAAACTGACAACTCAAATGGATAAAAAAATAAATATTTTTGGATTTCATTTTTTTTTTTTTTTTTCTGGGGGTAAATTAAGACTTTTTTTTTTTTTTTTTTTTTTACTGGCAAGCTGAGGTTAAAATATATATATATATATATATATATATATATATATATTAATAAAAGCTTATTTCATTTTATCGGCGTGGAGAAGCTTTACAAAATAAAACAAATGAAAGTATTCTTAATCTGAATCACGTGTATTTTCTTTACATTTAAGTTACCAAAGGATTGTGTATATGTGGCATATTACTGTATAATATTTTTGCTAGATAAACTTTAGTTAATTATACCTTTTACATTATATATTAAAAATTTAATTTGCAAAAAGCATTTTTAAGGGCAAATTAACTATGTTCTTTAGTACACACGGCACATGAAATGTGTGCTCTAGCTTATTTTCGTGAATAATATACCTTATTTCCTAAAAATTACAAACAGTAACAATAAGTAATGTCTTTGCAAAGTTGAAAGAACTTAACACAAATTATTCTTTTAATATTTGAATGCATAATAATGAAATATAAAAAACATTATTATTATTATTTTACAAATATCTATTTAAAATAACTAGGGATGAAACGGATAGTGATTTTGCCGGATACCGGATATCGGATATCCGGAGCTCCTTTGCCTGCCGGATACGGATATCCGGCATTAGTTATTAGTTTTTTTTTTTTTTTTTTTTTTTTTTTTTGTGTGTGTGTTCTATATTTCCCTTTCTGTATTTTAAAACAATAAAATATAAACATATTTAATATACTATTCTTTTAAACACATTTTAAATATAATTTACTTAAGCATATTTATTTAGCATTCTATTTATTTGTGCAATATTGCAATGAAGAATAAAACTTAAGTCTAACTTATTTATTCCTACACTTGCAATTTGTCACAAAAATATAGGTTTTGTTCAGAATTATAAAACAAAAACTTATCATTTACACATTTTTTACAGTACTTAAAAATGTGTGCTTGATATATATTTAAAAAAAAAAAAAAAAAAAAAGAGAGAAACAAAATATTTTACTAATATAATCATAGTTGAAGGGTTGGTTATTTTCATAAGAAAACGTACATATTGTGGCCATCACACACCACTTAATGTTTAAATTGTGCAAAAGTTTAACCATAGCTTCACACAATAAATATTTTACATATGGAGTTTGGTGCAATTTTAATCAATAGATGCTGAGATATAGGCTTGTGAAAAATCATAATAGCAGATCCACTTGTCGGCTGATATACACCTAAATAAGGCCGACATCAGTTGAACGGAATTTTTCTCACACACACACACAAATACAAACTTTTAAAAATTGATCAAACCAGGTTCTTAACCTCCTAAAATGTGTGAATCCAGCAAAAACCAAATGCAGAAAATTTTTATGAATCCAATACCTTCGTTTGAGACATTTATAAGAAAACATATAAGAAAGAAGCAAAAAAAAAAAAAAAAGAAAAGACAATTCTAAAAGCTTCAATGGCTTAGTATGTTATGGCCATTGCGGAACTTTCTTTTATATCACTCTACATAACAAAGCTACACGCTGTTTAACATGCACAGAAGAAACTTAATAGCTTCACACAATAAAAATTTTAGATATGGAGTTTTAGTGCAATTTTAGTCAAAAGATTGTGAGATGTAGCCAAGTAGAGAATCATAGAAGGTGAGGAACAATTGCGACATCTGTTAGTCAATATACACCCAAATTAAGCCAGCTTTCGTTCTCCTATTTATCTTGCATATCAAGGTAAGTGCAGTTAAATGTTATACATGTTGAGATTTAGCCTTCCTATTCACAAGGTAAATAGTATAGCCACCTATCGACCAATATGCACCAAAATTGAATCAACATGATGTTTCATAAAAATGGTCCTCTCACGTACGAAATTTTGTGTAATTATACACAAATTCTCCATTCATGGGAAAATTGCAGCATGACAGCATCGTCTATTGGCCGATATGCACAGAAATTAAATAAACATATATTTCATAATAGCCCTGGGACATACTTAGTTATTTTTTTAATTATACACAGTAGAAGACATATAGTCCTCCCTTAAATGGGAGAAATCACAGTATAGCAGTGCCACCTATTGAGTAATTTGCACCAAAAGTCGATGGACACTTTTTTTTTTTTTTTTTTTTTTTTTTGGTTAATGCACAACTATGTATAAATTTATATGAAATTCTGTGCTTTAACTCTTGAACTACAGCTGCTACACAAAACTTTTGTTAGACAGACATTTTCTAAAAACAGTCAAATTCAAAATTCTGGTTCACTCAAAATACGTAAATCCACCAAAAACGGGAAGTTGAAAATTTTTACGACTAAAATGCTTTCTTCTATTGAATATAAAAGAAAGTCATGATTCAAAACAAATTTATATTTTTGTTTCTTTAAATGCTTTTTACTTATTTTATATTTTTATATTCTGTACTGATAAGAAAAAAAAAATTAGATTATTTATTAAAATTCTTTAATTAGAAGTAAGTTATTTTTCTAATGTACAAAATCATAAACTTTAAATAATTGAGCTTTTTTTTTTATATAATTTTTTTTTTTTATTCTTTAACAATCTGAAAATGAAAATACAGACGCAATGGGAAATTCTAAATTCACGTGTTTTAGCAAGATATTCCATTAAAAGTGCAAATTTATACAAATTGGAGTGTTTTTTTTTTTTTTAATTCAAATCAAATAGTAGATGACACGTTTAATTAAATAGGTAATAGCACAGACAATGATGCCAGAGGGTCTGCTATGGTCACAAAAACAATTTTCTTGTGTAGGGAAAAGTGGATTGTAAATAAACAGGCAGGTTCTAGTCAATAAATGCACATTATTTGACTCATTCTCGAAACAATCTAACAACTTTTACTTCCAAGACTAACAATATTACTGAACATTTTCAACTTATTAAACAAAAGTCATGAAAACAGAGTTATATGCAGTGCAGAGGATGAATATTATTTGTTCAGGAACAACAATGAACAGCTCTTTTTATTGTTATGGGCAAGATTAGGGGGAATGTTATAGTCTGGAAAATCCTAGCTAACTCTGCACAAACTTAAAATAGGCTTTCTATATCTCTTAAACCTGAAGCTACTTTTTTGCTAAATTTATTTACTAAAATGGCCAAATTCTACTTTTGCATTTTTTTTTTTTTACCTTTACAATTTACAACTGATTAAAAAAAAAAAAAAAAAAAAAAAAAAAAAACGCAAAATTTTCATCTGAGAGGAATTTAAGCTTGAATTTTCACCTCTGGATATCCGGCTTGAAATTACCGGATATCCGTATCCGGACTGCTGATATCCGGTACCCCGTCGGATATTTAAAACTCAGCCGGATACCGGATATCCGTTTCATCCCTAAAAATAACACAAATATTACCTGAACTATGTCTCAGTGTAACTTTAATGATATTAGGAGACATTGTTGAATCAGTGATGCTGCTGACCGATGAGGTCTAAAAAGAAAAAAAATATCATTTATATATATATTTTTTAATTACTAATAGAACTTCACTGAAAATCTCATTAGTATTTGGTATTCGACCTATTTGGTTAATGATAATGAATACATAGTTTGGTTAAATATCTTGATTAGTTGACATTAGAATATAGTAAAATAAAAAAATAATTTTGACTTTCGCTGAAACTTGATAGATACTATTGTTTGATTATTTAATTGTGTAAAATTTTAAGAGTAAACTATAAAAAAAAAAAAAAACTTTTACTGTCAATATTGTGATTTCTAAGAATATAACATAAACAAATACCAAAATCAAATTCTTAAATATAATTTATATCGAAACTGTATAGTATTTAATGCATTTCAAAATCATTCTTTTATATAAATCATTCAACAAACATTAAGACTAAGGGTTACACAATGCCTAAAACTAAAAAAGTTTCATATAAATGGATAGCATGGCGATGTAAAAACAAACATTTTCTTCACTCTGCCCCCCCCCCCCCCAGCAAATCGTCCAGATATGTGTAACACTGTAATTTTTCATAATCAGTAAGTTGTATATACACAGAGTTTTTTAAATCAATAATAGGATAATTTAAAGTAAAATATATTTTATATCCTTCTGGCCCCCCCTTGCCCCCACCCAAGTATATATAATATACTCATTGTGATCTTCATAAAGAGTAAATGATAGTTGAATCGGTCATTTGAGAAACACCTCATATCCAAAAAAGTAAACTTTCAGGAAATCAAAAAAAACCCAGCTGGTCCATAATTTAACATCATATATTTTTTGAATTTTTTTATATGTTTCTACAGGGGTTTGGTAAGCTAATTCTACCAAAATAAAATTTTATTATTTTTATTTTGATATTTAAAAAAATTATAAACGTTGTTGGAGATGTGTTGTTTCTCAAATGACTGACTAAACGATATGTTATCAGGTATGAAATAAAAGGTAAAAGAATTCAAATTATTAATAAAAATCAGTATTTTATTTTTCAAATAATATATACACATTTTCCAAACATTGTTTCTTAAAACATTTCAATGTCATCCATATCGATAGTTGGCCAGTCATAAATTTTTGAATAAAATTCGCCAACAATATCTGCAGGTATATAGGCTTCGATTTTCTTGAGGTCATTGATTTTGTTGATATTGATAGGTACACATTTTTGCGGGTAGGCACTGATTTTTGGAAGCTCTAGTAAACCAGTTCCCGTTTTTTTCAAGTCAAAAGTTTGTTTATTGAGTCCACCAATAAAGTTTTTTACTTTAACTTGGCCTACATGTTTATTAGAGTAATGAAACTCCATAAAAGTTGAAATGTTGAATTTTATTTTGTTTTCCTTTGGGATATTCCTTGCTTGAGTCTCCGTATATATTACATTTTTTTTATAAAGTTGACCACACCATGATATAAAATCCTTTAATTTTTCTCTTTCTACTATTTCCACCAGGAACTTGTCCTGAATAGCAGCAGAGTGCAACATAAGTTCAGCATACTGTTTTACTGTGTAAATCCTGTCAGTTGTTTTAATTTTTCGTTTGATTACACTAAAGTCGCGGTCACACGGTAGGTACGAATACCTCGAATAGGAAAACAGTGATGAATACTGTCGAATCGGTCAGTTTCTATTAGGGCTAGAAAAAACCGCACAACCACGGTGTTTTTGTTTTGTCCAGGTGCATCATCAGAAAAAAAATGAAGATGCCTAACACCAGCATCAAAACTTTCATTGATATAAACAACTAAAAATGAACAAATTTCGTTTGGTCCCTTTCTTAGCTAAGCCCTCATGATATACATTGTAAAAGAGATTGAGTAAAAGAGAGTTTAATAAATAGTGGTAAAATGATAGATATTTTTCCAACTTTCCAGTAAGCCACAAATTAAGTTAAAAAAGAATCGAAAATCAGTAAATCTCCATACTGAAAACAAACCAAGTCTCTTTTTGTTCTGACATAATAAGAATATATCTTTCATACAGCTTAGAAGAGAGGGGGGGGGGAGATGAAAACTACGTGTGAAAAAAGATTAGACAAATAAAAAGACAAGGTATCTGAAAATGAAAAAGAAGTAAACTCGCAAAATAAATAAATAAATAAATAAATAAACATCTCGGCTACGAACCACAGGCCACGGCTTAGGCATCTAGGCACGTCCCAATGTGCCTGAGTTAAGAAGGACAGGTAAATCCCCAAATCTGGTTTAAGAGGTCTCAAAGAGATTATATGGGAGCCACATAAAAGTAGAATAACAAGAAACAGTGCTACCACCAGACACATTCTTTTGTAAGTCATTTGAGAAACAACACATTTCCAGGAGATGAGGTGTTTCTCAAAGGAATGGATATTTTCAAATGCGGCATCACCATGGTTATTAAGTGGAGATGAATTGTTTTATGCGTATTGGATTTGTCTAGCCTTCACCAACAATTTAATATGTGTAAGTCAATTTTGGCCAAAAATGGACATGAGGTGTTTCTCAAATGACTGATTCAGTTATAGAATATATCATTAAAACCAGTAAAATGGTAATATAAAAATTCATTTTATTTTCCTCTGATCTCTCCCCTTTAACCCTTCTCAAGTATGTCTGACACTTACTATAATTTTTTTTCACAAATTATACACGATTATACAAAGTTTTTTGAATCGATAATAGGGCAGTTTAAAGAAGAATGTATTTTATATCCATATTCCCCCCTCGTCCCCCAGTGATAGTTATAGAATCTATAGAATCTATATATATATAAGAGCAGAGTCTGTGTGTGTGTCTGTCCGCTATAGAATCCTAGGCCGTTTCACCGAGCGGGACCAAATTTGGCACGGTTAATGTTTACGACCCGAGAAAGACAACGCCGCAAGCCATTTTACAATACTCGTCCCCCAAGGGGGGGGGGAGGGGCGGCAAAACGTAATTTCCCAAAATCCTTCATATCTCAAACAAAAAACAGATTTCAGTAAAATTTTTGCTTTAAAATATAGCTAATACAAATGTCTAAAAATCAATTTCTGGAATTTTTTAAATTCGGTCCCCAAGGGGGGCGGGGGGGGGCAAAACGTGATTTCGCATAATCCTATATATCCCAAACAAAAAAAATAGATATACGTGAAATGTTTGCTCTAAAATATAGCTAATGCAACTATCTAAAAACCTATTTCTGGAATTTTAGAAATACAGCCCCCAGGTGGAGCAGCAGGGGGGGGGGGAGGCTATGGGGCAAAAACAAATAGAAATACAGTTAGGCCATTCAAAATTGGCACTGATAGGTTTTAAAGGCCTGCAAGTCGAATGGGGATATTTTCGATTGTGTAAAGTTATTAAGAGGGGCAAGAAAGGGGAGGGGAGGGGGGGGGAGCAAAAATAATAAAAATAGTGTCAGATCGTTCAAAATTGGTACATAGAGGTTTTCGATACTTACAAATCGATTGCGGATATTTTTGAATTTGTAAAATTATTAGGAGGGCGGGTAGCGGGTGGGGCGGTAAGGGGGGGCTATGGGGCAAAAACAAATAGAAATACAGTTAGGCCGTCAAAATTGGTACAGATAGGTTTAAGAGGCCTGCAAGTTGAATGGGGATATTTCCGAAAGTGTAAAGTTATTAGGAGGGGCGAGAAGGGGGGAGGGGAGAGGGGGGGCAAAAAAATAAAAATACAGTTAGATCGTGCAAAATTGGTATATAGAGGTTTTCGATACTTACAAATCGATTGCGGATATTTTCGAATTTGTAATATTATTAGGAGGGGCGGTAAGGGGGGGGGTGTTGTGATATTTAATCTCAGAACATTCTTTTATTGACTTTCGTTTTTCTTGTTCCGGACTTTCTTTTTTTGTTTTTTGCTTCCCGCCAAAAGATTGTTCGGTGCACCTGCCGTATCACGTGACGATGTGTCGCGTCTCTCTACAAGTACATTGTAATACTTTTTTCAATCATGTAACTTTCGTTATTCGGAACTGACGTTCCATTTTCTTATTCTATTTAATCATAATATTTTTTCTTTTTGTCTAAGATGAATAAATTAAAGTAAAAAAACATCTAGGCATTCTTTCATTACGCAGCAACGAGTGAATTATCCTAAATAATAATTGATCTACATATTATATAAGAATTTCACAGTCTAATTAAGATTCATTATAGGAAAAGAAGTCGCTGCGCTTTAATACAGAAGTCATATAAATATATATCCATGTATTTTATCATCTAGTTCAAGTGTACAATCTGATGATAAATAGAGAGGATTTTTTCTTCACCAATGGAATATACAATTACCTGTGACAACCCAGGTAAGCTAAACTTTATTTAATTATATGACTGTTGTTTTAGCAAAGAATTATTAGTAAGAATTATTTGTTATAAATATATTTAAATAACTAATTTGAGGAAACTCCGAACTCATGCATTCATTTATAAAGTATTCTTCCAACAGATTATGATTCTGAGATTTTGAATTGAAAATATAGATTTATTCTTGACAAAAGTTCAAAAGTTTTTTTTTTTCATTGCACATTGGAAGAAATTGCTACATTTAAAATAATAAAATAAAAAAAATGAAAATGTAAGCGAAAATATTTGTTTTTGTTTCTTCAAAACTGAAGTGACACTAAATCGAAAGTATTGAAAAGTACTTATTTTTATGAAAACTATTTAATTTTATTTTCTTCTTCAAGTACTATTTATCCGAACTGTGTTGATTTAAAATATTAAATGAATATTTACGAATTGAACAAATATTAACAAAACTATTACAAAAATTTTGTTTAAGTATGTCAGCAACAAAAGATATACAAATTGAACCGCTGAACTCCACAAATTATAATGTGTGGAAGTTTCGTATCGAGATGTACTTGCAAAAAGAGGATCTTTTTACAGTCATTACTGACGATCCTCCCAACCCAATAACCGATCAGTGGCGTTCAAAAAATAGAAAGGCCAGAGCCATTATAAATCTACTTATTGATAATGAACAGATAGTGTACGTTATGAATCTAGATACAGCACGAGAGTGCTGGAATGCTCTGCGCCAAATCCACGAAAGATCATCGCTTACGAGTAAGCTTTTCTTACTTAGGAAACTTTATTCCATAAAATTAATGGAAGGTGGTGATGTAAACCAACATATAGCTGATATATATAAAACACGCGACAGACTCACTGCTATAGGTGAAGTCATAGACGAATCGCACCTAGCTGCATTAATGCTATGCTCACTCCCTCCTTCGTATGACGTTCTCATAACAAGTCTCGAATCGAAAGACGAAGCGCAATTGACACCTGAGTATATACGAAACAAATTAGCTGATGAATATGCCAAAAGGCTTGAAAACAAAACTATTCAAAATTCAGCGTTAAAAGTCCAATACCATAACAAATCGGAGAAATTCTGCAAATACTGCAGGAAAAGCAATCATAATATAGAAGATAGCTATAAGTTAAAAAATAAAAATAATTCTGCTGTTAAAAGTCACAGTAAAAATTTCAACAAAAAACCCAACTTCAGATCCAACATATGCTCTCAGAACAATGAGAAGCCAGATAGCGCTCAAATTGCAGAGGGGAGCAATAAACCAAAAGCTGATAAATTGTATTCTTTTTATGTTGGAGATAAAACTGTAAATTGGGTGGTTGATTCAGGGTCGTCTTCACATATCTGCAATGATAAACTAAAATTTCGCGATCTTAAAAATAACGTTTCTAACGTCACTATCGCGAACGGCACGCAGCTAAAATCTTTGGGTTCCGGTACTGTGGATTTGTATACCGTAAATTCGGAAAACACACAGAACAAAATAACACTTAAAAATGTTCTTTATGTCCCTGAAATAGAAACTAATTTAATTTCTATAAAAAGAGCAACAGAGAATGGCTGTATCGCTGTATTTGATGATAAAACCTGTAAAATTGTAAATCAGGGTAATACATGCATTGAGGGATATGTGAAAAATAACTTATATGAATGTCAATTAAATTATTCTGAAAACAAACACACAGCGAACATTGTAATACAAACTTGTGATAACGAAAATTGCATAAACAAGTGGCATGTGAAACTTGGCCACAGAAATACTAACCACATTAAAGATTTAGTTAACAAGGACATGGCTGTGGGTATAAAATTAAATGATTGCAAACATAATACTGAATGTAAAACATGCATAATGTCAAAATTAACTGATTCACCTTACCCCCAAAGCTGCACAATTTAGAGCCTCCGTACCACTCGAACTGGTCCACACAGACTTATGTGGCCCTATGAAAACCCCCACTGTAGGTGGAAAATATTACTTTCTTACATTCATAGACGACTACAGTCGTTATATTATTATATATTTGCTAAGAAATAAGTTTGAGGTATTTTCTAAGTTAAAGGAATATGTGGCTATGACCGCAAACAAATTTGGCCGAAAAGTGCAAGCAATTCGCTCCGATAACGGGGGTGAATACACTAGTATGGAAGTAAATGAATTTTTGAATAAAGAAGGAATTGAGCACCAGTTTACCGTTCCTTACTCTAGTGCTCAGAACGGCGTGGCAGAACGTAAAAATCGTACGCTGACCGAAATGGCTCGCTGTCTGCTTAAAGACAGTAATTTACCGAATTCCTTTTGGGGGGAAGCCGTAAATACTGCAAATTACATACAAAATAGGCTCCCGACCTCCTCATGCGACTCAACTCCTTACGAAAAATGGACCGGCCGTAAACCCGATTTATCAAATATAAAAACATTCGGATGTCGCGCATACGCATATGTACATAAAATACATAGGGGAAAACTGGATAGCACCGCTCAAGAAGGAATCTTTGTGGGATATGATAATCGTAGCAAAGGCTACAGAATTTGCACAAATAATAAAAATGTAATAATTAGCAGAACTGTAAAATTTTTGGAAGATGAGAATAGAGAATCCCACAATAATGAAACATCACAAATCAAGAATGAAAATTCAAATGATGAAATTCCGGTGTCCAAATTACCAATATTAGATACTGATATAATTATAGATATAGTGGGCGATAACGATAGTCCGGATGACACGCAAACTCTGCCGCGACGATCACAACGATTAAATAAAGGTGTTCCGCCCGACAGATTTGCATTTGCAGTAAATGACAAAAGAATTGATGAGCCTAAGTGTTTTGATGATATACTAAAAATTCAAAACCCAGCTGAAAAAGAAAATTGGCTGAATGCCACACTCGATGAAATGAATTCACTCAGACAAAACAATACTTGGGAACTTGTTGACGCTCAACCAGGGACCAAAGTAGTAGGGTGTAAGTGGGCGTTCAAGGCCAAATACAATAGCCAAGGACAAGTCGAGAAATATAAAGCCAGGCTTGTTGCCAAGGGTTTTTCTCAAAAATACGGGGTGGACTATGACGAAACTTTTGCACCAGTTGCATCGCATACCACTCTAAGAAGTTTCTTGACCATGTCACTATATAAAAATTTGAATCTAAGGCATGTAGATATAAAAACTGCTTTCCTACATGGAAATTTGCAAGAAGATGTATACATGCATCAACCCGAGGGTTATGTTGTCCAGGGCGAAGAAAATAAAATATGTAAGTTAAAGAAAGCGATATATGGCTTGAAACAAGCCGCTAGAGCGTGGAATTTGAAAATTAATGAATCATTGTGTAAATTAGGATTTAAACAAAGTCAACACGACAAGTGTTTATATATACGTAACAAAGATAACACAGAAACTTACATTCTTGTGTATGTTGATGATCTACTTGTAGCTGGTAAAAATCACAATATTGACATACTAATTAATCAACTTAGGGAAGAATATCCATTAACCGACCTTGGGGAAGCCAAATATTACCTCGGCATAAATATAGAAAGACCTTGTAAAGGGGTAATTACGCTTGATCAAAATAATAAAATACGAGACATTGTAACCAAATTTGGGCTAGATAACGCACGGCCCTCTGACACACCGATGGAACCAGGGTATATAAAATTAACTGATAATGACAATCTCTTACCAAACAACACAATGTACAGACAGGCTATAGGCGCGTTACTTTACATTTCTACAGTATCGCGACCTGATATAAGTGTTGCCGTTGGCATCTTAAGCCGTAGAAACGAAAATCCTAGAGCGAAAGACTGGGAGGCAGTTAAAAGGGTTATTAGATATTTGAAAAATACCCAAGATATTAAATTAAAACTTTGTAACTCTGGTGAACCTGTTCTTAGAGCATATTCGGATTCGGATTGGGCCAATGATCCAAATGATAGAAAGTCTATCTCTGGAAATTTATTTAAGATAGGAAAAAATCCAATAATTTGGATTTGAAGAAACAGTCCTGTGTGTCCATGTCTTCAGCAGAGGCTGAGTACGTCGCAGCTGCGAGTGCTGCACTTGAAATACAGTGGCTCAACAAACTACTGGATGATTTAAATTTGCCGCAAGAATGTCCTATAGTGTTGTACCAGGACAACCAATCTACCATCAAGATTGCTGAAAATGATAAGTTCCAGTCAAAAACAAAACACTTACAGCTGAGATATCATCTTCTGCGAAACTTAATACAAGAAGGCCTAATCAAGCTTCAATACAAACCTACCAAAGAAATGACCGCCGATACCCTAACAAAAGCTCTGCCAAAAACTGATTTTAATAGACATAGAAATGCATTAATGAACAATTGAAAAATTTCTGAGCTTAAGAGGGGGTGTTGTGATATTTAATCTCAGAACATTCTTTTATTGACTTTCGTTTTTCTTGTTCCGGACTTTCTTTTTTTGTTTTTTGCTTCCCGCCAAAAGATTGTTCGGTGCACCTGCCGTATCACGTGACGATGTGTCGCGTCTCTCTACAAGTACATTGTAATACTTTTTTCAATCAAGTAACTTTCGTTATTCGGAACTGACGTTCCATTTTCTTATTCTATTTAATCATAATATTTTTTCTTTTTGTCTAAGATGAATAAATTAAAGTAAAAAAACATCTAGGCATTCTTTCATTACGCAGCAACGAGTGAATTATCCTAAATAATAATTGATCTACATATTATATAAGAATTTCACAGTCTAATTAAGATTCATTATAGGAAAAGAAGTCGCTGCGCTTTAATACAGAAGTCATATAAATATATATCCATGTATTTTATCATCTAATTCAAGTGTACAATCTGATGATAAATAGAGAGGATTTTTTCTTCACCAATGGAATATACAATTACCTGTGACAACCCAGGTAAGCTAAACTTTATTTAATTATATGACTGTTGTTTTAGCAAAGATTTATTAGTAAGAATTATTTGTTATAAATATATTTAAATAACTAATTTGAGGAAACTCCGAACTCATGCATTCATTTATAAAGTATTCTTCCAACAGGGGGTATGGGCAAAAACAAATTGAAATAAAGTTAGGCCGTTCAAAATTGGTACAGATAGGTTTTTGAAGACCTGCAAGTCCAATGGGGATATTTTCGAAAGTGTAAAGTTATTAGGAGGGGCGAGAAGGAGGAGGGGGAGGGGCAAAAAAATTAATATAGAGTTAGATCGTTCAAAATTGGTTTATTGAGGTTTTCGATACTTACAAATCAATTGCGGATATTTTCGAATTTGTAAAATTATTAGGAGGGGGGAGAAGGGGGGGAGGCTATGGGCAAAAACAAATAGAAATACAGTTAGGCCGTTCAAAATTGGTACAGACAGGTTTTAAAGGCCTGCAAGTCGAATGGGGATATTTTCGAAAGTGTAAAGTTATTAGGAGGGGCGAAAGGGGGGTGGGGAGAGGGGGGGGCAAAAAAATAAAAATACAGTTAGATCATTCAAAATTGGTACATCGAGGTTTTCAATACCTACAAATCGATTGCGGATATTTTTAAATTTTTAAAATTATTCGGAGGGGCGGGAAGGGGGGAGGGAGCGGAAGGGCAAAAAAATAAAAATAGAGATAGATCGTTCAAAACTGGTGCATTGAGGTGTTTGATACTTACAAATCGATTGAGGATATTTTCGAATTTGTAAAATTATTAGGGCGTTCATATATATGCATTCGCACGTGCGCATCACGCACGGGTCTACGCTGCCGAAGGCAGTGGGGACCCGGTGCGACATTTTTCCCGATCAGAGATTTTTTTCTTTTTTTTTTTTTTTACATGATAAAAATTAATGCAATTTTGAGAATTCATTAATTATAATGATTCATTTAAAAATAGTGACCAGCGAAGCGGGCGTAGCCTGCTAGTATATCATATAAATCGGAAAATGGTGATATAAAAAACCATTTTATATTCCTCTGCTCCCCCCCTCTTTACTCCCCCCCCTCAAGTATGTCTGGCACACCGTAAATTTTTCCTAAATTATACGTGATTATACAAAGTTTTTTAAAATCGATAATAAGGTAGTTTAAAGAATATATTTTATTTCCATCTCCCCCACCCCCCAGAAATATAATACACTCATTGATATCTTCATAAAATGTAAGTGATACACTGTTAAAAAGAATGCAACTTTGCTGCTAGAAATTCTGTGTAATGACAGAAAAATACGTTTTGTCAACGTAATTTTTTCGTAATTTATGACTATTTTCTCAAATTACAGAGAATTTTTGGCAGCAAAGTTGCATTATTTTAACAGTGTAGTAATAAAATATGGCATTAAAATCAGTAAAATGATGATTAAAAAAAATCATTTTGTTTTCCTCTGCCCCCCCCCCTCTTTACCCGTATCCCCCTCCAAGTACGTCTGACACTTACTGTAATTGTTTCACAAATTATACGTGATTATACAAAGTTTGTTGAATCGAGAAAAGGGCAGTTTAAAGAAGATTGTATTTTATTCCCATGTTCTTCCCTTGCCCCCCCCCCCTTCAAGGTATATAATGCACTTATTGTGATCTTCCTAAAAAGTAAGTGATTGTTATAGAATATATCATTAAAATCGGTAAAATGGTGATATAAAAAATCATTTTATTTTCCTCTGCTCCCCCCTCTTTAACCCCCCCACCTCCAAGTATGTCTGACACTTACTGTAATTTTTTCACAAACTGTACGTGATTATACAAAGTTTCATTAAAATCGGTAAGATGGTGATATAAAAACAATTGTTTTCGTTCGATCTGCTCCTAGCCCCCCCCCCCTTACCCCAGGTATATACTAAATGAATGGTGTACCAAATCAATTAAAATTTCTAAAAATGTAATTTGAAAGTAATTTTTTAAATTCATTATTTGATATTTATTATTTAGCGATTTGCGAATTATAAAAGTGCCCTTTTTTCCGGTGCGCTTTTTTCCGGTACACTTTTTTCTGGGATCCTTACCTTTAGACACATGCCCTTTTCAGGTAGTCTCTTGTTATTTTGAACAGGTCGTTCATTTTGTAGACCCGTTACCTTATTGATAACGAATAATTATTTTTTTTCTAACAAATGAGAATAGTGTAAATAATTTACACGTTTCATTAAATAATTTCAGTGTTTTTGAATTTTGACAATGCAATGCAATGCAATATATTTTATATTCAGAATTTTCCTAAATAGTCGATAGAAGGGGGATAAATTGAAGTCCAAATATTTTCAAGCTGGTCATGTGCCAATCTCTATACACCATACAGCACAGCCTATATACAGTCGGTAACAAAAGTGTCCAAACACTAGCAAAAATTCCTATATAAAAAAAGTACGCTTAATACAGTTTTGCTAAATAAATCCTTGTCGAACCCTGTTCTTAGACTGACTAAGAACACGATTCGACAAGGATTTATTCAGCAAAACAGTATTAAGTGTACTTTTTTTACATAGGAATTTTTGCTAGCGTTCGGACACTTTTGTTACCGACTGTACCTGCTCCTGCTCCTGCTCATTCCGTTTAAATTCTAGTAAAGTGCAATGGAATGGTAGAATGCAAAAAAAAATTTATGCATTCTTTATGATTTAAGAGTTAATGTTTACCTGAAGTACTTCCGCATTCACAGTCTTCTGATATGGACGTTATAGATAAACATACTTCTTATTTTATGGGAATAATGTGTGTTTTACAGAGAAAAAAAAATAATTAGATTTTAATAGAAACAAGTTTATCGTTTGGACTATATATTGGTTTTTATATTGTACAATTATTTCATGTACCCCCCCCCCCCTCTTTTTTTTAACACGCTTTTATTAGCTTCACCTGTATGCATGTTTGTATGTATCAATGCATGTTTGTAACCGCTCTGGGAACAGACAAAAAATGTACATTGTAAAAACAGACTTTCCCTACGTGAACGCTGTGGGTGTGAGGTAAAGCTCCGCGCTACGAACCTAATGGTCTAGTGTTCGAGCCCAGTCAGGGGAGATTTTTTTTTTTTAAATGGTTTTGTTTAATTCTAAATTATTTTAATTAAAGATTTAAATGTATGTAAATATTAGGGTGTGTCACTCCCACGATTTTCTCTTACCCTGCATTTTAATACTATAATTATAATAGATAGATATTTTGTGCTTTTTAGTTCACATTTCTATAAAAGCGTGTTCTTTAATCTTTTAAAACTATAATATTATTCTTTGGGTTTCTCGTTTAATAAGTTATGGTAGTTTATTTTTTTAATCAATCTTGTAATAACTATGTAAATCATTTTCGATCTTTGCGATTTTTTTTTTTTTTTTTTATGAATCTAAAGAACAGAACTTCAATTTACATTAAAAATAATAATAAAGTAAAAAAAAAAAAAAAATAGCCGCATAACCTAAATTATGAACACCTTTGAATAGCAAACATTCCTATGAGATATATTTGAATATTCAGCAAGTTCTATTTTCTGAAAAGCAGGCATCGTTACAAAGGAAACAAATTCTAATGTTTACAAATAGAGATAAGTCTCTATATTTATTCTGCATCTATATCTATGCGTACAGTTTGAAATTTTGACGATTTCAATGGTATTAATAAACCATTTGGAGGATTATGTATTTTGTCCAAACTATAATGCATACTCGGAACCGTTTTTCATTTAGTTTTATTTCTAAAAAATCAGCTTTCTTTCATTCATTTCTCTCTCTTTTTTTTTTTCTGTTCTTCAAACAAAGATTATTAAGAAAATTTTGAAATCAACTATTAATGTCAGTTAACGAACTATTTCTGGTCTCAAACTAATATAAAAATAGATCAGTGGTTTGATAACGAAAATATCATCTAAATTTTATCATTATATGGTATTTTTTTTCCCCTTAAGAATTATGCACAGATTAAAACAATAATAATAACAGGGATCAAAGCAATCAAATAGAAAAATATAGGAATGTTTTCAACGAATATAGGAACATAATTTCAAGAGAAGATTGAGTAAAAACGAAGTTTTCCTAACATCATTTTGTAATCTCGTAATCATTAAACGACTTTGTAAATAATCCACGCTAATTTAATCTCATCTAATTTGACACATAAAATAAATTAACAGATTTATTATTGTTTACTCTTCACATGTTTAGAAAAGAATACATTTTCAAAGTTACTATATCTTGCTTGTTTGGCTCACATCAGTTCACATATTCTTAAAATAATGACACCTCGTTACTTTCTTTTATATTCAATCGAAGAAATTATTGGATTCGTAAAAATTTTTGACGTCTAGTATTCGATGGATTTAGATGTTTTGAGAGGTCTAGAATGCAATTTGACTATTTTTAGAAAATGCCTATGTGTGTGTGTGTGACAAAATTTACTGACAACTGTATCTCAGGAACTAATGTACAGAATTTCATAAAATTTTATATGTAGTTGAATTTCACATAAATTAGTGATTATCAACTTTTTTTAAAAATCGTCCGACAGACTGCGTTGCCATCCCACTATTTCTAAATTTTTAACATAATTGTGTAGAACAAAATTTCACATAAATGTGCACAAAGAGAATTATTTTTTTAATAATCATTATGAAATTAAAAAAAATAATAGTGATAGTCAACTGAGAGTTTTTTTTTTTTTTTTTTTTTTTTTTTTTATGTAGGAACAGTCGGTAACAAAAGTGTCCGAACACAAGCAAAAATTCCTATGTAAAAAAAGTACACTTCATAGGGTTTTGTTAAATAAATCCTTATCGAATCATGTTCTTACACTGACTAAGAACAGGATTCGACAAGGATCAATAAAACCGTATGAAGTGTACTTTTTTTACATAGGAATTTTTGCTAGTGTTCGGACACTTTTGTTACCGACTGAACATCACTTTTGTTTTCTCCCGAGGGGGGCAAATTTTCAATGTAGGTATCTTTCAAAAGAGCTCGTCAATACATTTAAAACGAATAATTGAACCATCGATCTGTGTTAATTTAAAATAAAGTTATCTATTTTTTTTTTTTTTTTTTACAAAAGTAAATATAATTAATTAATTAAATTATTTTTCCTGTAGTGGTAGTAGACCATTTTAACTAGACTGAATTTATATCATTAAAATTTCTGGAAAAATATCAAAAACATAACTGCAAAAAATCAAATGTATCACTAAAAAAGCAAATGTTCTTTTTGTTCCAGCGGCTGGCAAGCTCAAGGAAGATTCTGTTTATATTTAGTACTATACTGTAAAGCTGAGTTTAAACTCTGGCAACTTGCAAAGTGTCAACGCCGGTCTCTTTTGATATTCCTTTGTTGTGGTATTTGAGAGTCGACGCTGGCTGGAGTCGCCGCTCACAAACCTCCTAGTGCGATAATTACCTGAGGACTGGGTCTATTTTGTAAAAGAGTAATAAAAAGTAATGTCCTTATTGTAAACGTGTGCTAATTTCAAGGGTCACATTCGGACAATGGATAATTTATGACTTTGAAGCTCTACTTCAGTTGCCAGAGCCTGAAAGCAGCTTAAAGGCCGGTTTCCACTGGAGGTTCAAGACCAAGGTTCAAAAAGTCATTAATCACCCTTCCGACACAAAGAGCCAAATGTCTTGTCATCAGTTGTAGTTGTAGCCCTTTTTTATCAGATTGCGCAGTTACTTCAAAGGAAAGCATGCAAAATTGACAGGGGCCTGGTCGTTTTCCCTGATTTGATGGTGAGAGAAATTTGGTATTTCCCTTACAGGTCGATTGCGCCGATGACTTCACCCACATATCTTTCTTTCCCCATCTCTTCCCCTCCACTTTTTTTTCAAGATAACTATTGAAATATCCATATACTTCTCAAAGGAAGCTATTTATCTATAGGAAACACGTGACAATTTGTAGAGAAAATGGAATGGAGTTAACAGTTTTACAATCTTGTAACAACCATCATATAATTGCTGTTTAAACTGGTATTGCTCAGGGAGGGGGGGGGGGGGGGATTAATAACTATTTTAATTAATCCGTTCCTTTTTTATTATTATTAATGAAAACAAACCTTTTTTCCTGTTTTGCAATATATATATATATATATATATATGCACTAGAGAATGAAACTGTAATTACTTCAAATTTTAAATATGAAGGTACAGATTTTGGCAATATTTTGAATTTGTGTGCATGAAATATATTCTTTATTTTCAAAGATATAAAAGATATACCAAGCACATAGCATAGAAAAAGTGCAGAGTCACAAATTAAAACAGAAAACCTTTTGAATGCGACATAAAAGATCAATATAGACAACGTATTTCGAAAGAACAAAATATTCCTTCATTAGGAAAGAAATGCCTTTTACCTCTATGAGATAAAATACGGAGTATGATTTCCTGTACTTCTTTATAGAATAGTACGCATATCTTGACTGGTGAAAAGAGACTTTTCTTCTCAAAAGGCGTGACTTGATTATTCATATATAATGCAGAAATTTTTCATTACAGTTCAGTTTTGTAAAGTTAATGTCAGATATGTCAAACGCAATAACACTTTAGTATTTATGAACACAGAATAAATATATTTTTAAAATCCTCATTATATATATACATATATTTATTCAAACTTTCTCTCTTCCTTCACCACTAGTTGGTTATAAATAATTATTTATAGTTATAATTAAAAAACAAAAAGAAAGAAAGAAACACATTTGAAAGATTTTTTTCCCTTCAACTCAGTTTTGAAATTTTTATCGTAAATTATTACAAACAAAAATTTTATTTTAAAAACATAAAAATAAGGAAATCAAATATTCCCATTGTATTCTTTACGAAATATTTACAAAATATCGTATTATTTTTGTTCAAACAAAAATAATAAATTTATGTTCTAATATCATGATCTGATAAATCAATACTTGAATTTTTGGTAAAATAAAAATAGACATATAAAAATAAAAGTAAAGCACATGCACATATAAATAATTACGCTATACATGAGAACCAGTTATGCAATATACTTATGGAAATAATACTATTTTCTTCCGAGAGGTTGTTTATAAAAACTATAAATGTGTCAGATTTTCTTTGTTTTTTTTTTTTTTTTTTTTTTTTTTTTTTTGTGTGTGTGTGTGTGTGCGCACGCGTGCGTGTTTACTATTTAAGTCACCTGTAAGGGAATGAAGGACACATCTCTCCTCCGTCCCCCCTCCCCTGTTCATCAGTACATGTCAGTCATAAACATGGACACATGAAAGGGGGGGGGATCAGGGCAAACGACCTGTGCCTTCGAAAAAAGAGTGAGGGGAAACGATCTATTTTTTCTGCCAAGATATCATGCATCAGGGGAATCGACCTCCACCCATAGGCCAAGTAACACAAATTCAATTTTTTCAAACAAAAATCATTTACAGATCTTTTGAAGCTTTGTTTAATTATCTTTTAAAGTTTCAAAAAATACTTGTGCGAATTACATGTATCTAACGGAGGGTGGGGAGGGGGTTAGGGGACAGAGAAATTTTTTTTTTATATTAAATTTCTACAGATTATGTAAAATGGAGAGGCGTATGAGATTTTCTTTATATATATATCTTTTTCTTTTTACAAACTTCAGTGAAATTTTCTTTAATTGTCCCTCACTCTACTATGCATAGATATTTCATATAGGTGTAATTATGTTCATTTTTACTTTTTAAAAGGATTTGGGGAAGGTTGGATGCCCGCTATGTGATTTAACCCGCTCCACCCATCTTAAGCCGTGGCGGCCTCTGCTCCTTCTTGTTATTTCTATTTTATTTGTTTGGATTTTGCACTTGTTTCACATAGTTTTCATTTTTTACTGTGTGTATATGTATATATATATATATATTTAGAGCTACATACATCTGAAGAGGGGACTGGGTGCAGACTTAAAAGAAAAGTGTAGTTTTTATAGAAAACTTCAACAAATTAGCATGCAACTGTTTATAGATATCACTTACACTTTAAAGAAAGATTGTGAGGACGGCCAACAGCTGGGGGGGCGGGGTTATATGCAAAAAAATTTGCTGATTTATTTATTTAAATAATAATAATAATAATAATGAAATTTCGTTTTATTATTCTTTATTGTGTGATACAGTGAATGATCAATTTATTTATTTATTTTTTTTTTTTTCTTTAGGGTTGGGGGGGACATTTTTAGGATTTTGTAAAAAAAAACACTGGACGAAATAGCCTTGAAATATTTATAAACTCACATTATCCACTATCCATTTAGTCACGAGTGCTGTTAGGGAACTAACTACGAATTGCAGAAATGCACAAGCATTTTAAGAACTTTCTTCTTAAAAGATTATGCGTATAAAATGAAAACTAACATAAAAAAATAAAAGTTTTTTTTTTTTTTAATACCTTCATGACATCATAAGATTTTCTCAAATTGACATTAAATATACCTTATGAATACCACTTTCAATCCTCTACTCCTATCATTAATATGTAAAAATGTACGACAAATTT
Organism: Salticus scenicus; assembly: GCA_963930645.1. NCBI lineage: Eukaryota > Metazoa > Arthropoda > Arachnida > Araneae > Salticidae > Salticus > Salticus scenicus. Next base: position 139,343,205 of record OZ005654.1, read on the forward strand.
CATTTTTGCGTATATATATATGTATATATATATATATATATATATATATACATATATATAGAAACAGGTAGATGGGAAGTGTCGGGTTCGATTCCAGGTCGCGATCATCGGACTAGCCGTTCAAAGTTTTCCGTGGTTTTCTCTAAAACTCGCGTAAATTTGGGCTAGAACCCTTTGGAAAGAACCCCCACAGTGGGCATTCTATTATTGGCCTAGGAACCTATCATAGTCAGTCGGCCATAAAACACTACAACAACATATCTATTAACATAGTAAAAATAAAAATAACAAAAGATTAAATTCCACCGAAATCCACATTTAAAAAAAAGAATTAATTTATAACTAAATTAGTAATAACCCGTGAAGACTTTAATACAGATATGAAAACAATTAACAGCTTTAATAAAATATGATTAATCATAACGAGTTTCTAGTCAAAAATGTAACAGATTTTATTTTATAATTTATCTTATTAGGAGTTTAATTAATTTTGAAATGTTAATTTTATCCAAAATATCATTTTTAATACATAGGGCTTTTGTCCGGGCTAAGTGGGGCTTTTGTCCGGACTAAGTGGGGCTTTTGTCCGGACTAAGTGGGGCTTTTGTTCGCGGGGCTTATGTCCGGTGGGGCTTTTGTCTGTATCCCGGTTTATAGCTTCATTTTTCCAGGTTTTGGGACAATATTTGCCATTTTCCCTGCCATTTTTCACTAATTTCAAATACCATAACTTTTTCAGATTCTCCCTAATCTGTGGAAACTGGTAACCGTGTAAATTTAAAGGCGGCGTGAAAACAACAGATTTGAAAACTTTTCGGATATGCATAATCTCTCTAATTTTTTTTATAAGCATCCATAGCTCTTAATATTTAATAACAACACATTAATCATCAGTACGCAGATATTAGTTTTTAAAGAATATAAACTAAGCCTTTTAAAAAAAGGTAAAATAAAACAAATAACACGTGCAAGCATGACATAGCTTATGTGTTATATTTTATACTAGCAGGCTTTGCCCGCTTCGCTGGACATTAAACTTAAATTAGTTGTCAAAATCCCACATCTTTATTAATAACCAAAGTTTTCGCTGTGATTGGTAGAGGTTTTTCTCGCTCGCAACGTGAGAAGTCGGGGTCCCCACTGCTTTCGGCAGCAACTTACCCACTTCTTACTTTCCCTTCCTCAGTGGGTGAGTTCGAAGTTTTGCAAAATCCCACTAATGTACATAAACATAATGCGTACACTTAATTAATATCCACACACCAAAACTCGCCATTCTAAGATAATTCAAAGCGAATTCAAACGGAAAAACATGTTTTTACACATGTTTATTGACCTCCGGCTCCGAGAAGGGAAGGGGGGGGGGGAATTTCGAATTTCGTGAAATCCAGTTACAATAAGTGACGGATGCATACAAACAATTTACGCACCAAATTTCGTGACCACAGAAGTCTTTAATAGAAAATATTATAAATAAATAAATACAAAAAGCACAGTTTTAGTATGGGACCCCTTTGGTGACTTCAAATATTTTAAGCCATTTTTGCAATGAACTGAATTGGCTATCTCAATTGTGCAATTAAAGATCTTGGCGAGAAACGTTCGAGCTACTTCGGTGCCAAATTTCAAATTTTGCCAAAGGGATCTGATACTAAAGCTGTTCCATGCGCAAAATAAATAAAATAAAATAAAAAATCTTAATAAAAACCAAATTATAATCATTTACAATTAAGGGGAGAACATAAAAGAACCTCATAAGGTACATAACGAAAAATTTTGTTTTACTGCAGGAAAGAAAAGTTCTGCTTAATTAAATAAAAATATTAAACTAATGCCAAATATCTCAATGAAAATATTTATCCACATACAAATTCCTGATTAAAAAAAAAAAAAAAAAAAAAAAAATCACTTTTGTAGGTCAACTATTTATTTTTCTCTCTAACTTTTATTATTATTCACGCGAAATTAAAAATATTTCATTTTATTTCTGGAAAATAAAAATATATAATAATGCGTATATAGATATAAAACCTTCTACCGAATCTGGATTGAAAACGGAAAAAGTGTAAAATAAATTAGAAATATCATACATATATTTATAAATTTGATAAATGAAAGGGGCGATTTTTCTGAATCCAGGGGTGCAAACAGTTTTTAGATGCGAAAGTTAGATTTTTAAAAAATAACTAAAGCATGAAATTAAATTGACAACGGAAAAACGAAAAATGGAAAAAAATAAATTAGAAATATCAGACCTATCGCTACAAATTCAGTACCAAATGAAAGGGGTGATTTTTCTGAATCCTGGGGTGTAAACAGTTTTTCGATACGACAATTAGATTTTTTTAAAATTAACTAAAGTATAAAACTTAGATGGAAAAACTTCATTTCAGTCTTTTCATAATTTGTAGTGCGAATCACGCGAATAAAAATGTCTAACTTAAAAATTTATTTTTATATTTTATTTTTCCATTCAAAGCGTTTTAGTGAAAAAATATTTATGGCGCATGCGCAGGTGTTTTTTACCCACAATTAAAAAACTAATCAAAATTTTGAAAATTTCTATAGATATAATTTTAAGTTGGGTGAAGACCTAAGTTTCTGCCAAGCGCCGCTGATTTCCGTCCAGCCGTTCTCGAGTGATGCCCGGACAAAAAAAAAAAAAAAAAAAAAAAAAAAAAGCGACATACAGACACGATGACACACACACACAGGCAAAAGTTTCTGGAGTCATTTTCGGCTTTCATGGGGTGTGAAACGTGAAGATATCGCAAAATATTTTGATTCAGAGAAATTTACAGACAAAAGTCTGATTTTATTAATATAGATGCCTCAAGTATGATAAATAAATTTAAAAAAGAAAGCAGGGAAAATATAACATGTTTTGGTAATGTTAGTTAAAATTCTTACCTGAAACAAGCCAGAAAAGTATGATTTAAACCGTCGAAATTGATCGAAGCACATTATTAACACACCGTTTCCGTCACCACGTGCCGTTCTCGAACTCGATGAGAAGAGAAAGATATTCTTTGGAGAAGAGAAGAGAAAGACCAATTCACAAACTAGAGGGGACAGTAGACCAGTTCTTTGGACTTTTATCTGTGGTTTGGAGTTTGGACCGGACCACCGAACCGACCACCCTCGAAGAGGGCAAGTTTATTATGAGTGCAGGGGGTAAGAGAGAAAATGACGATCCGTTATGAGTTTGTCCACTGCCTACTGTATTACTACAAAAGCTTTATTTCCTAGCAAATAATAGCGTAGAGTTTTATAGTTCGTAAGGGGTAAAAGCAATATTTTGTTATTTTTCTCTTTTACTAGTTAATGTAACAATAATGAATAATAATAATAATAACAATAACATAAAAATATGGGTTTTCTCTTTCATTCTGAAATATATTTAAACGTATAATGGTAATAAAAATGTTAAAGGAAAAAAATAAGAATTTGATCATGCCGTTTTCTAAGTATAATGATTTCACGAAGAAATGAAATATGTTATCAAACATTAAACACTTTTAAATTTCGAATTTTTACTTTTCTCTTCTTTCTTTCTTTTTCTTTTCATTATTTCAAAAATATTAATGGAAAACAAGTAACCAAATGGTGGGTGTGAGGTAAATTCGGGACCAAAAGGGGGGAGTCGAGTCAAGCAATTCCATGGTTAAATTTGGGACCGACATTTAGTCCCGAATTTACCGATGCTTTTTAGGAATCCCGGAAAAAAACACACCTGAAAAAATCGCACAGAAAAACATGCGTGTTTTCGTACACACGTGCATCTCTCCCCAGGGAGCAAAACTTATTCATACGAACCTTAGGCTAAAAATTTTTTAATTATATTTAATCTTATAAGCGCAGTTAAAGAAAAAAAAGAGGGGGCGGGGTGTTATTAAATTGAATTCCCTGTCCCTCTAGACCCGGAAGAGTGGATATACAGGGTGATCAATGTAAAAGAGTACCCGTTGGTTTTTCCTATTACCCTTAAATATGACGGATATAGCAACTATTCTAACATTGAGGTAAAATTGTTTGAACTTTGTATAAGGGTGGGAGACAATTTCGAACACTCTTGGACTATTACAACTTTATTTGTGAGGTAAAACAAAAATGGAGACGCACAATGCTATTTAATCCTATGATAATTTTATTTATGAAAAACAAAATTTAATTCAAATTTTTTACATTATCATTTTATTCTACCATTTTACCAGTTTTAATGATATACTCTATATTATAACTATCACTTACTTTTTATGAAGGTCACAGTGAGTGTATTATATACCTGGGGGGGGGGGGGGCAGAGGAAAATAAAATTATTTTTTATAGCACCATTTCAGTGATTTTAACGATATATTCTATACCTATTACATACTTTCTATGGAATCACAATGAGTGTATTATATATCTGGGGGTGCAAGGGGGACACATGGAAATAAAATATATTCTTCTTTAAACTACCTATTATCTATTAAAAAAAAAAAAAAAAAAAAAAAAACTTTGTATAATCATGTGCAATTTGTGAAAAAAATTTTAAAGTGTCAGACATACTTGGGGTGAGGGTTAAAGAAAGAGAGGGGGGGGGGGGCAGGAAAATAAAATGATTTTTCATATCACCATTTTACCAATTTTAATGATATATTCTATAACTATCAATTACTTTTTATGAAGATCACAATGAGTGTATTATATATCATGGGGGTCAAGGGGGTGCAGGTAGAAGTAAAATATATTATTCTTTAAACTACCGCATTATCGATTTCAAAATCTTGGTATATATGCAACTTGCTGTTTAAGAAATAATACAGTGAATGTTATACATATCTGGACGATTTGCTAAGAGGAGGGGCAGAGTGAAGAAAATGGTTGTTTTTATACCACCATGCTACATATGTATATGAAACTTTGTACGACTATTACTTACATTTTATTAAAATTATAGTGAAAGATGCCTGTAGTTAATAAGGGGGGCTAGTAGGGGCATATGAAAAATAAAATGATCTTTTTAAACAACACTAATTATCGATTTTTTTATTGACGTTTTGTGTAATTATCAATTACTATTATTGAAAAATTTCAGTGAGGTTTTAAATGTCAAGAGGGGGGGAGGAGTACAGAAGGAAAGAAAATGAACGTTTATACACTATATTTTGCATTTTAATAAAATTTAATATAAATATCAATGAATGTTTAGGAAAATTTACGCTGATTATTATATATGTATCTTGGGGGCAATGGGGGGAGGGGCAAGAGAAAAATGATTGCATAAATATAACAATGTTACCAATTTTAATTAAAATTTCAAAAATTATTACTTACTTTTATTGAAAGGTTTCAAAGAATGAATGTTACATATACCCAGGAAGATGGGTGGCTGAGGAAAAAAAAAAAAATAATGATTGTTTTTTAATCACTCTGCTTTACATTTATAGGAAATTTTGTATAAATATCTCTTATTGTTTATCAAAAATTGCAGAGAGGATTACATTACCCACTGAGGATCCAAGTTGACCTAAATTAGAGCCTGTCAAATTTGGTGTCAACCGCTCAACAGGTGGCGCTGCTAGACAGCGATTTCCGTAATTTCAGGAGAGGCTATATCACAGGTTCTATTGCACATAATCAAACAAAACTTGATATGTAAGAAGGCCATTACGAGACAATATGCTGATTTAATTTGAATGCTTATCGGTCAAAAGGTGGTGCTGCCATACAGCGATATCTGCAGTTTAAGGGAAGGCTATATCTCAGGAATTACTGCACAGAAGTGCATATAAATTTATATGTAGATTCACCTTAACGTAAACCAGTGCTTATCAACTTTTGGTGTCAACCGCTCTACAGGTGGCGCTGCTACCCAGTGATTTTCTCAGTTTAAGGGAAGGCTATATCTCAAGTTCTGTTGCGTATCATACAACAAAACTTGATATATGAAAAGACCATTATGAGTCATTATGCTGATTCAATGTGTATGCTTATTGGTCAAGAGGTGGTGCTGCTATACTGCAAATTTCCTCGATAACGGGAAGGCTATATCTCAACGTCTATGGCATATAACTGTACGAAACTTGATATGTGAGATAACCATAAAAACGCATTTTCTAAGATGTTATTTATAGACAATAAAACTGTCTTTCTTTGGATATTTAGTGTTAGTTATCTCTAAGACGAAAATTATTTGCATTCAGCACGTTAGATAATTTTAATAAATAATAGTTTTAATAAATTATTTGCTCTTAGGGAATTTGTATTGGAAAATATAGAAGAAAGTCTTGTAGTGGCCACAAAATACTAGTTTAATTAATGGCTTTTTGACAACAAATAATATTAATTACTAGTCTGTACTATTGTGATAATAATGTTCATATATGATTGTTATTTTATTACAATAGTAGGTCCTTGGCCGCCAAGAGGTCTGTATTTCTAAATGAACCTATTTTTTAATTTGCGATATTCACCAAACCAAGCACAACGGAAAAATGTCTTGATAAAAACAATGACAAACAAAAACGATTATTTAAATTTCAAATGCGTTTTATTTTAACAAAGTAACGGAATTCGAGTTATAAAACGTAATTTAAATTTAATTATTTATGAAAATTAATTTTGTATAAATTCATCAAAATCTTTGCATGTTTATTATTATTATTATTATTATTATTATTATTATTACAAATTAAAGATAAAATCTACGATTTTTTTTTTTTTTTTTTTCTTTCAATGCACTTTTGCAGCAATGATATCATTTTCGGGCATGAGGTTAAATCTCTTGAATGTTTCAGCAGATATCTAATCAAAATTTACATTTCTTCTGAATTCTCTTTGAACATATATTAAACCTATAATATAGAATTAGATGATGTAATCGTGAATACTGTTCTCAATAATAAGTAATAATGTACCATAAATAATATTGTTGTGATATTTAATCTCAGACATTCTTTTATTAACTTTCATTTTTCTTGTTCCGAACTTTCTTTTTTGTTTTTTACTTCCCGCCAAAAGATTGTTCGGTGCACCTGCCGTATCACGTGACGATGTGTCGCGTCTCTCTACAAGTACATTGTAATATTTTTTTCAATCATGTAATTTTTGTTATTCGGAACTGACGTTCCATTTTAATCGTATTTTGTGCCTAAGAAATCTATAATAATAATATTAAATAAATTGTAAAAGGTGAAATTCTAGGCAGTCCTTTATCATGCAGTTAATATTTAAATTATTAAACAAATATTAATCCCCTTTAATTACAGCAAAACAAGTTGTTGTGGTTTTAAACCAGAAGTTATTCATACTGCATTTTTAAGCGTACAATCTGATGATTGCGTTACGAGATTTTCTTCAAGAAATGGTATACATGATTACCTGTGATAACCCAGGTAAGTCAAACTTCTTTTAATAAATTGACTGTACAATATTAGAAAAGAACATCTATTATTAAATATGTTATATAACTTACTGAGGAAAAACAACGTATTCATGCCTTCACATATTAGTTTCTCTATTAGATTATGATTCTGATATTTTGAATTGAAAATTTAGATTTATTCTTGACAAAAGTTCAAAAGTTTTTTTTTCATTGCACATTGGAAGAGATTGCTACATTTAAATAATAAAATAAATAAGAAATGAAAATGTAAGCGAAAATATTTGTTTTTGTTTCTTCAAAACCGAAGTGACACTAAATCGAAAGTATTGAAAAGTGCTTATTTTCATGAAAACTATTTAATTTCATTTTCTTCTTCAAGTACTATTTATCCTAACTGTGTTGATTTAAAATATTAAATGAATATTTACGAATTGAACAAATATTAACAAAACTATTACAAAAATTTTGTTTAAGTATGTCAGCAACAAAAGATATACAAATTGAACCGCTGAACTCTACAAATTATAATGTGTGGAAGTTTCGTATTGAGATGTACTTGCAAAAAGAGGATCTTTTTACAGTCATTACTGACGATCCTCCCAACCCAATAACCGATCAGTGGCGTTCAAAAAATAGAAAAGCGAGAGCTTTAATTAATTTACTTATTGATAACGAACAAATCGTGTATGTTATGAATCTAGATACAGCACGAGAGTGCTGGAATGCTCTGCGCCAAGTCCACGAAAGATCATCCCTTACGAGTAAGCTTTTCTTACTTAGGAAACTTTATTCCATAAAATTAATGGAAGGTGGTGATGTAAACCAACATATAGCTGATATATATAAAACACGCGACAGACTCACTGCTATAGGTGAAGTCATAGACGAATCGCACCTAGCTGCATTAATGCTATGCTCACTCCCTCCTTCGTATGACGTTCTCATAACAAGTCTCGAATCGAAAGACGAAGCGCAATTGACACCTGAGTATATACGAAACAAATTAGCTGATGAATATGCCAAAAGGCTTGAAAACAAAACTTATCAAAATTCAGCGTTAAAAGTCCAATACCATAACAAATCGGAGAAATTCTGCAAATACTGTAAGAAAAGTAATCATAATATAGAAGAATGTTATAAGTTAAAAAACAAAAATAATTCTGCTGTTAAAAGTCACAGTAAAAATTTCAACAAAAAACCCAACTTCAGATCCAACATATGCTCTCAGAACAATGAGAAGCCAGATAGCGCTCAAATTGCAGAGGGGAGCAATAAACCAAAAGCTGATAAATTGTATTCTTTTTATGTTGGAGATAAAACTGTAAATTGGGTGGTTGATTCAGGGTCGTCTTCACATATCTGCAATGATAAACTAAAATTTCGCGATCTTAAAAATAACGTTTCTAACGTCACTATCGCGAACGGCACGCAGCTAAAATCTTTGGGTTCCGGTACTGTGGATTTGTATACCGTAAATTCGGAAAACACACAGAACAAAATAACACTTAAAAATGTTCTTTATGTCCCTGAAATAGAAACTAATTTAATTTCTATAAAAAGAGCAACAGAGAATGGCTGTATCGCTGTATTTGATGATAAAACCTGTAAAATTGTAAATCAGGGAAATACATGCATTGAGGGATATGTGAAAAATAACTTATATGAATGTCAATTAAATTATTCTGAAAACAAACACACAGCGAACATTGTAATACAAACTTGTGATAACGAAAATTGCATAAACAAGTGGCATGTGAAACTTGGCCACAGAAATACTAACCACATTAAAGATTTAGTTAACAAGGACATGGCTGTGGGTATAAAATTAAATGATTGCAAACATAATACTGAATGTAAAACATGCATAATGTCAAAATTAACTGATTCACCTTACCCCAAAGCTGCACAATTTAGAGCCTCCGTACCACTCGAACTGGTCCACACAGACTTATGTGGCCCTATGAAAACCCCCACTGTAGGTGGAAAATATTACTTTCTTACATTCATAGACGACTACAGTCGTTATACTATTATATATTTGCTAAGAAATAAGTTTGAGGTATTTTCTAAGTTAAAGGAATATGTGGCTATGACCGCAAACAAATTTGGCCGAAAAGTGCAAGCAATTCGCTCCGATAACGGGGGTGAATACACTAGCATGGAAGTAAATGAATTTTTGAATAAAGAAGGAATTGAGCATCAGTTTACCGTTCCTTACTCTAGTGCTCAGAACGGCGTGGCAGAACGTAAAAATCGTACGCTGACCGAAATGGCTCGCTGTCTGCTTAAAGACAGTAATTTACCGAATTCCTTTTGGGGGGAAGCCGTAAATACTGCAAATTACATACAAAATAGGCTCCCGACCTCCTCATGCAACTCAACTCCTTACGAAAAATGGACCGGCCGTAAACCCGATTTATCAAATATAAAAACATTCGGATGTCGCGCATACGCATATGTACATAAAATACATAGGGGAAAACTGGATAGCACCGCTCAAGAAGGAATTTTTGTGGGATATGATAATCGTAGCAAAGGCTACAGAATTTGCACAAATAATAAAAATGTAATAATTAGCAGAACTGTAAAATTTTTGGAAGATGAGAATAGAGAATCCCACAATAATGAAACATCACAAATCAAGAATGAAAATTCAAATGATGGAATTCCGGTGTCCAAATTACCAATATTAGATACTGATATAAATATAGATATAGTGGGCGATAACGATAGTCCGGATGACACGCAAACTCTGCCGCGACGATCACAACGATTAAATAAAGGTGTTCCGCCCGACAGATTTGCATTTGCAGTAAATGACAAAAGAATTGATGAGCCTAAGTGTTTTGATGATATACTAAAAATTCAAAACCCAGCTGAAAAAGAAAATTGGCTGAATGCCACACTCGACGAAATGAATTCACTCAGACAAAACAATACTTGGGAACTTGTTGATGCTCAACCAGGGACCAAAGTAGTAGGGTGTAAGTGGGCGTTCAAGGCCAAATACAATAGCCAAGGACAAGTCGAGAAATATAAAGCCAGGCTTGTTGCCAAGGGTTTTTCTCAAAAATACGGGGTGGACTATGACGAAACTTTTGCACCAGTTGCATCGCATACCACTCTAAGAAGTTTCTTGACCATGTCACTATATAAAAATTTGAATCTAAGGCATGTAGATATAAAAACTGCTTTCCTACATGGAAATTTGCAAGAAGATGTATACATGCATCAACCCGAGGGTTATGTTATCCAGGGCGAAGAAAATAAAATATGTAAGTTAAAGAAAGCGATATATGGCTTGAAACAAGCCGCTAGAGCGTGGAATTTGAAAATTAATGAAACATTGTGTAAATTAGGATTTAAACAAAGTCAACATGACAAGTGTTTATATATACGTAACAAAGATAACACAGAAACTTACATTCTTGTGTATGTTGATGATCTACTTGTAGCTGGTAAAAATCACGATATTGACATACTAATTAATCAACTTAGGGAAGAATATCCATTAACCGACCTTGGGGAAGCCAAATATTACCTCGGCATAAATATAGAAAGACCTTGTAAAGGGGTAATTACGCTTGATCAAAATAATAAAATACGAGACATTGTAACCAAATTTGGGCTAGATAACGCACGGCCCTCTGACACACCAATGGAACCAGGGTATATAAAATTAACTGATAATGACAATCTCTTACCAAACAACACAATGTACAGACAGGCTATAGGCGCGTTACTTTACATTTCTACAGTATCGCGACCTGATATAAGTGTTGCCGTTGGCATCTTAAGCCGTAGAAACGAAAATCCTAGAGCGAAAGACTGGGAGGCAGTTAAAAGGGTTATTAGATATTTGAAAAATACCCAAGATATTAAATTAAAACTTTGTAACTCTGGTGAACCTGTTCTTAGAGCATATTCGGATTCGGATTGGGCCAATGACCCAAGTGATAGAAAGTCTATATCTGGAAATTTATTTAAGATAGGAAAAAATCCAATATTTTGGACTTCGAAGAAACAGTCCTGTGTGTCCATGTCTTCAGCAGAGGCTGAGTACGTCGCAGCTGCGAGTGCTGCACTTGAAATACAGTGGCTCAACAAACTACTGGATGATTTAAATTTGCCGCAAGAATGTCCTATAGTGTTGTACCAGGACAACCAATCTACCATCAAGATTGCTGAAAATGAAAAATTCCAGTCCAAAACAAAACACTTACAGCTGAGATATCATCTTCTGCGAAACTTAATACAAGAAGGCCTAATAAAGCTTCAATACAAACCTACCAAAGAAATGAGCGCCGATACCCTCACAAAAGCTCTACCAAAAACTGATTTTAATAGACATAGAAATGCATTAATGAACAATTGAAAAATTTCTGAGCTTAAGAGGGGGTGTTGTGATATTTAATCTCAGACATTCTTTTATTAACTTTCATTTTTCTTGTTCCGAACTTTCTTTTTTGTTTTTTACTTCCCGCCAAAAGATTGTTCGGTGCACCTGCCGTATCACGTGACGATGTGTCGCGTCTCTCTACAAGTACATTGTAATATTTTTTTCAATCATGTAATTTTTGTTATTCGGAACTGACGTTCCATTTTAATCGTATTTTGTGCCTAAGAAATCTATAATAATAATATTAAATAAATTGTAAAAGGTGAAATTCTAGGCAGTCCTTTATCATGCAGTTAATATTTAAATTATTAAACAAATATTAATCCCCTTTAATTACAGCAAAACAAGTTGTTGTGGTTTTAAACCAGAAGTTATTCATACTGCATTTTTAAGCGTACAATCTGATGATTGCGTTACGAGATTTTCTTCAAGAAATGGTATACATGATTACCTGTGATAACCCAGGTAAGTCAAACTTCTTTTAATAAATTGACTGTACAATATTAGAAAAGAACATCTATTATTAAATATGTTATATAACTTACTGAGGAAAAACAACGTATTCATGCCTTCACATATTAGTTTCTCCATTAAATATTACGTTGTATTGTGTACGTAATAGTGTACTATGAGTGTACTACGCGCACCCACGCAACCTCAACTCAACTCGCCTTTAATTGTAAATAAGTTTTAATTTTTCATTAGCTCTTGGGAATTCGAGTATTAATTTTAAACACTTTATAACGAAATATGTTTATAATTTCGATTTATCTGTCCGCGCACATTTCATTAATTATTTCCTGCCATAATTATTAATGGAATTTCTTGAAACTGATATATGTTATTCAAATTCATCGTCGAATGTTCCCTGTTGAAAATATAGTAAATACCGCTACTAGTTTGTGTATAGGGACACCCTGAAGTATTCCAAAGCATTGTGTTCTATGAGGGGTATTCCTATAAAGCATATTTTAATATCTTTACTTTTCACAAATTTTAATAAAATTGAAATATGTTATTCAAGTTCACGATCGGATATTCCGTAATGAAAATGGAGAAAATACCATCACTTACCATTAAGATTTACAAGAGTACATAAAAATATTCAAATATATTAAGAACTATACAACGAAAGAGCTGGAATTGCATTTACATTTTTATTAAGCAATTTAGTATTTTCTAACTGTTGGAGAATGTATGTGTATGTTACTTGAGAAATGATAGATTCTAGTTCTTTTCCATTATAACTTTAATAGAACGCCACAGTGCAAAAGAAAACACACACTACACATAGTTCACGTGAATGAAAGAAGGGTTCAAAGCCCGCTGTTACACTATAGTGTAACAGCGACATTTTTGACATTTTTTTGTTAATATGTGAAAATAATGTTTCATATAAAATATGATACTTTAGCACTCATATTTACAAGACTACACTGAAATATTCAGATGTTTTAAGGGCTACGATTGGAAATTGATGAAATTGCATTTCCGTTTGTGTTAAGAATTTTTAACAATTTATAACAATGTTTAAGGGTGATTATAAATTCAGTTAGTCTATCTGTCTGTTAGTTGTATGATAACGTAGCCAAAAGTACATTGAAGGTTAAATGATGTACGACTTCATGATGTACAACGAGTACGTCCAGTAGGAAAGTGTTAGTAATCAATGCGAAGCGCATGTTTTTTCCTTCTTGTTTTTATTAAATGCCTTTATTGGTTTGATAAAAATAATTATCTTTCACTATTTTCCAATAGTTTGTGAAGTCTATTTATAATCTAGGAGAAGCTTTAACATAGAAATTTAGATCTATAATAATTTACATCACTTTAATAAATCTTTTACAGCAAGAATCGGTTAAGACAAAATTTGTGAAAGTGAAAGGCACTTTGTGGGGCCACAAAATACTAAGAACTTTGAAAATGATGTCAAACTATATCAGAAATTTCAGTTTTACATTCATTAACATTTTCGAAACATAATTTTGAGCGTTTTATTAAATGCAAAGAATTTGTTCTGAAATAACAGTTTTCGCTTAAAATGAAAATTATTTATGCTTTCAAATATAAATTATATCTTATTTTTATTCTTTTATTCCTTTTATATTTTTATTTATTTATTTATTTATTTTTTAATGATAAAAAATAGAATATAATAATATTTAAAAGCATATTTATTAATTTCATTCATTTAAAAAAAAATTATAGTACAAATGAATTTTAACTTTATTCAAAAAAAAAATTTTCCCTAAATGCTGAAGATTTTACAAATTATTCAGAATTAAAAATTAATGAACAAAATTAACGGGTCTTTCCACTTAATCTGGAGGGTAGATAATATGTGCTTCTTTTAAATTTGCTGCACCTATATACTCACAGTGGTTGATTCAAAATACCTGTTACAACAATTATCTCTTAAATCAAAAGTCTTAGAAATAAACTTTCAATTGTAAAAAGTTTCAATATATGAGTTGTTTTCCTATATAGCTTTTTATTTTGTTTTATTTATTTATTTATTTATTTATTTATTTTTCACAATGATGTATCCATAATAATAAAAGAAGATGTCTGTCTGTCTGTGTATCTATACGTTCAGCCCCTACTGAACGCAGAAGTACAAAATTTGACATGCGGGTGCTCAGAAGCCTTCCCGAGAGATAGTGCAAAAAGAATTAAAAAAATTTAATTAGATCCGGAGATATTAATTAAAACGTCAACCTATGTCTAATCAAAAAACGATTCAAAAAGCCAGGCGACCGTAATTTTTCCCCTGAACCGCGTTCCTCCAAAGAAAAGGCAGAGAAAGAAAATTTCGCGGGGTTTTGTAAAGCGATCGCTGCTTAACTGTTAGAGATATTGAAAATACACCTGTAACACCAGAAAGAGCATTTATTACCGACTCTTACGGTACATTTTTTTTTTTTTTTTTTTTTTTTAATTACGGATATTTTATATTAAAAAAAAGTTTTAAAAAGGGTCCAAAATTTCTCTTTTTCTCGATTGTCTGTTTTGAATCTCCCTCTACGAAAGGCCAATTGTCCCATTTCTTAACAAATGGTATATTTGGAAAGGTCATTTAATCCTCTTTTGAACTATATGAACATTTTAACAAAATACGGATTAGCGATCCATATTTTTAGATTTTACGAAACATCAATTTTTTCACAAAACATTTTATAACTCAAAATCTGTTAGAGATAAAACTTTTTTTTTTTTTTTTTTTTTGGACATAGACTTCGATTATACGAATCATATTTCAAAAGATTGAGAGATTTTTCAAAACATGAATCCGTTATAAATTTTTTAATTTTCTGCATGCCTGCAGTTTTTGATGACATTCTGAATCCGCGTTTCTGAAATTCTTGCGTTTGCGTTCGAACAACAGTTGGTATTTTGGTTACCATGGAAACTATCTTTTAAGTTCGGAGACGATATTTCGAAACTAGAGCGAAAGAGAAAGATCTTTTTCTGTTTGAGGTCACGTGTTTTTGGACTGCAATTAAAAATTTCAAAATTCTTCAATTTTCTTTTTTCGCACATGAAACTTACTATACAGAGTTTTCATCACAAGACAAAGTTGTAGTTCAAATTTCATCGGTTTCGGAAAATAAACAAAAAATTTACATTTTAATTGCAAATTAAATTTTATTCTATTACGCGTATTTCGAATTCTAATTATGATTAAATTATTTTTAATTAATACATCATTCAAAAGATATTTTAAAGTTCTTTTATATTATCGAAAGTGGAATTCGAGATTTCACCTTATTTATACGTTTTGAGGTGACCTGATTAGGTTTTCTTTTGTATCTCAGCTACTAATTAAAATAGTTTCATAAGTAATACATCATTTGAAAGCTTTGTTGATTTAGAATCCAACAATAGATTACAGAAATTTCTATCGCCAGATGGCACTGCAATATTTTAAAATTTCAATATTTTAAATTCTAATGAGCGAGGAAGGTGTTGTAAGTTCTAAAACGGGGATAAGGCGCGCGCCACAGGCGCCACCATGCGGGACTTTGCTAAAGTCAGAAATTTGAAAGATCATAAGATGGTGAGCGAACAGGCTGTTTCAGAAATTGAAACTGGAAGAGGGCGCCACAGGCGCTACCGAGCGGGAATTTACTGCGATTAAATTTTTCAATAAAGCTATTTTCACTATATGTCAATAAGCTGTTGTAAGACCTGAAACGGGCGGCGCCACCGAGCGGGAGTGAAACGGGAAAAAGGCGCCACAGGCGCCCCCCTAGCGGGAGTTTCGTAAAGTCGGATTTTTCAACGATCGCGTACCAGCTGGTCACCGAAGGCGGCTAGTACTCATAATGAAATTAAAAAATTAATTTTTAATCCCTCCCCCTTTTTTATAATTTTTATTATATAAAAAAATACTGCCCTCGGTCTAAATAAAAAAGTTAAAAAAAAAAATAAAAAAAATAAAAAAAATCATTCTTAATGAAAAATTTATTGAGCTATCTCACTTGAAATTTGAGCATTTATCGCAAACTTTTCAGATGTGTATAAAATGAGAAACATAATTATATTATATTTCAAATAATTTATGTTTGTTTTCAATCGAGATCTACCTTTGACCATTTTAAAATTTCTTTTTCAAGTGCATGTTTGATAGTTTTTAATAAACCCTATGACGGTGTGTTTCATTTTGAATATTAAGTAGGTTTAAATATTAATTGATCTAATTTATAACATTTTCCAACAAAGTTGAAAAGTGTGAATAACTTCGGCTTTTTATCTGTCTGTTATTTCCTTCTACAGTGTGTCCTAAAAGTTCCAGTACTCCAACTTAAAAAACCATTGTGTCCATGATTTTTTTTAATATTAAATTTTATCGTCTGCTTATTATTGCATCAGTTCTTTAATTTTTATAGTTTGTTTCTTTTCTCGCTCAAGTTGTGTGAGAATAAAGTTTTATGTTATTTTGTTCTTCATGGTGAAATGTGTTTATCACGCATTCAGAGAATTACGCTGTTTGAAGCTTATTTTGAACGTAAATCGTATGAAAGATGCAAAGATGTTACGCGATATAAATATCCAGATGATGCAATACCGAGTAAAAATATGCTATATCAGCTCGTTCGACAATTTCATAATACAGGTTTTGTGCAGGTGGGAACAAGTTTCTCTACAAGATGTCACTCCCAGCATGTTAAAACGCGTTTCTAAACACATGCGCAAACGAGTTCAGCATTGCCTCCTAGAAAAAGGTGGACATTTCGAACATTTATTATAAATGCAAGTTCTGTATTTTTTCCTCCATTATTTTAAATGTGCCTTTTATCATATAAAAATAATCGTTTTAAAGTTTGTTGTTTTGTAAATAAAAAATACATCAGCGTCAGTACTGGAACTTTTAGGACACTCTGTATAAATCGAAAATTTTCCAGTAACTTTCGAAGTACTCGAATTAGATCTTAGATAATAGATATATCGATAATAAGGATTTTATCACCGTTGTAGACAAAAAAAAAAAAAAAAAAAAAAAAAAAACTAGGAGCGATAAAGTCATCAAATTCGTCGCCAAAGCCATTATCTACCATTTTAACGAGTTTTTAAAGGACACCAATTCATGGTAGAAATGCAGAAAATTTACATTTTATAATCTGAATGAAATTACATAAAAATAACCACTATTAATTACAAATTCGTAACAATATGTTATAACTAATATTAGAGATTGGTTTACAAGGCTACACAAAAATATTTAGATAGTTTGGGAGATATAAGTGTAAATTGTTCGAATCGCATTTTTAGTTGGGATTTGTAACTGTAACATTTCCATTAATATTGAAATGTTTTTATATCTTCGATTAATTGGTCGGTCTGTCTGTCCGAATTCTCATTTTAGCAAATAATTTTTGATATTCTTGTAAACTAATATATCACTAATAGGCTGCAAAAGTGGCACAATCCAAAAAAAATCACATTTTGAAATAAATGGACTTAAAGTTTCCATTGCTATGGAAATACATAAGACATGCCTTAATTTAAACACGCTTTATAGTGAGTATTTTCAAGTATGATATGTACCAGTATTGCGCTGCGGTAAAGAATGTATTTTTTTCTCATTGGGACCTATACTTAAAAATCGTATTTTTTTTTTTTCTTTTTTAATTGCGCCACTACTGCAGACTATGAGCGATATGCTATTGAGAAATTTTCGCCTTGCTTTAGAATGCTGATAATCGAATGTTGCAGATGTAGCAAAAATTTTTTATATACAGAGACTCGTAAATAATTCTTTTGCATTATGGTCTATATGTCACAGAGATAAGTAATTTCTGCGTTTCCTCCTGCCATTATTTCTATATAAAAATCTTCATGGTATTTTACAGTGATGTTTTGTGATCAACTACAATAGATGTCATTATTCAATAATAGTGGTAGCAGAAAATGAGGAAATTCCATCATTCCTGATGTCAGATATGGTTTTAAGCACAAGGTAAACAACAATGACTAGATCGCCAAAGCTAAATCCGTTCCCTTTCCTATATATAAGAGCACTTCTGTCTCTTTTACTTATGCACTGAAGACGGTATGCTAAATGCTACCGAAACGGCTGTCTGCTTTCCTATTACAGTAATCTCTTACTTACACGCGCTCTCTTTTATACGCGTTTTTCACTTATGCGCGTTTTTTTCTTGGTCCAGGCGAAGGATATAGTAAAACAATGAGAACTCTTATTCATTTATGTGCGGGACTAAAAAAGCACCACCTTTCACTTATGCAAGATTTTTTTTTTTTTTTTTTTTTCTTTCGCCGAAATTTCTTCAGTTTAAATTGTAAATTTCTCAAGATGAAAATTTAATCACAGCTGAATTGCGGAAAATTGGTGACTTAGCAGTTAAAATAAATGGTAGTGACAAAAATGAAGATGTGGCAAAATTCCCCTTCCCCCTCCTACATCTCCCTAGGACCATAAAGAAACTCTGCTGAACCATTTTCAGTTAAATTCCGGAACTGAAGGAAGTTTTTCATTTCTTCATGAACTTGGAAAAACTCTCTTCGAAAACTCGCGAAAATAAAAATAATCCTCGATTGTAAGTTATTTTGTAAGAAAAGACATAAAAATGAAAGAAAATTTAAGTAAAACAAAATTTCCTTGGTTGTGTTTCTGTGTGTTTATATATACAGTCGGTAACAAAAGTCTCCGAACACTAGGAAAAATTCCTATATAAAAAAAGTACACTTAATACAGTTTTGTTAAATAAATCCTTGTCAAATCTTGTTTTTAGGCTGACTAAGAACAGGATTCGACAAGGATTTATTTAACAAAACCGTATGAAGTGTACTTTTTTTATATAGGAATTTTTGCTAGTGTTCGGAGACTTTTGTTACCGACTGTATATGTATATATATATACACTGATGGAAAAAAAAATCCCAACACCAAGAAAAAATTATTGTACAGTAATGAAATTTCAGCAATACATTTGTCTAGGTAACATATTTAATTGATTAAAGTTTCAAGATCACAGGTAGAGCCATTTCAAATGTGAAATGTTGGTACATTAGTAACCGGTGTAACCGCCAGAATTTTGAATGCAAGCATGCAAACGTGCATGCATTGTGTCGTACAGGTGTCGGATATCAGTTTGTGGGATGGAGTTCCATGCCTGTTGCACTTGGGCGGTCAATGCAGGGACGGTTAATGCTGGTTGTGGATGACGCTGGAGTTGTCATCCAATGATGTCCCATACGTGCTCGATTGGAGAAAGATATGGTGATCTAGCAGGCCAAGGCAACATGTCGACACTCTGTAGAGCATGTTGGGTTACAACAGCGGTATGAGGGCGAGCGTTATCCTGTTGGAAAACACCCCCTTGAATGCTGTTCATGAATGGCAGCACAACAGGTTGTATCACTGGACTGACGTACAAATTTGCAGTCAGGGTGCGTGGGATAACCACGAGAGTGCTCCTGCTGTCATACGAAATTGCTCCCCAAACCATAACTCCAGGAGTAGGCCCTGTGTGTCTAGGCCGCAGACAGGTCGCTAGCAGGCGTTCACCTGGCCTCCTTCTAACCAACACACGGCTATCACTGCGACCAAGACAGAACCGGCTTTCATCAGAAAACACAACAGATCTCCACTCCGTCCTCCAATGAGCTCTAGCTTGACACCACTCCCGTCGCAAACGGCAGTGATTTGGAGTCAGTGGAATGCACGCTACAGGGCGTCTGGCTCAGAGCTGTCCTTGAAGTAACCGATTTGTAACAGTTCGTTGTGTCACTGTCGTGCCAACTGCAGCTCGAATTTCAGCTGCAGACGCCTCGTTCAAACTCAGTGAGCTGTTGATAATGGCTTCTTCGTCTTCTTAGAGGCATCCTTGACTAACATTAACCCACTACGTCAAATCTCAACTGTAAATAACGATCACGAACCTTACAGCGCTTATTTAAAGCAAACTCATTTTCATGATCATAGTGTCGCTACAAGCGCCACACTTATGCGCGTAGCTCGAAATTTGAATCAACGTCATCTTTCAGATGTATAAACACGCCTACCAAATTTCGTTTATCTAGCACAGCTCCTTCCTGGTGTTGGGATTTTTTTTTCCATCAGTGTATATATATATATATATAACAATTAACGGAAGTTATACATGCAACTTTTGCATTTTGAAACATTTTGCATTTGTACATTTTGCATTTTGAAACTACGTAATCTCATTTACATTTTTCACTAATACTAGTGTACATAGCATTAATTAACAATTACTATGTACACTGTGCTGACGTTCCACTTTTATGATCCCTTTTGTAGTTTTTCACTTATACGCGATTTTCACCTATGCGCGTTTTTACAACGGTCCCTTGTGCTCTCGCATAAATGAGAGATCACTGTAATTTATTTTTGGCGTTCTAAACGTTGTTATTTGCCTTGTTTTTATAATCCCACGCCAAGTCTTCCATTGTACACATGTCAGAAAGTTTATACTGCACTAAAACGTAACGAAATTACGAAAAATTTCTGGCACCATCCATAAATCATATCTCGATAAAAATATAAAAAACAATCTTATGCATGTATTTATTTATTTATTTTTTTTTTTTTTTCAAAAGTTTATTGGAGATTTTTCGTTAATAAAAAAGGAAAATACTTATGACAAAAAATAAAAGATAAGTTATTAAATATTACAAGTATTTTGATACAACTAACAAAATCGAAGTTGGTTTAATTAAAAAATATTTAATGCTATAACTTTAAGCTTTTATGCCCCGAATTCGATTCTCGACTTCTACACAGTCCAATTCTTTCCACTCTTGATTTAGATTCTTCGGGTAAAAAAGCGGTGTTGCCTCACATCGGCCTGTTATTTGCGATTTTGTATTATTAGGAGGGAGGTCGGAGTCGGAATTCAGCAAAAATTGCTGAATAACTTTAAGTAATATCACTCTTCATGGAATTGCCCATCTGCGCAAAACTAGTGGGACGTAAAACCCAACCACCCGACCATCACTCTTCATGGAAATTGAAAATTCTCACACTTTAGAGGTTGGCTCCATTTTGGCATGTTCAAACAGTGATATTCTCTTTTAGAGTCAGATCTACCTCTTTATATTTAAGAGTAGAATCACTGATGGCGTCTTCGAAAATTCGAGGATGTCATTAACCCGTTAGTAGTCTCTATAGACAGCGCCACCTATTAGAGATTGCGCACTTTTTATTTAACTGTCACCAATAATTTTAAGAAGTGGTGTGATCGACGTTTCTTTGATTTTATTCGTGTTTTATATATATCAAATGCCACTTCTAAAAATTTTTGGTAGCTATTGAATAAAAAAATCTGGCAATAATGAAGGATGGGCGGCAAATCGACCAACTAGCGACTACTAACGGGTTAAAATTACAACTGCACATTTACAGCGAAGTAATTTATACTAAAAAAATTAGTATTTAAAAGGTTACTTATGATAGATGCGATTGTCAAAAGTTCATTTGAAAAGAGTAAATATTAAGCAAATTGTCGTCAAAAGAACGTGTTAGATTTTAAGTATTTTCCAATAGTTCAAATTTCGTAAGGAGTTTTTCACATGCAGCGTAATTAATTTGAAGATCCTATTATTTCAACCAATTTGCAAAAGCTCTTTTTTGTGAAAAACCCTTTACTATCTCCCAAATCTTAATAAATAAACAAAAATATGTTGGAGTTACAAGCTTATAAGGGTTTTTTCACAAAAAAGAGCTTTTGGAGCGTGGTTGAAGCAATTGGATCTTCAAATTAATTACGCGTATTATGAAATTTCAACTCTTGGAAAATGTCTAAAATCTAGCTCATTCTTTAACCGATAATTTGCTTTATTTTTACTCCATTCAGATAAACTTTTGACAAAAGTTGCCCAATATATAATCTAGCTTTCAACCTATGTAATAAAAATGTTTCTATCTTTTGCACATGTGCGGTGAAAACGTTTTTCATAAAAATGCTCATATTTCATGGGATATTTAAGGTAATTGTATCGGATTGCAGTATATTGTTTCAAAAGTCTTTGTTCAATTTATCTAAAAGTAAAAATAATTTTCGCTTGCTGAATTTTTTTTCCCGAGTTTTAAAATAAATGCTTATGTCTCAGTTATTTAATATGCTATTGTCACACAAATCCATCTACAAATTGTTCTGGATCTATATTAACATATCCGAAAGTTACAGATCACTACGTTCACTTAACGATACAGGGTGATAATAAACATATTACTTTTGCTCAATTTGTTACCGGCCCCTAAATGTTATCTGAAACCAATCTTCTTCACTAAAAAGCATGAGGAAGACCCAGTTCTTTAAATACCTTTGAGCAGGAGTGTATTAATAAAAATATTTTTCTTTTCTCGAATTATTGTTTAATAATATTAAAACTATCTTCTGCCTGTAATTTCATTTACAGACTTAAAATGATAGAATGACTTTAAAAAATTACAATATTCAAGTGTTTGAAAATTTGATGAGATGTTGCATGTAACCTACCTGCCATCATTCTAATTAATATTTCCGTAGTATTGTTAGTACCCGCTTTTTTTTTTTTTTTTTTGTCACACCAGTATTTTTTGCGTATTTTTATTCTTATTCAATCGCAATTACATATGAAGAAAATTATTCTAAAAATAAAGTGGTGTGGATAAAGCGGGTACTAACAATACTACGGAATTAGAATATTGCCAGGTAAGATGTAAACATAGTTTCCAATTTTAGTCCTCTTTGCTATCAGGAAGTTTTAATAGAACTTTATATATATATATATATATATATATATATATATATATATATATATATTTCTGTAACAGTTTTTCGCTGATTAAATAAGATATAAATTTCTCGGTAACCAAAACGAGCTAAAGTTGGCAAGTATACACGTAAAATTAAATAAGCTTCATGAATATGATAAAAGATTATACAGAATGATTACATTGTTGTAAGAAAGCAATTGTTTTATAATTTTGTACAGGTTGATTCAAAATAAGTGTGACCAATTTTAATAGCACGTAACTATTTATGGTAAACTTTAATCGCTTTACCGCCGGTTTTATTTTAAAAGTGAGACGTTTAAATTACCAGTCTAGCTATTTTTATTAGTGGGAGTAAATTATGGAGTCGAAATTAGATCCTCAAACCCGAAACGAAATTTTACAACTTTTGAAGGATGTTTGCTCAAACTCTGTTATAAATAAAGCATTTAAAAATCAAAAAAGATATTTTTCTAATGAATTACTATCTAAACTTTGAAAAGAAATAAATTTTGGCTGGCAATAAAAAGCTCCAGGGAAAAAATGTCGACGAAAGCAAGTGCTTGGTGAAAAAGAAAAAAAGAAGCAGAAAAGACTTATCGCTGTAGAAAATTCACTGCCTCAGAGAACTTTAGCAAAGAAACTACGGGTATCGCAATCGACAATTTGTCGTCAGACAAAGAAAATTGACTATAAAAAAGTGAATAAACCAGTCTGTCATCAAATGTCTGCAAAGACCGTAAAAAAACTAAGAAAATGTTCTTGACCTCCGTATTTAATGTTACGCAAAGGTAGATACAAAAAGTGGATAGCATCAGATGAAGAACTGTTTTATCTGTCATCCACAACTGACAAAACGAAGATACAATATATTTCACCAGAAAAGCGTCGCAAAGACGCAACTGTTTTGCAAAAGGCAAGTTGGCCGTCAGGTTTTATGGTATGGATGGGAATGTCCTCCCAAGGATTAACAAAACCATTTTTTTTTTTTTTTTTTTTTTTTTGTAGAACCAAAGGCTAAGATTGATGCTAAATACTATCAGAATAAAGTTTTGAAGCACATGATCAAAGAAAGTAAATCTCTTTAACCCCAAGGAAACTTTGTTTTTCACCAAGATTCTGTACCAAGTCATACTGCAAAATCAACTATAAAAGGGCTAAAAAATAAAAATAAAAAAAATAAATATTTTTTTTTCCTCCTGAGAAATGGACACCATCATTACCTAACTGTGCTCTTTGCGATTATTTTTTATGGGGATACTTAAAAAAAAAAAAACAATTAAGTAGACGTAAAGTAAGAACACTTCAAGAGCTTCAGAAAGCAATCGAAGAGGAAGTTGGAAAAATGCCCCTAAAAATGGTCAAAAAAGCTCTTTTGGCTTGGCCTAAAGATTTACGTAAAATGTACTATGCTAAAGGAAACTACACTGAAAATTTCATGTAAATAACTTAATTCAATAAAAATTTCTGATGCTTTGAAATTGGTCACACTTATTTTGAATCAACCTGTATGTTACTAGCAAACCCATGCGAAATTTTCAAAGTTTCTTTGTTTTTCTTTTATTTTTATTTTATTTTTATTTACCTTTAAAATTTGAAACCCATAAGTCTTATACCGATTTCACCATCCAATTAAAATTTTAATTCACCAAAAGTCAAAATATTATTAGTTTTTGTGGGATGAAACGCTAATGAGAGTTAAACCAAATCATTCAAAGAAAAATTTCAAATTAAAATTCATGTTTGAAAACCCAGCTTTCATATTTCCCTAGGCAAGACAACTTTAACAAAGAATATTTCTGTGGCGATTTTTAAATTTTTGCCGCCATACTGGCGAAATCCCTTTTATTTTATTTGTTTTTTATTATTTATTCATTTTGGCATAATTTTTTGTTAAAAACACTTAATACCAATTTTGATTATTGCGTTTTTCAGTCAATTTATCAAAAATTTGATATTTTGCTTATATCTTTAAAGTATTGCTGGTTTTTAAATAACGCTTGCAAGGATTGTAAAGATGCCATTTTTAAAAATAAATTTTTCTAGAAAATGATCTAATCAGACAAATGTCGTCTTTTTTATTTAATTTTAATTTTATTTTATTATATCACTGAACCGAATCCACGTGCTTAAACATTACTTGCATATTATTTTTTATCTGGCGTATTTTATTGTCACTATCGTACCGCTTCAACAAAATTTAATCGTAACTAGACCACGTTAGAGAAATTTATTTAGTTTTTTAGCTCAGAAAATCTACAAAATGATTTTATATACCTAAAAATAAAGAAAAACATATCATGTAAAATGTATGTCCGAAAAAAAGTATTATAAAACGCAATTATATGTAGGGGAGAGGAGGGTATTATGGAATAGTCGGGAAATATGGAATACCGAGGTTTCGGCTCTGATTGGTGCTGCTATCTCTTCGAATTGCTGCTATCTCTTCGAATTACTCAAGAAGGATTTCCATGAAGCAATACAGTAAGAAGCAACAACTTGTTGCTGTCGTACCATTCTCTATAGAACAAAGTATGTTTTGTGATTTTTAAAAGTTTTTGCAGGTAAGTTTTCAAACATTTAAACTTACTAGTACACATGTGATTTGAACATTGATGTTAAGCATAATGTATGCTCAAAGAATTGTATTTTGTTATACATTGGTCGTTTTTTAGCTGAAAATATTTTGTCCATCAATTTAAAAGTTCATTTTTAAAGTTGACGTGTCGGGTATTATGGAATACTAGGTATTTCATAGTATCATCTGAAATTGACTTCATGTATTCAACTAAAGAAACAGAAAATAAAGATGCCAAATGTATCTTCTGTCACAGAAAATTCTCCGAAGAGGATTTTATGAAGTCTAATTAGTTTTTCTATGGTTTAAACAGTTTAAACCACCTATTCCATATTATCCGACTATTTCATATTAACCTCCATTTGTAACTTTTTTTTTTAAATAAACTTTTTATAACAACAACAAAAAATTTTGGATTTTTTTTCATTGACAATTCATTACAAATAATTACACTATGTACTCATCATAATTTTGGGGATTTTTATTAAAAACAAGTAAAGTTATTTTAAGAAATGTAAATGGTATTCCATAATACCCCCTTCTCATCTATGCAAAAACAAACAAACAGAAAAAAAAATTCTGCTAAAAATAAAAAAAAATGCTTTTTTTTTTTTTTTTCTTTTTTTATGTAAAAAATACGTTAACAATGACAATTTTTATATTTATTACTTCATCTTTTATCACTATACCATAACTTCTCGATTAATCTCATCACTTGAAATCTCTATTTAGTTTCTTTACAGTTTTCATATAATGTTAATTCCTTCAAGATATCTTTATCGACTTCTACATTGAGAATCATGGTTGCAACAAATTATTTGGATTTGTTCTGAAATAAAACAGAATAATTGAAATTCTGTTCGTAACGCGAAAGACCAGCTTTTGTATATTTTAAAACATTGACAATTGTATCAATTAGACACTATCTATTCTAGTAAATTTCATCTAAAATTTAAAGCTCTGATTAAGAGCTAATCAATGCATTGAAATGCAGTTAGCATTTTCTAAGGCATTGCAGTATACAATTTATTCTAAAGATACTGATTAAGAATGAAGTTTACAATTTCTTTTATTTACATTGGGCATATTTACAAAAGGATCATTAGTATATGTTTAATATTGTTGTATGCTTGACAATTTGATTGAGTTTTGTTAATTTGGAATTTTAATTAGAGAAGTTTTAGAATTTATAATAAGATTTTAATAGGAACAAATCCTAGAACTTTTAGAAAATTTGAACATAACATTCTAAACCTTAAATCTTTTTAAACCATTTTTAAAATATTTTAACCTCTTTTCAAAAATTTCTATACTTATTTTCAGGATTTTTAAACTTTAATTTTTTTTCCTTTACATTATTTTTTATATTGTAAAAAAATTTAAAATGTTAGTATCTTTTTAGGTATTCAACCAGGGCCTGATTATCGCACAGGCCGACTAGGCCTTCGCCTAGGGCACTTCTATCTAGGGACACTAAAACAATTTGAAAATTTAAAGTGCTATTTTTGGCAACGATTTCCTTAAAAAAATTAACTGAAAGCTAACTGTAATAATTTTTAGTTGAAAATAGGGATTTTTTAAATATCTTTTGACGAATTATCCGATTAAATAAAAAAAAAAAAAAAAAAAAAAAAATACAGCATTAGCTAGATTATGAAATGCACCAGTTTTTGTGGAGGTCGATTGAATGATATAACTTTTTACAGCTGACCAAAAACTCCAGAGAAAGTTTCACTGACAGACTTACAGTTATATATAAATTAAAGAAGTTTGTAGATCCTAATGGAAAATATCTTTACATTTTCAATAGTATTTGGTCATGTGTTAATATTTACATACCCGCTGACTTCGTATGTTATGAATGAGATAGATTAGGATTAAAAAAGAAAACAGTATTATAAAGAATACCTTGTAAAAAATTATATTTCTATGAAAGGGAATCTCAACAGTCATAGAAGAAAGATATCCCCTCCAAAATAATAATAATAATAATAATAATAGTAATAATAATAATGATAATAATAATAAAATAAATAAATAAATAAAAATAAAATAAATAAATAAATAAATAAAATAAATAAATATAAATAAATATAAATAAATAGATAAAATAAAATAAAAATAAATAAATAAATAAGAATTTGAGGTCTCTTTGCAAAAGAAGGGAAAACTAATTTCTTATGAAGGTGATGCATTAACTTTGTTGCCAGCTTTCAAACTTAGTGCACAAATTAGATTAAAAAAAAAAAAAAAGCTTTATTTTGTTCGGGTGGGGGGCACCAAAATCGTCCTGATCCTTGGGCCCCAGCAGGTCATAATCAGGCTCTGTATTTACCTGCATGTAATTTTTTTTTTTTTTGCATGTAGTAAAAAAGTTTCATATCCTCAGTTTTTGAAATTACTTTGAAAAGCACATATTTTCATGATTTGACAATAGAATAAATACAACACACACACACACACACAAAAAAAAAAAAAAAAAAAACACTGGTTTTAATGACAGAAACTTTGTAAACATAAGTACAAATCCTATCATCAATTATGGAAGTCATAATGAGATTTAAATGAACGAATTCATAAATATTAGGAAATTTTGTTCAAAGTTTTCCAAACCTTCTTACAAGAATTTGTAAACCATAAAAATAATTTATTTTGTTCTCTGCTTCCATGTAGATTATTTTTCATAGAATAAAAATATATTTTCCAAATCTTCAGCATTTTTGTTGCTACTATTTACTTAGAAATTGTTGGATTAAGAAGAAGTAATTTTTTTCCCTTTAAAAGTAGCCAAGTTTTGCGCCAATGTTCCATCGCACCACTGAGAAAAAGTTTTAAACCTACAAGGCACCCAGTTCCATATGTGGAACACCGACTTTAATCGATCCTATAGCTATAAAACTATTAGTAGCGACATCTCTTGTCCTCTTGATAGAAGCTACTGACATTTAGCAATGTAGTAATACGAATCTTTACCTAAAGATGTCGTTCATGTTTTTGTTATAGTGCACTCAGTGTGAAATTTGAATGAAAGTGA
Source organism: Salticus scenicus (assembly GCA_963930645.1). Lineage (NCBI taxonomy): Eukaryota > Metazoa > Arthropoda > Arachnida > Araneae > Salticidae > Salticus > Salticus scenicus. Next base: position 139,371,826 of record OZ005654.1, read on the forward strand.
TACGTTAGTCGTTTGTCTGAATTCAAAAATAAAAAAAGAATAGTTATTGAACAGTTTTGACTCCAAAAAAATACTGTGTTGTTCTATGTATGTGTGTCCAATATACAATACTATTTCCAAAACAATTGAATTGTACTAGTTTAATGCCAAAAAGTATAGTTAAGGCTCAGTGTACCGTATGTGGAACTGAAATAAAAAGTTGATTTTTCCGTAAAATATGGTTTTATTTTTATTTTTATAAGTGTTCTCTATCTTCTGATCACTAATTACAACCTATATATTATTGTCGCACACTAAAAAAAAATTGAGCCTTGTAGAGTTAAAATTTGTCAAGAGAAGGAATTGAAGATAATAATATTTTATTTTGAAAAACAGGTGCTCCTGATAGCATTATTCATCACTATGACTTAGCCTAACAACACACTTGTCCATAGCACATTCTAAAGATGTCCATAGAATGTCTTTTCGTCCATAGAAATTCCTGAAGATGTCATTTGGAGAAGCTGTGTTGTTGGGGATGTACATTTATTAATAAGTACCAACTCGCGTTATTTTTGTAGGAGACTTTGTATCACTATTTCATAATAATGTATTTACGCGTATTAAATCAATGGAAATTAATATCAGAGAATTTTTAAAAATAAAGGTACTAAATCGTATTTAAGAAATATAAATGTTAGCATAATGTGCTTTATAAGCTTCAGATTTTATAATTTTCCTGATGGAAATTTTTTAAATATTTACAAGATGCAACCTTATCCATTTTCAATAAATTCAACAACGAATTCATTAAAATAAAGAGAGAACTCGATTAAACACGAAAGTAATTTAACTGAATAAGGAAAAGGAAATTATCTGAAATATTTGTAAGTAAGACAAACTTTGAAACAACTATTACGTATTGAAATTGATTGAATCGTTTTCCTAACAATAACATTTGAAAACCTATTAGCAATTTAAAGTTACATAAATAAAACCTTTTAATGAAAGGTAAATAAAATAAATAAAAATAAATAAAAAATGAAAATGAAAAGCTATTAACAACGTCGTATAAGATGTAAAAAATAAAACAAGATAAAGTTTAACTGTAATCGATACGAAAATTTATGTATCCCATAATCATATAAAACATAACAAATAAAAATGTTTTTATTTGTTTTTAATATTCAGAAAAACAGCAATGTTAATAAAATTTTTGAAAACTTTGTTATTCTTTGTAAAGGAAACTAGGAAGCGCTTATAGATACATAATGTTAGAACTCTTCATTTTCATTTATATCGAGACAGGATATTCAATTGCCCGTTAACTGTTTTTTTTTCTTTTTTTTGAAAACATTTTACGTATAAGCAATACTGGAAGATATAGAGTAAATGAGAGTATTCTTTTCAATATTACTGTGTAAAGTGTTCGCCAGCCCTAAAGTTTGCACCAGTGTTCGCCATTCAGGGCGAGGGTTGGCTGAGGGGAGGGGGGGGGGTTACCGAATTCATGACCTCAGTGAGCGGTCATCGCTATCCCTAAAAGTGACAACACATTCGTGCCTTGTCCGGGATTCGAACCTGAAACCTACCGTATGGAAGTCAGAGACTCTAACTACCATACCGTATGGGTGGCAAAAAATTCTTAAGTACCCAGCAAAACTTATACTGGTGGGGTCGTTATGGCCTACTGCTGGATCCTGCACTTGCCATCAGTTGCCGGTTGCCCCATATAACTCCAGCAGCGGGCCGTTTGTGGCTGCCAGCAGTGATGGAAGCCTAAAGAAAAATGGTCGGTGGCCCAGAAGTGGCATAAACACAGTTGGCTTAAACCTTATTCAGGCTATCACCACACGGCCAACATCGTGTTTTTCATGTTGTGGCCACAAATTATTAGGCCATAACCAATTTGTATGCAAAGAGGGCGCTGTGATTCTTTTTCTGTTGATATGAAATTCCCTCGCTGTCCGCCATTTCATACGAAGTTCTTGTTCGTTGTTGTAGTCTGCGGGTGCGAGATTGAAAATCTCGTAAAAAGAATATATGAGTAAGTAATTCAATTATTAATTATTTTTTTGTATTATTTTTTAAATACTATTATTTTTTAAATGTTTGACTCTAAATCCATTGTTATAACAAAATGATTTCTAGAAATATATAACAAATATCCAGTTGATTCGTTTGAGTAAATTATGATAGTCGCTAACTTTCTAGTATTTTATTATTGTTATTATTATTTTAATTGATTTAATGAAATAAAAATTATGGATCTTAATTTATGTATTTATACTATATGGACGGGAGAAAGTTATTAGAACAATTATAAGTATTTATAGTGTTTGTTTTATTTAGTTTTTCTTCCTTCAGTGTAGTTAAGAAGAAAGCATTACATTCGGGACAATTTTCGACATCCGGTTTTCGATAGATTTTACACGTTTTGGGTTTTTCTGATGAACATAATTTGAAAATTGTCTGTCTGTCTCTTTGTGTCTTAAAAATTTATGAAAGTGATAGTAGTCTAAAAAGTTTACTTCTTCCGCGTTTTTTATTTTTATGTACAAGCATCGCTTCCTTCACCCCTGAGGGAGAAGTATACCCAGATAGAGTAAATTTCCATCATGGGTATTCTTGAAAAGAGTTCGCCAGTATCTTTAAACGAACGATTATATTATACATTTGTGATATTTTAAAGCAAATTTATTGATTTTTTTATTTTTGACAAAAACTAGTATGATATGGCACCACAAAAATTTCTTCTATATTTTTTATTATGCAAATTCGCGTAGTGCAAATAATTTGTTAAAATCATTTTCCTGAATGCATGCAAACGATTTTCATTTTAGAACAGTGTTTCTCAGTAATAATAATAATAATAAATAAATAAATAAAATCAATTTTGTGCCAACTTCTGAAAAAATGCTTTCTTGTTGTTTTTTTTTTTTTTTTTTTTTTTTTTTTAATAATTTATAACTTTGCTTTAATTTTCCACAAATTTAATTCAGTCATTTACTTGAAAGTTATTGATGAGTTTCTTTTGAAAAATACCAGCATTGAAAATTTATCCCCTCATGGGGAAGGGCGAGCGATTCTTCAACTTATACAAAAAAAATTTCCTGGTTTGTTGTTAGTTATTTAAATATTTACTTTTTAATTCATAATAAAAATTAAAAAAATAATTATCATTTATTTGAAATGATCTATGTAAAATTTCTTCCTATACTGTGTCATATTGAAAATTACGAAGAAGTAGAAATATAGAGCCATGTGTTGAGTGAATGATCCACAAATGTAATCGGGAACGACTTGGTTAAATAACTTGGTTAAATAATAAATTTGGTTAAATTTCGTCCATTGGTTCGTGAGATACAACGTTCACACTTTTTTTATACACACTTACAGAGTGAAACTTTCTAAAAATGGTCAAATCCTGTTCAGGAATCGCAAAACCCTCCATCATAGAAAGTAATTTTCATAAATAATAATTTTAATGTGTAGTTTCTATAAACTATTATAGGAAAAGAAAAAAAAAAGTGGTAGCCATAACAAACTGTTTTATTTTATTTATTTATTAATTATTATTTTTTAAATGCAAGTGAGAAAAATAATTTCACTTTTACGAAACTGAAATACTTTCTCCCTCAATTTCCCGTAACGTATAAGAATAATTTTGAGCATCACTATTAAATGAACCACAAATATTTATTTTATCATTTTTGATCGGAACCATTTCTTATTGCATCTATAAAATTTATGTTGATCTGTATTTTAGTGTTGTATAAAGATTTTTACGTGCGCTGATAAGAAATGTCTCTTAGACTGTAATGTATCCAAATTATTTTATGAATTTTTATACTGAAACCATTTGTGTTACCTGTACAGCTTTTTATGACAAGCGTCCTGTAGTAAATCTCGAAAACCTGTATAACATATATAAGTTTTATGGAATTCTAAAAATATTTTTAAAATAGGTAATTGGCGGATAAATTTCTCAAATATTTACAACTACAAAGACAAATGCACTCTCCTTTTTCTCCCTAATTCCGTTATCTCTTTACTCAACCGAACGATATATATATTTTTTTTCAGCTGAAATTGTATTCCCTTCTTCTTTTACCCTTTTTCTCGATCTACTTAACACACTGCCCTAAGCATTTACAGAATCTGCTTTCCAAACCTAATGAAAATAAACTGGCACAGGTCAAATGCTGAATATTCGCTTAAAGTTCTAATAACGTCATCTGTATAAAACTGCAAAATCATCTTTCGGTATCGCACGTCGGAAAATTATTCACTCAAGGACATTGAAGAGAGTTGGGGAGGGAGTAAAGATTGGACTATCAACAACACGAAAAAGTTCCTTGTGGCGGCCTGGTTAAGTTTGACAGCTGTGATAATTAATTCTAAATAGCCGATTACATTTCTCAGTGATAATTTCTGTGGTTTCAAATGTGTGACTTTGAAGATAAACACAGAGAGAAAAAAAGAAAGCTTGATCATCTGCCTGCTGTTTTAAAAAGAAGGGAAAAAAATTATCAATTGGGTACCATTTGATGTAGGGGAAAAGAAAAATATTCAAGATTTTCTGGATACTTGAGAGTTATAATAAAAAAGCACCACAGAATTGGTGTTTGAAAGTAATAAGAGTAAACACCATAAAATGTAAGAACTCGCAACAATCGATCGGATGGAACTAAAACATGATCCTTCATCAGGCAAACGAAGTAGCAGTCAGGCACGAGTGCGGCAAACAAAGCGCAATCGTTTCTGCCTGCATTTTGTTTGCAAAATTTTATGGTGTTTATTCAAAGTAATGTACATGTTACTTGAGAGTACACTCCAATTTCTTAAGAAATCGCACCCTCGAGCGGCGTAAGCTAGTTATTAACTAAAAGGGCGTTCGGAATGGAGATGTCCTTTTTTTTATTGCCGTAAATCAGAAAGTGACCTAAAATCCAGAAAAGCCACGGTCTGGACGATTCCGGATTTGAGATTTTGTACTGTAGTAATAAATAGAAAAATTTGTAAATAAACATAATCATTGCCCCCCCCCCCCCCCCCAAAAAAAAAAAAAAAAAAAAAATGCATCAGTTCTTTTAGGTTGAAATAATAACACATCCCTTCGTGAGTTTAACAAAAAGCACGATTGCAGCAAATTACTTTTGCTGCACTCGTGCCCACTTTGTTTCGCCTGATGAAGGGTCTTCGTGCTATTTCAACCGGAAACAATTGCTGCAATTTATTATTTATTTATTTATTTATTTATTTATTTATTTTTAGTTTATGGTGTTTTTTACAATGCTCTCTTTATAACAATTTTTGTTTCAATATTTTATAATTTTCTCATGTAAAGTTATATTTATTTATATCAAATAGCGTAACTAAGTTAAACATATTGAAATTTGAACACTTAAACAAAAAAATTAAACTTTTATCATAAGGAAAATGGATCAACTGAATATTTCCTATATGCTGCACTAGAAATCCTGAATTTACAACCATAGTGTATGAATCAAATACTTGTAAATAGTATTTAAAAATGAATATGTACAAAATCAAATTAAATATTGGATGCATAGAAAAAACTGGCTGCTACTTCATCAGAAAAAAAAAGAGAGAGGAAAAAAAAAGAAAGAAAAAGAAAAAAGCACTAATAAAATTAAAGGTATCACCAATAAAATAAATATATTAGCTATAACTAAATCACTGCTGGCCTACTAACGACCCTCTTCACTTACCGTCTCCGGAAGTCCGAGGCAATGTTATTCTATGGGAAATTTTCTTTACAAATAACTTATTAACTAATACATATTCTTAAATTCTGCTTTCACATTCAGAAAATTCCCAACTGTTAAATTGACGGACCTTTTTTAAAAATGTATTTTTTTAATTTTTAATATTTTATTTTGAATTTGCAAAATGTAAAATTTCACATATTGAAAATTCGTATTTTGCAGCTTCAAAATAAAATATAAAAAAATAAAAAAATATTTTTTTAAAAGAGGTCCGTCAATTTAACAGTTGGGAATTTTCAGAATATGAAAACAGAATTTAAAAATATTTATTAGTTAATAAGTTATTTGTAAAGAAAATTTCCCATAGAATAACATTGGTTCGGCTTCCGGCGACGGTGAGTGAAGCGGACCTTTAATGGGAAAATATAAAGGACCAATGAAGGCTGCCGGCAGTAATATAATTTTTTATGTTTGCCACAGCTTGCCCACTGCAGGCTGCCAGCAATAACATAGAAAAATTATGTTTGCCACCAGGTAGCCCAACACTGGCCCACTAACAATTTCCAACCTAATGTCGGTTACCAACAGTGGCCCATTACCTATTTTCATCATACTGCTAGCTGCCAGCAGCGATCCATTCACTGGCCCACTTGTCAGGTATAGCAAAGTGCTACAATTAAAACTCGCACTTTGCGGGGAAAACGTGAATCTGCTGTTTTAGGATTCGATTTGAGTAATAGAGTTAGTGCCGATCCTAAGCTAAAATTGTAAATTGAAATATGCTAATATTTTGGAAACTGAATAATATAAAAGGAGAAAGAAGATCGCTTTTGGGAGTCAGTTGGAGGGGAGTCAGTTGGAGGGGAGTCAGATGGAGAGGAGTTAAAGTTAGTTGGAAGGAAGATTGTTTTGGAGAGTTAGGAGCGGATATAGTTGGATATAAGTCGAGTAGATTGCAGTGTCAGGGACTCCTCCTGCTAATCGAAAGATTACTTGACCTCATGAGTTAATGGAAGTGATTAAAAGTGGTTGGGATCATTTGTGAGTAATTAAGTAAAGTAACGGGGGTTATTTATTAATATCAAAGTATTTAAGAGGACTGCCCATTTTAAGTCGTAAGTTACTAGATGTTATTATAGTCCAGCGCCCTCCTTCTTATTTAAGCTCAATTAAAGCTCATTTATGTTATATATTTGGACTCTGTCATTTCTTCATAGATTAAGTATTTCATTTACAGCTCCAAGTTAAAGTTAAATTGATATGGAGAAGTTGCGTTCTCCACATTGGCGCCCAACTTTGCTCGAATCCCCCCCCCCCCCAAGCAAGTCTTTTTTGATGGCACCACTAGCGTGCTGCAATTCTTTGAGCAGCTTGAATATTTTTTCCATTTTCATAAAATCAATGTTAAAAAGCAATATTCGTGGTTAGCCTACTCCCTAGAAGGAGAACCGAGACAGTGGCATAGATTAATCGCCTGCCATTCGCTTGGCCCAAATCCAACGTATGATGATTTAAAACGCAAAGTTATCGATATTTTCGCCACTCAGTATGATAAATTACGATTGGAACATGACCGTTCCCTCCCCCCCCCCACGAACGTCAGTGGGAAGCAGTAATAAACCCGGTGGAAAAACCACAAGAAATTATTAAGTCACAGGAAGCAAGCTCCTATAATTTAAACCAACCTAAAACTGGCGATGAAGCCGTTATTTCTAGTGACAAACGTCAAATAAAAGTGAATGAAAACGAGCAAACTACACCCTTAACGAGCACTACAGAAAAGTCTACGTCTGTTACTCAGCCCTTAGCTACGGATAAGATATCCGGAAAATTACCTAATATTGCGACAGAGGTTGGAACGGAAAATCCATTTACAATTACTGTGGCTGCGTAAACCGTTATTTCTAGTGAAAAAAGCCAAATGACATTTGAACTAAACGAGCAAACTTCGCTCTTAAACAGCGATACAAACAAATTTACGGCAGTTATTCAGAATTTTGCTACGGATACTAATTCCGAAAAATTATCTCGTGTTGCGACAGGAATGGTAAAAGAAAATCCTATTAAAATTACTGTGGCTGCGGAAACTGTTAAACTAGGCGAAAAAGATGTTAGTTTAAAGAAGGTAATTTCAAAAGGGCAATTGACCTCTTGTGAGGTTTCAACACCATCTAACAGCCCTACATTCGACAAAATGGAGCGAAAGCAACCCCCTCCTGGAACTGGGGACAGTGACAAGGAACCGGGCTCGAGTCCATCCCAGAAAAATGCATCTCCGATGCCGGACTCCGTTCTACAAGCCACCAGCACGGAAATTGCCACAACAACTCTACTGACCAGTCTGAACCGCATCTCTTTTGCTGATATCAAGGACTCAATTTGTCAGGTCGTATGGTTCAGTATTTTAGTTTTTCTCAAGTATTGGTTTATCAGTACTGTACTAAAATTTTCGACATGTAGAACTTTCTTCTGGACTTTCAATCATTATCTCAAAGAGATGAACTTTTTAAAATATCACAAATCTAAATTTAAACTTGCTGCATGAACTTTTTAAAATTTAAAAATGCAAAATTTAAACGTATGGCAAGAACTTTCATCTCTCGAAATTTCATGTACTGTTTACATGTCATAAATTTTTTTCTGTATATAATATATGCATGTATGTACGTTAATGTTTTTTTTTTTAATTCCTAGCCAACACCAGCAGTTTTTGGTAAAAAACCTTGTTGAACTTTTGTATAAACTTTTCCCCCCTCTTTAGTTTTTGGATGATCTATATATATGTACTTAAATACCTTCTGTTTTAGCCATCACCTGCAGTGATTAGTAAGATATAATTTTCTCTTTGTATATACATTTACCCCTCTTTAGTTTTTGAATGTACTTAAATTTTATGATATGTATGTAACTTATGATACGTATGTACTCTAATGTTTCATTCCTAGCCAACACCGGCGGTTTTGAAAAAAACTTTTTCAATAATTTGTATATATTCATTATATATATTTTTCTAAATGTCGTAAATTGTATAAAATAAACTTTTATAAGTGTATAACCATTTTTCTCTATAGTTTCGTAAATGTAATGTAAAATGTATGTACGTAAATCTTTTTTATTTCTCAGCGATCAACTGCAGTTTTGAAAATTTTGTATCCTTAAATATGTTTTCTAAATGTTGTATAAAGTGTATCAAATGAATATTCTTATTGTAAACTTTTGTCTTTTTCGCTAAAAGTTTAATTACTGTATGAATATATTCGGATGGGGATTAAAAAGAGAATTTTTTTTAAAAGCTATTTTGCATGTTAATTCGCGTTTAACAAATTAACCTTATTAATCCACTAACATTTTGTTTTTCCGTACGCAAATACCTAGTTGAAATATTGCTTATGTATAAATTATGTCATTTATCTATATATAAAAGTATAGTTCACGTCTATTTTTGATATATACGTTTAAAAAAGTTTTAATTTTAGAAAATCTGAGGTCCAGTGGCTGACCCCGACTCTAAACCCGAAGTACAGAGGTTAAATCTGAATCCAGGCTGATCTCTTAAAGATTGTTACTTTTCACATGAAATCGAAAAAAGTTTTTGGAAGTCTGCCAGCAGCGTCTCTTTTTCTGAAGTAAAGTGTTTTTGGAACTGTGCCAGCAGTCTGGATTGACATTTTAGTGATAAATCTACTGGAAAACTGCAACTCTTTTTTTTGATGAACACTTGAAATAAAGACTTTCTTTCTTTTTGCTATCATTTTTGCACAATTTAAAATTTGAATAATTACTGATCGCATTTTTTGTTTAAAGCGATCCGCCTGTACTGAATTTTTTTTAAAAAGTAATGAGAATTTTTTTCCTTTCCATTTGTTTTAAGGAAAGATGTGCCTGTATTTCCCCGCTGTCATTCCGCTGGACTTCTAGTTAACTAAATTGAGTACAACCGGTTTCTGGAGTAAAGCGACTTAGGTTGAGCATAATACGAAACATTTTTTTTCAAAAGCTAAGTGTCCAGTTTTTGGCCGTGTACTCTTAAATTTTTTTTTTCTCCCTATTAGATTTTTAAAACAATATACTTCTTGTTGGGCAGTCTAGTTAAATTTAAGTTTCCCCCCTCTTTTTTTTTCTTTTTTTCTAAAATATTATATAGTTAAATTTTAAACAGTAAGTCACTGTAGCTAACTTTTCTTTGCATAGTATTGCAATAATTTAAAATTTGCACGGGTAAAAACCCGTTGGGGATTTTTTCCGCGAAATTTTTTTTCGGGGGAGGAACTGCCAGGTATAGCAAAGTGCTACAATTAAAACTCGCACTTTGCGGGGAAAACGTGAATCTGCTGTTTTAGGATTCGATTTGAGTAATAGAGTTAGTGCCGATCCTAAGCTAAAATTGTAAATTGAAATATGCTAATATTTTGGAAACTGAATAATATAAAAGGAGAAAGAAGATCGCTTTTGGGAGTCAGTTGGAGGGGAGTCAGTTGGAGGGGAGTCAGATGGAGAGGAGTTAAAGTTAGTTGGAAGGAAGATTGTTTTCGAGAGTTAGGAGCGGATATAGTTGGATATAAGTCGAGTAGATTGCAGTGTCAGGGAATCCTCCTGCTAATCGAAAGATTACTTGACCTCATGAGTTAATGGAAGTGATTAAAAGTGGTTGGGATCATTTGTGAGTAATTAAGTAAAGTAACGGGGGTTATTTATTAATATCAAAGTATTTAAGAGGACTGCCCATTTTAAGTCGTAAGTTACTAGATGTTATTATAGTCCAGCGCCCTCCTTCTTATTTAAGCTCAATTAAAGCTCATTTATGTTATATATTTGGACTCTGTCATTTCTTCATAGATTAAGTATTTCATTTACAGCTCCAAGTTAAAGTTAAATGAGGATGGAGAAGTCCCGTTCTCCACACACTAACTTATTTTTAACTTACTGCAGGCTGCCAACAGTGGATCGATTGAATATGGCCTACTGACGGACGGCGTAACATATTCCCTACGGCACCGTTAACTTTTGCCACCGACGGGCCAGCTGCAGCTACTGCTGGCAACCATCACTTAGCCTCATGCTAGCCTTCATCTGAGGTTTTGCTGGGTAGTTCAATGTATATTGCCTAGATTTGGGGACCTTCACCCGAATTCCATAATGCTATGTCCTGTTCGTTTCTGGCAGAAACACGCGAGATGACTGTTCACAAACCAAAATTATAACTATTTTTTTTTTGTGGGGTAGGGATCTGCCAATACATTAGATCCCGAAGAAACCTATGTCATATAACCCTTTGAAGAAAGAACAAATTAGCTGGCTTTCACAAAATCTATCCAGCCAGTGGTATCAGTCTCAACAACGTTTTATAAATGTCGTTTAAAAACGAGATTTAAAAATATTTTTTCAGAGATCATAATTAGTTTGAATATTTTCAGATTAAATAGACCATTCTTATATTCTAAGAATAAATACCCCCTTTAGGCAAAATGGTGTTTCCATCTGACTTCTATGTTACATCTTTCAAGATGTAGTTGATAAAACTATCTTAAACTGTACGAAATGGAATCGCATCAAGTTTTATATACAAAATGCGTTTATGTAAAATTGCTCTGATTCAATTGTAGTGCATACAATTGAACAAATACTACTATTTTTCATGATATCCATAATATATATATATATATATATATTCGGTATGATTATTATTTCAAAAGAATTCGTCAAACTATAAACGTGTGATAAATTATAGTATAACCATGCCTAGCACTAGGACAATTCCAAAAGCTTGAAGAGATACCAAATTGACCGGCATGTTTGTATTTGGTTTGTTGGGTGCAGGTTGGTATACAGTCATTCGGCGTTCCCTGATCGCCATTTTCTCTCAACTAGAAATAGTCCAGTCAATAGGTACGTAAAAAAGGGCTTACCTAGCAAAAGGTGGGGTAGAAGATTTTTCTTTTTTAATTTGTACATATTAGTGTCAATATGAAAAAAACGATTTATCCAACATGGTCGACCCCGGGAGAATTTTTGTCGGCTGAAAAACCTCGAAAATTTACTACTTTTTTGGGTTTTTTTGAAATATCTCAGAAATGGCTGAATTTAGCAATATTTTTCTGTTATAAAGTTTAAAGAAGATTAAATTTCCTACAATTTTCTTCATTACAACTTTTTTGTAGTACTAATAGCAAGCGCGTTACAGCCTCTTGAAAGTCGGCATTTTTTCTCAAGCTAATAAAATACAACTCAAAGAATGAGTCGGTGCATGAACGTTTATTAGAAAACGGAAAAAAAAGAAAGGACATATTCATCTGTCTGACCTTAGGAAATGATACCTGCTTCGTAGCAAAGGAGGTAAAAAAAAAAAGAAAACTGCCCCCCTCCCCCCCCCCACACACACAAAAAAAGCTCTCCCTTTCCCCCCGTCTCTTCCCATCTTGTAGTACGCTACCTCGGCTGAGCATCTACCTATATTATTCAGTTCAGTTCGAATGTGTAAACATACTTTTTCAACCCATGAGCGTTTTCTATTACAATAACAGGATTTTTTGGTTTATTTACGAAATCAGTTGGAATAAAGGTGAAATAAAGATTCTGAAGGAGAAAGGTATACAAAAAATCTGCAAAAATGCAATGCAAAACGTGCAAATGAAGAACATCGGTGTTTTTTGATGAACCTACAACAAGTAAGAATTCACAATGCCTGTCACAAAAGATACATCAATGGGCGAATGATTGCAGCATATGTACGGCGTCATACAACTGGTGATAGAGCTGGTCCAAACTGTGCGGCTCCATATCTTCCATCAAGAACTGAAGGTTTCAGTTTTAAAGATCAGTGTTTCTCGTGTGGAGAGGGGATACTTGAAGATTTCTTTAAAAAACAGGAACGACTTCCTGAGCATGAAAGAAATTTTATCCACCATGCTATGAAACTGGTGTGAAAGAAACACTTGTAAATGGTATCGAAAGTCGTAGGGATGAGAGAAGAAAAAAAGTACTTGAATGCATCGGAAATGTAAAAGGTTTAGTTGCTATAAATGCTGGGTATCACAGGTTTTGTCATCAAAAACTGCATTAGAGGCCTAAAAGTGATATGAAACGAGGATATTACCGTGCAAGTAACACTGATGAGGCAATGGAATCAATTTACTCCTACCCTGAAAACGACTCGGAGGAGTGCCAGTCTCATAAAGTATTTGATGAATAAAATAGAGGGTGATTTTCGTCCTGGCATCAGAACCGTTACATCGCGCTTTTGCAAAATATATGGTGAAGATGTTTTAATAGCCGAAACTGCCAACAAGAAAGCAGTTAGCTTCCAAAATATTGGCTATAAAATACTCAGTGAAACTGGTATAGTAACAAGGACTCTGATCCTCAACAGGAAAATGTCGAAATAATTTCATCATTTGACGAGGCTGAAAAAGATGATAAGCTATTCTAAGAGCTTTTATAATTACTGCAAGACGGAGAGGAACAATTTGAGGACGACACACCTTCCTTCTACCTCTGATGACTACTGAAATTTAAGAACCCGGGCTTTCAAAATAACCACGAAGAAAATAAACATGTATATTATACATTAATGTACGTTTCTTTATTTGTTTCAAGGCTAAATGAATCTCCTTATAATTTGCATTTAAAGTTAAATTTCTACAATTTACTTTTGTAATTATTTGCTATTGTTCTTCAAACAAGTTTGCCTATTTATGAAGTTCATTTAAAATTAAGATTGTGTCTTGTTATTATCATTAATATTAATATAGCAGTAATTAATGTTTATTACAACATCATGTATTATATCTAAATATCATTAACGTTTTATAATTTAATAAATAGTAGAATTAAAATATTTATGTATCAATGCATTGAGTTTTTGCTTACTAGCCCTCGAATATTTATTCATTTACATTTATATACAAATATCTTTTATTTTATTTATTTTTCTTTGTATGTCTTTGTGTGTGTATTATGTGTTCCAGTGATAGAATGCTATACATTGGCAGTTATTGGAGTCTACTGTTATTGATGACTACTGTTCTTAGGTCAGAATTGTCAGTGCGTGGCCGGAGGGGAGATAGAGAGTTAGTAAAAAGGAGAAGGAAAAATTAAAAGAGAGCAGATTTGTTATCTGTCGTCCTTAGTGAAAAAAAAAAGAAATGATCGCCAATTTATCTGGCGAACATATTTAATCCCTTTTAAAAATCACGATTACTTTAACAAGGCATATGTTAAGAGGACAATCAAGAATATAAAACAGTATTTCTTACAATATATATTGTAAAAAAATACATCTGACGTGTATATTTCCGTATTACGTTTTTGATCACCAAATCCAAAAATCCCAAGGATGACAGATATCACAGCAAAACCCTTAAAAGTTGTTAAGCTTTCTGTAAATAAAGCTTCTAATTCTAATAATTACTGTAGATTATTTATAAGGAGAAATGCGCTTTTTTTACGAAGTTGGGAAATCTGTTTATTTTCAAGAAGCTGTTACGCGCTTGCTATTAGTACTACAAAAAAGGTGTAATGAAGGAAATTGTAGGAAATTTAATCCTCTTTAAACATTACAATAGAAAAATATTGTTAAATTCAGCCATTTTTGAGATATTCTGAAAAAAGCCAAAAAACTAGTAAATTTTCGAGGTTTTTCAGCCGACAAAAATTCTCCCGGGGCCGCCCATGTTGGATAACTTGTTTTTTGCATATTAGTACTAATATGTACAAATTAAAAAAACAAAATCTTCTACCCCACCTTTTGCAAGGTAAAATGTATTTATTGACTGGACTAAAAGGTTATTACCCCTATTTTAACACTGGATTTGTTGAATCAGAACTAGCGCAGAGGCTCCGATGGTTGCAAGAAACGCGGTTAAAGAATAAAACAAAATTATAGATTTTCTCATTTTCATCGAAAACTAATTAGAAAAAAAAAAGGGGGGGGTTCTTTCTGATGTCCTCTATATAGAGCATAAAATAATGTATATTCAGTGTTATCTCATTTAGAGTTCTCATTCTTTAATTTGGCATTCAGTGTTATACTGCTCTGAAATTAAAATCGTGTACACATATCATGGAAAATAATTTTCATAAATAATATTTTTCTTACTCGCGTTGGAGGTCACTTCTGATACCGGTACCTTTTTAACTTCTCCTTGTCACATTTTTATGGGTGAGACCTTATCTAAACGTACTGCGTTGATGTGTGTGGTCCGTGATTTCCATGTTGAAATATTCTTATCTACAAATCTCGATGTGCCTGGAAATTCCTGAGGAAAAATGTTAATATTCTACGGATGTGCTCGACCAGTTCCTCTCATCCGGCAAATAAATTAATATTAAATAATAATAATAATAAATAATTTGTGTTGCAGGAATTTATATAGGAAAATATAAAAGAAAATTTTGTAATGGCCACAAAATACAAATTTTTTAATTGCCCTGGTAATATGATACATTTTTCTCATTATTGATACCCTTATTTTATGCTCTTTTATTAGGGGAGCTTTGTGAGACATTAACATGTATTAATTACAGTATTTACTGTGTATCACATATGTGTATTTTACAGTTACGTTACATTTATACAACCACTTTGCCATTCAACGTAATTGTTCTTCTTCATCTTCAGTATAAATCCACAGTAGCTAATCATTATTTGAAATTGGAATTACTTTGCAATGTTTCTATGACGATTCTAACATTAGGAATTTGCTACAAAAGGTGCAATAGATGATAAAATCCATTTAAGCTGTCATATGATATGGATAAATCTTGTTTCTAGGAAAATCTAGTTCATATGTAAATAACGTTACAGGAAAATTAACATATTTAAGATAAAATTAAGGTAATTTCTCTATGTTTGGAAAAATAACAATAAATAATTTTTTTTATTATCGTAGATAATAATAACATTAACTGCATCGAATGGAACACTCTATTAAAAAAATATATAATTAAGTGCAGAAGAATTTAATTTGCAAAAAGTTATAAAGGAAATGGGAAACAAAAAATCCACAAATTTTCATGCAAATTTTCATACTGGATCACATTTATGAGAATAAATGAGAACTTTTACAAGACTTTTTGGTACTTTTATGCAAAGTGGGATAAATGTAACAATGTCTTGGCATAGTTTAAATTTGGCCTCAATGTGTTTAGTTGCTATTTTTTTAGGCAATAAATTACAAAATTTGGCTTTTAAAAGTTTTTTTTTTTTTTTTTTTTAATAATTTAACAATGTGCCACTTAGTGAAGAAAAAACGATAAAAAGTTTGTTTCATGGTTCCACTAGTCCTATGGTTTGGGGAAGTGTAACCTCGGTCTACTGTCATGTAAGTCGGGTTTCTGGATAGTGAATACCTTCACGAATCTGGCATATTTGGATTTTTAAAATATCTCCACTCATTATAGAGTTGCGAAGTTTTCCATGCTTTTCCAACTAGCACTTCAAGTAATAAACTTTTTAACACTTTAACAAAATCTAATATAAATATATATATCAGGATATTAGGTTACATTGAAAATTAAAAAAGAAAACTAAAAAAGAAAAGCCAAAAAAATATAAATAATGCAGTTAAGGTGCTTAGGACAAATGTAAAAACTCTGGTTATATTTGCTCCTTGGTCACAAGTACACTACACACAAAATTCCTGGGGTAAGTGCATACCTACCAACTTATTTAACACCAGTTTTCACGCGTAGATTTTTTCACCTTATTTCACTTACGCAAAATTTACAAAAAATTTTCTAATAAAAATTTCCGGTCGTGAGTAAACGTACAAGTTAGTTGCTATGTAAGTGCAATCGCGGATAACAAACCAAGTAAATTATGAAATACAAGAAATCTGATATTACATTCAAAATCTACTACAAAACTTACTTTCTTTAACAAATTCTGTACTTCCCAAGTACATGGCAAAATATCAAATATTGAAAGAACTATACTGTTGGAGAGCACATTTTTTTTTTTTTTTTTTTTTTTAAACAAGGAATTTTTCAGACTTCTAAAACTAACATGTTTATTTGGTTTCCTAAGGCTTCAGAAAAATAGATATGATGGCTATTATGTCCAAATTAATCTTGGAATAGTGTGGAACATAGTGTTGGAATACCGATCGAAACTTTTTTGAAAAACATTAGTCAATAAGTAAAGGATTGTACCTATCATATAAAGAAATCGGAATATACATACATTTTCAGTGCTTTCCTAGAAATAATTTCCAGCTTACCCTAACAACATTTTAACTAAAAATGTGGTGAAACATCGAATACACAAATGGGATCTTTTGTGACTCTAAATGTCTTCACATTGCATGGAACATGCATCGTAATGAAATACCTGTAATGACATAGAACGATATTGATAATTATTGATCAATCGTTTGATAATTTGTGATTCATCATTTGATAATTTTTGACTTGATCCAGATCGAAAATTTATAATGAGCTATAAATAAATAAAAATAAAATAAAATAATTGTAAATTTATCGCAAGATTGAATTAGATATTTTAACACTTTCACATGCATAAAATGCCTTACGTGAGCTTTCAAGTAATGCAACTTTGATACTCCCCCAAAAAAATTAGTCACGGTGATTCCAATTTCTATTCTTTTAAAAGAAGACTACGAATCTTTGACTCCTCTTAAAATCACTATTGACTAACAAAGAAAATCACATTACAGTCACGAGAAGACTTATTATGCTTGTGAATGTTTTTTGCCTATTACTGTGACTGTAAATACAGACGTTCTGCCATTAAAAAAGTTGTCGAGATCTCATTTGATAGATGTACCTTTTATAGAAATTCCTCTGTATTATGCAATCAAAGTATTACCAGTTCTTCACTAATGCTTATAATTAAATTACAAATATATATTCCAATGCAATTACCATCCATAACAACAAGTTTTCTTTTCTCTCTTTCTTTTTTTTTTTTTTTTTTCATTATATACAAATAAAAGAACTAATGCAATCCCCATCATCGAGAACCAACTAAAATTTATTCTGAAACGAATATATATATTGTATATTTGAAACGATATATATTACGATATATATAACGATATATATAAACGATACATATAACGATATATATATTGTATATTTGAAACGAATATATATATATATATTGTACAATAGAGATAGTCAACTGGGAAACAATTTTTGTGTATGTAGGAGCCTCGCACCCCCCCCCCCCCCAAGTCCCCCCTCGAAGGGAGTAAATTTTCATGATGGGTATCTTTCAAAAGAGCTCGCCAGTACCTTCAAAACGAATGGTTGAACCATCGATCTGCGATAATTTAAAATAAAGTTATCATTTTTTTTTGCATTTTTTTAATTTTTAACATTTTTTTTTTTTTTTTAATGTAATATTGAGAATAAATTCAACATTTTTTTTGGATATTTTGTGTTATGCTACTTCTCTAATTTGGAAACCGTGTGCATTTTTATGAAAGATGATTTTTTAAATAATAATTTTTATAAATTGTTTTTAATGAGTGAATTTGTATAGGAAAATGTAGAAGAAAGTCGTGTGGGGGCCACAACACACTAGTTACTTGTTGTTAGTGAATGAGCTTTACTAATAATATTTTACCATTTCCAGGAAATCTGTTCGGGAATTGAAATAAATTCCTCATAGGGATATGGTAAATAATGTATGCTTTAAGCTAAATATTCATCGCTTGTTTTTTGTACATTATTGAAATAAGGGTTGAGAGGCGGTAGCCCCCCTCACACAGAACTAATTATCATGTAAAACTCATCCTAAGTCTAATTTGAATTGTTTAATATAGGTTTACATAACAGTACTCGTTATCTTACCTCTTAATTTCCAACCTATATTTATAGTAAATTTCAGGGTAAGAGAAAATAGTGTGAGCGGCACACCAGATTATCTTTAAAGAAAGTACTAAACAAAACAAAACAAAAAAAAAAAAAAAAAAAAAAAAATCGATATGATAAAAATTATCAATTCTAAATTACCATAATGAAAAAATTGCATACGTGATATTATATTTTAAACGCGTGTACAATTAAAAATTCTTTCGTATTTGAAAAATTAATTACAAATATATTTGATTTTTCCACAGATATAGTAATAAGAAATAGGTTGATCACTAAGGGAGAAAAAGTGATGCCTTTCCATTTGGGAAAAGACGGTCATTTTACTCTCTTATGGATGTCTTACTCTCTTTCTCTGAGTGAATATACAAGGGATAATTTAGCAAATAATTTAGCAAATAATAATTTAGCAAATGATAATAATAATAGCAAATGATAATTTACCAAATAAAATGTATGTACTTAAAGAGAATGAAAAACTCCAGATACTAATTTTCTTTCTTTCTTCTTTTCATTTTCCGTTTCGTTTCCTTTCGTCAAGGTCGTTAACCAAAAGGTTTAAAGCCATTTAACTTCTTATTTAAAAAACATTGTTTAGCTAAGCAGCTTTTAGCGCTAGCTTTCTTTGTTTTACGTATTATTATAATAAATTTTAAGTTTCCCCCCCCCCCCCCGCCCTTTAAAAAAAAAAAAAAAAAAAAAAATGTCTTTAAATCTTTTGGTTAACGACCTTGACTGTAGGATTTCTTTACTAATCTTTTGTACCTTTCATATGTTCACACAGTTTAAAAGAATTCGCATTTTATGCAATAATGATTGTGATTTAAAAATAGCTCTTAAAATCCTTGCAAATTAACTGTCACGTCTTAACTTTTAACCGAATGTTTCAGTGTTTTCCCCTTTCGATCTATTTCAGATCTGTAAGATTTCTGTTCTGTTAAAGGTGGTTTTCTGTTTGGTGAGAAGTTGGGGGCTAAGGATGGTTATTGGCTAATTGCTACTATCCTTTCAGAAACTTCTCTTTAACTCCTACACGGAAGGGCCTCCCTGGTGAAGACTTCTGTGTGTTTTGGGGTTTTATTTCATTTCATTTGTTAAATTATTTATATATATATATATATATATATATATATATATATATTCTAAATTCGTATAAAACTATGCTTTAAAACAAATATGTTCTTTTAAACATTTTCAGTTTCATCCCTTTTTATATTAAAAGAAGATGTGTGTGTCTGTGTGTGCCGGTGTTTTGTAGGCAAATAGCTGATAGCAGATATAGAAAATTTTACATCGAGGTCTGTATTGACCTCGCTTAATGCACCTCGAAAACCGTTTTCCGAAAATTTTATTATTTTTTTTAATTAATGAAAATCTATATATTTCTAAAATTAGAAATAGAAGAGATAGAAACGTAAGTAAGTGAGATAGAAACGTAAATGTAAGGAGACTTTTCGTGGCCCTTTAGCTCAGTTGGTTAGAATGTCAGGCTAATAACGCGAAGCTCGTAGGTTCGATACTCTAAGGGCCACTGTGCTACTTTTTGCAGATATTTAATATAAAAGAAGTCAACTGATAAAAGAAAGTACTTCAGGCTCTTCAGAGCATCCTAAACTGCAAGGATGACGAGAAAGTGACAAAAAACAAATTTAAACATAGAGGTATGTTGGTCATTTCATACACAAACGGCTGATCGTGGAGCTACGAAATTTTGCATGGAGGTCCATTTTGCTTAATATTCTCTTAATGCCCCTTAAAGTTTTTGAATTTTATTATTATTATTTTTAATTGATTATTATTATTATTATTATTTTAATTATTTACTTATTTTATTTATTTATTTATTTTTTTATTTTTTTTTTTTTTTTTCGGCTGGAAAGTTTGTCTGATACTGTCGACAGTCTTTGCGATAAGATGACAATCTGTTCGAAAAACGCAATGCTTCAAAAATAACAGCACCACTTATCGTCTAGTTAGCATCTAAATTGAAATGTCCAGTTAAGAAGAAAATGTAAGCAGTGGGGACTCAGAATCGATATAGCGTAGGCGGAGAAGACGCTGTCGAAGGCAGAGAAGACCCGAAGTTAGGTTTTAAACGATTTCAATGAAACTGTTTATTTTTTACTTATAAAATGATTCAAAATATAGTGATGATTTTTTTTTTTTTTTTTTTTTTTTTTTTAAATATGGTGACTTGTAAATCAGGCAAAGCCTGGTAGCTTGATAAATGTCTTGTTATGTTGCATCATTTTTATGAAAAAATCGTCATTTTAATGATTTAATACTATATTATGATATTTCAATGCATCATGAGTTTTTATATATCGTATCAGAAGCTATCAGCTAAATTCTTTGAAAAAGTATGGCATTACAAAATTTTTAGTTTCTAATTTAAATAAATGAAGTTGAAGAATATTATTTTTTAGAGAGATGCATAATAAAAAATGCATAAACGAATTATCATTTTTTCACATCTAGATATCTGTTAGCCGCAATTCGAAATATTTTCAGGTTCGAAATCTTAGAAAAATACATATTATATTACAGAGTGAATGATATTGTATGTAAATTATCAGACTGTAAAAAATTAGAACTATTTATTTTGTAGTTGAATTTGTTACAATAAATTATTCTTTAATGTTCTTATATTTCATTCCAATTTAATTTTTGTTGCTTTATTCCTGTTAACGTAAATTATTATATACGAGCAAAAGTTACGTATGACGGGGAAGGTAAGTGACAATATATCACACTGCAACAACTGCTTACAGCAAACAGAAGTAATGTAATAATACCACTAAAATTGTAGAATAACCTATTTCTAGGGCAACGGATGTCCAAGATAAATAAGCCTTTCTTGGTTTCAAGAGCAAAAGACCACTTTGATAAAAGTTTGGTTAATAGGCGAGGAAATTTCCTGAAAGACATTTATTTTCTCAAAGAAAAGCTATTATCAAGCTTCTAACGGATATTAGTGCTTTAGATGAATTTATTTTAAGTAACAGTCTAGCAAAAATTGTAATGCTTTCATGTAATTCATAGGGTACGTATTCTTTAATAAAAACCTCTTAAATACTTATACCAATAATAGAAAACAAACAATAATAGTTATTTCTAACAAGTAAATATATTAATATTTTTTTCTATTCTTTCCTAACATGTTTTTAACTAAAGTATAACTTTCTTTTAAAAATAAAAGAAAGAAAGAGAAATGAAGAAAAGAAAAGAGAGAAAGTGGAAGACAGAGAAGATAAATAAATAAAAGTAAAACTGTATCATCTCTTTACTTGTTTTATTTTATGTATTTTATTACTACATAAAAACTTTTAACACCTATAATTAAAATTTTTGTGATGTTAAAATCAGATCTATGCTTTCTATTAATTTAGTCAAAAATAATAATAAGTAACATAACAGGTAACATATCCTTAATGCACTAGTTTCCTTACACCATTAGAATCACGTAAAAAAATAATAATAATAAATAAATAAATAAATAAATACGAACAACTAATAACTAAACATATAGTGTCAAAAATATATTTGTTGAATGTCTGCAACATTATGCAAAAGCGATATAAGTAATCTAGTGCGTTACTCCCACTATTACTTTTCCTACATTGCTATAGACATTTCATTACAACTTAAGATTTAATTTTTGAGGTAGTGTATCTAAAGATTTCTTATAAATGTTAATAAAATGTGTTTCTTGAGATTTAATGTGTACTAAAATTAACTGTTTCCATACACGAATACCCGGCAAAGGACGATGATTGAAACTTTTTTATAATACAAGAATTATTTTTTCAGGAGAGCATAAAATGAGCCAGAAGTGGGCACACAAAAAACCAGTAAGTAGACAAGTTTTTATTCCAGTACTGGATATTTTTGAATTTGCCAGGGAAAAAAATCTGCCAAAGACAGAATTTAATTTAGTATGACAAGACTACTTTGTATATTACAATTCTATAACACACACACACACACATTTATTTATTTATTTTTATCATTATTATTATTATTATTATTATTATTTTTTAACCTTTTTCGAATATTTGTTGGTTATATCTAGAAGATATAGATAACAAATATTCAAAAGTCATTATCAATACATATCTAGAGGAAATAGCCAACAAATATTCATAAGCCATGATCAATGCATATTCAGAAGATATCACCAACAAATATTTAGAAGTTAACCTAAATATAGTCAAACCTCGCTAACGTAAATCTTAGGGGGGATAAAAAATTTGTTCATGTTATCAGTAATTCATGCTATCAGTAACTAATCTTCACATAACTAAACTAATCATAATTTTGACGGGGATTGTGGAAACAGTTCATGTTAATTCACGTTAACAGAGTTCATGTTAAAGTGGTTCGACTGTATACATCCAGAATATATCGCCAACAATTATTCAGAATCCAGCATTAGTACTTATTCAAAAAATATTAACAAGTATTCAGAATCCATCATCAATACATATTTAGACGATATTGCCAACAAATATTCAGAACCCATCCAATTTATGAATGGCAATGGTCTCGGGTACCAAAATCAATAATTGTGTTTTACATATTAATCAAGGATGAATTTCTCACTTATCCAATAAGTTGTCTAAAATCTAAAAATTAGATTTGACATAATACTTTAAAATAGTTTAAGGTAACTGCCTACTTTTAAAATGCAATTTTCGGTCAAAAATCCGATTTTCTATTTTCGATTTAATATTAAAGGCTGATATTTTAGCCTTTCTAAATCAGTTTGAATTTTGTTCCTATCCTGCTTAGAACATGAGTTACAGGCATTTTAATGTATTAGTCACTCGCAAGTTTTTGAAACCGGAAGTGACCGTAAATGTTTTTTACATTAATGTTTTACTCAATGTAAGCATCAGAATTTGTTACTGCATACAAAATGAAATTAAAAAAGAAAGAAAAACTTTTATTTTATTATTATTATTATTATTATTATTATTTAATAGGTAAAATCTGGTTTTTAATTATGTTTTCTGCTTTTTTCTTAAAATGAGATTTTTTAAATTTTACTTTATCGCAAAACATCACAACTCAAAAATTTATAATTGTAATGTTATGAAACTTTGACAAAATGCTCTAGAGGAGTTGTTTTAGGTATTAAACTATTACAATGAATCTAGTTAAATTATTATTATTTCATTTATTTATTTTTATTTTTTATTTATTTTTATTTTTATTTATTTATTTATTTATTTATTTTATTTTTTTTTTTTTTTTCGATAGAAGTTATGAACTGTCATATACATTCATGATTTTTCAGCGTGTAAAATGTTAACTTCTCTAAAATGTTAAATAACATGGTTATAGTTTTCAGAATAACTTACTCCTTTAAGGACCTTTCAATAATTAAAATTAAATTTACAGAATAAAAATTTCTTCATTTAAATTTGACTTAAAAAAGTGCGTTTAAAAAATATTCAAAAAAAGTGCGTTTTTTTTTCACAAATTTTATGTATATTTTGTGCCTAAATATCAAAATATTTTAAAATTTCCATATTTTTTTCATGTTACTCACTGCTTTTAATTATATTCTATCTATAATGCACATTAATAAGCAATTTTTTGATTATTAAAAAAAAAAAAAAAAATCCCCTCCGACAGTAGGCAGGCACCTTAGAAATTAAAGGGTAAAATTCGATATTGGTAGGCATCTTGGCTAATTCAAAGTGTGATACCATAAATGACGACAACGCGAAGTCGCTGTATGAAAAAAATAATCCATCCGTACTTAAAAAAAAAAAAAAAAAAAAAAAAAGACGAACTAAAGTGCAAGCCTAATAGAAACGTATATTTAACTAATAAAGGTTATATTCTATTGCATGAAAACGTTATTGAAATAAAATAAATATATACGTTAGTGTTGATTAATTATAACTAGACTAATGCATAAAGAATTGACCTGCATAAAAAACAGTTTGAATGTACAACGAAACTAATTTTAGCATGCATAATATTAAGGAAAAGCTAACTCACCTCTCTCCTGCATTTCCTGTGGTCGCTTGGAATAGATTTTAAGCCACACACAAAATAAAGATTAAATCATTGATTACTAATATACTGGAATTTAATAACAGACTTGCAGAATATCAAGACAATATATCCGAATATGTGATTGACACAAATCTTAAACACATTTTCTCTTGACTTCACGAATTGTAAGACAGATGACAACTTATTCAGAAGAGTTGTGGAAACAAACACATAATATTATTTCACAGAATTAATCGAATAACATTTAAAGAATTTCGAATGCCTTTTATGACTTAAATGAATTGTCACAAAGTAAAAGAATAAAGTTTCACTGAGAATAGTTCATGATTGCACATGGTTTTAGAATCTACTACAAATTAAACAAAAGCTTGATTTGATTTAACGAATAATGATTAACGAATAAAATTAGAATTATCAGGTATGATTCCATTAGATTATGAATACCTGAACGATTTTACTTGACTCCCGAAAACGAACATGTTTCCGAGAGACCCCAAATAATAATAACAATAATAAAAAAAGGTTCTCTTTCATCACGTGACCGTCTGGTTTCCTGTACTGGCGCCCGCACTCCGATTGCTTCAACATACTGCGCGGGCGGGGAAGGCACCGGGGCAGGAATCGACATACTTGGAACAGGGATGACAAGTTGCTTGACATATTGGCTTGGTTTGGCTGTTGGTTGAGGCTCTGCATATGTTGTTTAGTCCACCTTCTCCAAAATGTCTTTTTCGCCTGTATAAGAAAATTACACCTAGAAGAGAGACTTAAAAACATGAAAGTTAGTGAGGTTTCTGGCAATTTTAATGGTAGTATAGACTTCACTGCCAAACGAAGATAAATCAAGCATTGTCTCATGACTGGTTTAACAGTGGATCGCCCGTGAGAGATCCGAAAGTTTTTTGGAATAAGAACCAGATTAAATAAGACTAAATTAGAACCAGCATGAGCACTTAAGTAGTGATAATGTGTGGTGGATAAGGATGTAAAGTGGTGGGATTCCGGTAACAAAATTTGCTGGTTTTCTTGGAGATTGAGAGCGAGTGGAGGTTTAGAGCTTCCTACAAGGGTATTGTCAAAGGATTGTTCCTGAACTGCAACTGAATGTAGAGGGTACATGGGTGGTATTTTATGGATGTGGAGGTCTTTAGTAGGGGAATCTTGATTATCAAAAGTTTTCTGAAGTGCGAGATTTTCCTTATTTAACATCGTATTTTCATTTTTTAGGGTATTTTCAACTTTATAGCTCAGGAGGTGTTTTCGAATATCAATAAAACGATTTGGACTCAAAGTCGCAGAAATCGGTACTCTTTTAACAGGGCTTGAAAAAGGTGAATGAGAATTCGCAGGAAAGTCAATGATCGAAGTATTTTCAGGCAGATTTTTCTCTATGAAAACATTAGACTCATAAGCAGATAATTTTTGACAGTTAATTGGAATATCAGATGATTTAAGAGTAGAGACTGATTCTAGGGACAGAGTTTTATCACATTTTTCACCTTGTATTGATGTAGAATTATGATTAACATTGTCGACACCTTTTTTGGCACCGTGAAGGGTTAAATCAGACATGCGAGCATTTTGCACTAAACCCACAAGTGAGGGACAGGAATGATGCATAGAATTGGTAGGTGGGATAGGAGGAGCTGCTCGGATACAGAAGTTAACAATGGGTGCACAAGCTGTTCCGTAGGTGACAGTATTCAATTCGTAAAAAGATAATTGGTCATTGGGAGATTCTCTCCAAACAATTCCTTGGTAGATTCTATGTTTCCTTTCAATTAAGATTTGCCGATACATTTTAGCTATGTTTGCACTGAACGCTACAGGGTTGGCTCGAAATTTTACTAAATTGTCAAAAATATTTGACTGTAGTTTAGGACCAATATATAGAATATCATTTAAAGATTTGTTATTTGTTGTTTTAAACGAGGCGTCAAATACTACACGTAATTTTGTTGTTTCAGAGTTTTCATTTACCACAGCATGATGCGGTAAATAATAATGTGGCGTTTCACTAAATTTGTTTTGATTTAATTTTGTCATATGACCTAAATTTATATATTCGTTCATGAAATTCGAATACTCCACATTTAATTGTGGATTCTTTTTAATTTTATTTTCAATGGAAAGAAATCTTGAAATAGCACCTGACTTACTGTCACCTAGTGCCTTATCTGGCTTAAACGGTAGATGAACTGTATATTTTCCCTGCGTATTCCTTTTTGCTTTTGTGAAATAAATATTTTCCACAGGATCATTTTCTAAATTTTTTGTATCTACATTTTGTGTAGATTCTCTATCAAAAAATTGTTTCAATGTATTATTTAAGTCATCATCAACAGTGATGTGACATAAATTTAAGTTTGTAAAATGAAGACTTTCGACTTTTCCTGAAAGGAGGTAACCCAATTTAGTGGGAAATGCTGTAGGAGTTCCAGCTGGCCCTTGAATGGGACTGCCATTGCAGATTGAGGCGACTATTTCTGCCCCAAGAAGAATATCGATTGGACCACTAATATGATAATTTGGATCCGCTAGTTGCAATCCTTTTATGTGTGGCCAATCATGTTGCGGTAGTTGGAAATTAGGGAGAGGTGAGGTAACCCTATCAACTATAAAAGCGCTGACTGAAAATGACTCCGACGAAAAATGCGGAGTGAAGTTAAATTTTGTTTCGTTGAGAGCAGTCTCTGCTAAAACGCAATTAATCCCTATTATACTATGCGACGTGCTCCGTAAGGGCAAATTTAGTCGCTTAGCACATTCCTTAGTTATTAATGAATTTTGACTAGCATTATCTATCAAAGCTTTACAATGCATAATTTTTCCTTTATTCGATTTAACCTTAATTAGTGCTGTAGATAACAAAACATTACTAGAATAAAACTGAGCACTATTAAAGACTGATATATCTGGCGATACATGATTCGCCCTTTCAGAATTTGAATTTCTACCATAAACATGCAGTAAGGTATGATGTTTTTCTGCACAATTTTTACAATTAATGTCTATCCTACAATTCTCCAGCCTATGATTTTGGCGTAAACAATTTTGACATAATTTATTTAATTCAACGAATTTCCATCTTTCATTAACCGGTTTTGAATTAAATGTCGGACATTTAAATAACGGATGATGCTCATTACAAAGAATGCACGTATTTTCCCTTTTCACAATTGTACTCAGTACATTATGTATATTTTTCGAATTAGTGAATTTTACGTCTTGTTTACATTTTATCTCTTCAACACCGCGCGCTTCGCGCTCAACGAATTTCCTAAAAAGATCAAGATCAGGCAATTTATCACTGTCCAACATTAATTCCCATCTCTGTTTTAACGATTCATCCAATTTCCCCATCATGAATTTTATTATAATTAAGTCGCTTAACGCATTAGAATCTAAACCCAAAGTTTTTAAGTTTCTGACGGCTTCGTTACAAGTATCTAATAACTCAAGTAAAGTTTTAGCATTGTTTGCTTTTACAATTTTCATAGAAAATATTTTGTTAATTTGACTCAATGCTAATTGTCTCTTATTTTCATATCTTTCATTTAATATTTCCCAACATTGATCTAAATTTTCCTCTTTTAGAGCGAATCCTCGAATTAATTTAGCTGCGTTTCCGCGCACTGAAGAATGTAAATATTGCAATTTTTCAATTTTGGATAATTGATTATTTTGTAGAATTGTCGAATTAAAAATTTCTTTAAAAGAAATCCAATTTTCGGTTTCACCAAAAAATTTTGGAAGATCAAATTTAGGTAATTTAATAAGAGAGGATTTACCATTTTTCTCATCTTTATTTTCCGCGTGAGTATCTGAATCGCACGCGTTTACTTCTGTTTTCTCCTCTAACTCCACCAGTAAATCAAAAACCACTCCCTTATATCTCAAATACATATCCATATAATCCTCATTCTCATTAGCGGATAAATTTTTAAATATTGCCGCAATTTCATGATCATACGATTGAACTTTGGTTTTTAATAATTTAACCTTAGATTGTTCATCTTTACTACACCCCTTTACTCTATCTCTAAAACTATCGATTTCCTTACATAAATTTTCAAATAATAAAACTTGCTTAGATAATTTCGGCATTTTAGAATATATAAGTTTAAATACACATAACTATAGGCCTTCGAATTACAGAACAAACATTCAAGAACAAAAATAAATCATTTTAAGAATAAATGATTACGAATAAGAATAAGAATATCAAATACATATTAAATATATATAGTTTTTTTTTTTTTTTTTTTTTTTTTATATCTATATAAATCATCGATAGACTCCGGCTCGACGGACCAAAAACATGTTGATTAATTATAACTAGACTAATGCATAAAGAATTGACCTGCATAAAAAACAGTTTGAATGTACAACGAAACTAATTTTAGCATGCATAATATTAAGGAAAAGCTAACTCACCTCTCTCCTGCATTTCCTGTGGTCGCTTGGAATAGATTTTAAGCCACACACAAAATAAAGATTAAATCATTGATTACTAATATACTGGAATTTAATAACAGACTTGCAGAATATCAAGACAATATATCCGAATATGTGATTGACACAAATCTTAAACACATTTTCTCTTGACTTCACGAATTGTAAGACAGATGACAACTTATTCAGAAGAGTTGTGGAAACAAACACATAATATTATTTCACAGAATTAATCGAATAACATTTAAAGAATTTCGAATGCCTTTTATGACTTAAATGAATTGTCACAAAGTAAAAGAATAAAGTTTCACTGAGAATAGTTCATGATTGCACATGGTTTTAGAATCTACTACAAATTAAACAAAAGCTTGATTTGATTTAACGAATAATGATTAACGAATAAAATTAGAATTATCAGGTATGATTCCATTAGATTATGAATACCTGAACGATTTTACTTGACTCCCGAAAACGAACATGTTTCCGAGAGACCCCAAATAATAATAACAATAATAAAAAAAGGTTCTCTTTCATCACGTGACCGTCTGGTTTCCTGTACTGGCGCCCGCACTCCGATTGCTTCAACAGTTAGTATTATAAAAAGAAAACAAATTGCTGTTGAAAATAACAATGGTTTCAATAGCACATTTAAACTGCACTGCTTCAGTTAAATTGAATCATTTAAATTAAGTCTCAGTTTGTTAATAAATTTTTAATCCCCCTTGTATGAATGCCTATGTGATATGAAAAATCTGGCATATTCTTATTACTAGTTGCCTTTTGAAATTGTGTCCCATGTTTTGAGGTGCTCCCGATCGTGAATTTTTTAATGGTGTGGTGGAGTGGTTTTATAGGCCCTACTCATCTAGGACGATGGCCCACTATACTTGTTATTCACACAAGAGTAAGGTTCGTATCTCGGTAGAAGCCGAACACATTTGAACAGCTTTCCTACCTCAAATACGCCAAAATAAACTTTTATGTTTTTATGGTGTTATTCACACATCGTATTTTTAATATTTTAATATTTTTGTTTCTAGTGTCATTTACACATGAATTAGTAGATGAAGCATATATTTTTTTGGCTCATTTTATGCATATATTCTTTTGGTCTTTGAATATTTCTTTTTGTATTTACTTATATATATATATATATATATATATATATATATATATATATATTACTAAAATACTATCTGTGTAAGTGATTAAAATGTACATGCAAACAAAATACATTTATATGGCCAAACCTTAAAGATAATATTACAAAGTGTACACATATTACTTATTCTACAAGTGCTCTTATATATTGTGACTGTCGGTGAAGTGTTTGATATATATATAGCAACAAAGCACAGTATTACAAGTGAATTAAGAACCTTGTAAGGTATAAAAATAACTCATAACGACTGGATAATATTCTTACAGACAATATTGAAATTGTGGACAAGTTAAAAAAAAAAAAAAAAAAAAAAAAATGTAGTTACTCTGTATATTTTTATTCAAACATTTACGATTACTTCATAATTTTTTTTATATTTTTGTGCATCTATGTTTCAAATATTATTACCTTTCTATGAAGAATGTGTTTTTTGTAACAGCTTATGGCAACATTATCTTTTTCTCGCCGAAGTGGTGAAATATGTGGTATGAAAAATCTCACATATTCTCTTTACTAATTGCATTCGAAAATTAAATAGGAAAATCATTGTTAGTAATTTTCCCAAATCTTTTAAAATAAGACTGAAAGAAAGAAAGAGAAGAAATGCAAATGTGTATTACTTCTTAAAAGTAAAATATAAAATATTAGCTCATTTATATTCAGAAGTATTAAATAATAAATCATATAGTTCATCTTCTTTCACTTATAAAGAATGATGTTTAAATAACATTTGATACGTATCTATCTTCTGGGTCATTTATTTCCATATTCATAATGTAATAAATAAATAATACATCTAATCTCTTTTCGTTTGTAAAAACAATCTCGAATGATAACGCATCTCTCAACAAAGTAATTTAAATCAAACAAAATTATTACACATTTTGACTGGCATTAATTGAAAAAGGGGTAATCTATATTATTAAAAAGGCTGAATGAAATATATGATATTATAACAGAAATCTATAAATTATAATGGATTTTCATCGAAATTAGTTGGCGGCTTTGGTCGCCAACTCAAGTTTTAAAATGAAAAATTACACTGCAAAAAATAAACCTGTAAAAATACAGGAAAAATCTGGCAGCTGGAGTGCCAGTATTTCTCCGTCAAATATACAGTTTAAAACCGTAAAATTGTATCACTGACATATATTTTACACAGGAATACCTGTAAATCAAACAGGTTTTTTGGTAAAAGTGCAGTTTTGTCCTGTATATTTGACGGAGAAATACTGGCTCCCCAACTGCCAGATTTTTTTCTGCATTTTTAAGGTTTTTTTTTTTTTTTTTTTTTTTTTTTTTTGTTTAACAGTATAAATTCTCCCCAACGGACGAAAACGGAATATATTGTTAATGCGAGTTTTTATCTATTGTTTGGCAATTTTTGTATTTTTATATTAGCAGTTTGACTAAACTCTTAGGACACTCTTCGGTTAGCTGCGATGCTAATAAGACGTCAGTGATTATCGAAATTAAATTAAGTTCAGTTGAAATAATATGAAAGAATAAATAAAAAGAAGTTGATTAAATATGAAAGAAGAAAGTACAAGAGATCCAGTTGCTAGGATGCACAAGCACTTTCACATATCTGATAAAAATTTGAAATCAAATATGACGCAAGATTCGCAAAATGATTTTTTCGCGTTTATTTCTTTTATGTAAATATAATGTATATTCCTCCATTCTTAAACCAAAGCGCCTCACTTTCACTAGATTAACACATGAAATTTTTGCACAATAGTACACAGGAAATAACTAAAACAAAATCGAAAATCCGGCTTCATACAGATACACGTGTGTACAAATTTTGTAGGACCTAGGTTACTCCTGTATATGAAAACGTAATGGCAAACATATACACAAGCAATTTTATTATTGACTACAAAGATTTTTAAAAAAAGTAGTTTAAAAATGGCTATCATTTTCCTTTCTTTTTTTCTTACTTTTCATTCTGTTCTTTTCTTTTTTGTTTTTCCTTAAATATGCTTATTTAAACAAATTCTTATTAATTAATGTTACACAGAAACTTAATACTTAAAATAAACCGTGAACCTCTTTCAGAGCCAAATGCTCATGGATCAGCAACACCAGAAAAAAATTATATGTCTTCTTTTGTTTACTACTAACTCTCTAGCGTTCACTGCATATTTTCTTCTGATAACTGATAAATGAATTTTAAACATGACCATTAGCCAAACAGCTGATTATAAATATGTAATTAGAAAGAGTCCCCCCCCCCCGAGAGGCACTCCATCCATGTCTAAGTCCCTCGTTTAGACAATCGGCCTTAATCCGCAACACAAACGCAAAAATATACAAAAACTAGTTGGCATAGGTGGACTCTGCTCAGTTCCCCAACATATTTATGTTCTCATAAATTTCTAGTGCGAGACATATTGTAATCATGTTAAAAAAAATTAATTTGACCAAAGCTTGATACAGCGACAGAACGAAATCCCCGCCTAATAGGCTATCCACCGTTCACTTCGATATATTTATCTTATTCTAATCTATTAATTTATTTTATCAGGGTCAATTCCGTTGTTTAGTTTTAATGCTACTATTTCCAATGCAATAACCCTCAAAATTCATATTTATATGAAAAATTTACTATTTCGCTATGTTGATAAAATCGTAAATTACGAATAATTTACGAAATTTTCCTATAAAAATATTTGTATTCAATCATGTTCAAAAAAAATATCGTAAATGTAATTTTGAAGTTGTCTAATGTATTTATGATCCTCAAAATGGAAGTTTATGCTCAATTTTGCCTTATTATGACATGTTAAGTAAATCGTAAATTCCAAATAACTTACGAATTTTTTTAATTGGAAAAATCATAGTCTATGATATTCATACCAGTATCCTAAATAATATTTCGAAAGTGGTTCGACACCTTTACGATGAAAATATCCCTCAAGATTGTCGTTTATGTGAAATTTTGCTCTATTCTGCCATGTTAAGAAATTCGTAAATTTCCAATAACTTACGAAATTTTTATATTGGAAAATTCATAGTCATTAATGTTCATGCCAGTGTCCTGAATAATATTTCAAAAGTAGTCTGACATCTTTACAATGAAAATATCTCTCAAAATTGACGTTTATGTGAAAATTTGCCCTATACTGCCATGTTAAGAAATTCGTAAATTTCCAATAACTTGCGAAATTTTCAAAGTAGCATATTTATTGTTACTGACGTTCATTCCGGCATCAAAACTGATATTTTAAAACTGGTCTGACATTTTTACAGTAAAAAGTTTCCATTTAATGCACGTTTAAGTGAATTTTTGTCCTATTCTCCCATGTTAAGAAAATCGTAAATTTCTAATAACTTACGAAGTTTTTAAATTCGAATGTTGCAAATGAATAGGGTTCTTGCCAGTGTCGAAAATAATATTTTAAAACTGCTCTGACCTCTCTGCGACAATTTGTTCTTGAGATATCGTGTACACAGACTAACAAACTAACGGACTAACACACTGACAGACACCCTACAGACAGACACCATACACATTTTGTCATTTTCGGATTCCTCACACCTGAAAACGTGTAGAAAAGTCAAAAAACTGAGGTCGAAATTTTTCACGATTACCTAAGTTCCCCATACCTATAGTATGATGGGGAACTAAAAGATTAATTACCTTTTTAATTAAAAAAAAAAAAAAAATGGTTTCAACTATATGGTATCCTGATTAAACTCAAAATACTCTTTAGTTTCATAAATAAATAATTTTGTTATTAAAGCATTCTAAAATGTGAAAATTCGCAACAGTTATTTCGGGTCAAAGTAATGCACTCCGGGTCAAAAGTTTAGCAAGATTTGTAAATGATCAATTTTTTTTTTTTTTCTATTAAAAACTTATCTCTCGATGAAATGTTTTCAAGCATTGTCTGTTTAAAGAACTGGATCTTCCTCATGTTTTTCAGTAAAGATTGTTTACGATAAAATTTAGGGGGCCGGTAACAAATTGGGAAAAATCAATAATATTTGTAATAACCCTGTATCGTTAAGTGAATGAAATGAATAATTGATAAATGAATAGTCACATAAATTTATTAAATATTTATAGCATTTAACAATGGACACAAAATCCAGCCCCATATGAAAAATTAATTCAATCAAATTAAGATACAACGTTTTGAATTTTCAAATAAAATCTGAACAATATTTTTAATTTAAAATTTTTCGTCAAATAAAACGCATTTAAAAATTAATCCCACAAATGTATTTAATGATTTGCAGTAATGATTTACTTTAACCAGTGCATACTAAATCCAGCTTCATAATAATAATAATAATAATAATAATAATAATAAAACTTTTCAGTGTTTCATAACGTACAATGTTTTGAGTTTTCCGATAAAATATGAACAATATTTATAATATAAATATCTTTTTAACTAAAGCAAGTTTAAAAATTAATCGCACCAATTTATTAATGACTTATATTTTATCTTCACACGCAAAATCCAGCGCTTGCAACATCTTGATAATTCATACACAAATAAATCAGCTTTTCTGAAACTTTCGTTGCTAAGATTTATCATTATTATGATCTGTGTAGCTTATTTGCAAAATAATAATAAAGAAATATGACGAAATCGAAATATAAACGCCTGAAATGTTAAATAAAAGATTTGATACACGCAATTATTAAACTTACACATAAATTTTACTGAACAAATGTATTTTTATAGCAATCCTTAACTTACATTACGCTTAACAAATATGAGATTCAATCAATACGCTGAATAATTTAAATTATCATGTCACATTATGATCATGACACATTATGAAATATTGAATTATGAATAGGACATATCCAAATAAACATAATATTTTCTATCAGAGCTCAGGCAGTTAACCGTTATTATTTTTTTTATCTATTTATGGAAAATTTAATTTTTTTACTCAATATCTCTTGCACCAAAAACAAATTATTTAAATTATGAGAGAAAACAGCATGACGTATGGATGTTGCAAAATACATCATCAATATATATTGTTGTTATGGAATAACATGATGATTATAAAAAAAATTAAATTTCTATCGGACGGACAATGATGCTTTTATATATATATACATATATATATATATATCTTAGATAACTGTATTTATAAATGACGTTAACATCATTTATAAATGGTCATAATTTGTATTATATTTTCGACTAAAATTGATCAATGTTTTTTGGTATTTATATCTTTTAAGCTGAACAAAGTTATTATTTACTGCGTTCTTACGGTGCAGTTTAGTTGTTTAGTATAAATTGCAGAATTTCGAAAACGTTTACGAAAGTTTTCACTTTATATTATTATTTACAGATTCATTCTTAATATATTTTGAACTCTATATTTCTTTTACCAGTTGAAATGTTAGACGAAATACAATTATACTATTGATGAGTTTTTAAAAAAAGAATTAGAGTGATCTGCATATTTTTATGAAAACCCTTTTAACAATTTATTACTTCTGCGTTTATTTTGAAGAAATATTTACGCATGACCAATGTGAATATGTGTAACTGAATTAAGCTATTTCTGCAGTAAAATTATATTTTCAATGTATTAATGCATTATTTTAAATTTAAATACGTGTGAAAATTCATCATTCAATTTAATTGAAACTGTGAAATTATTTTTACCTGGTATTTATGTTATATTACCATAAATTTTGAAACGTTACAGCATAATTGGACTAATTTACCTATCTCCAGTTGAAAAAATTAGCTGTTCGTGTGATTAAATGGTACATCGATATAAATAATATACAGCAATAATAACGTATTCAGAGTACTTGCATTTTGTTCAGTATTTGTTGAGAAATTGTAAAGCATTAAAGCAGAATTGGACTCATTTTCTAAATTCCAAGATAAAAAATTGACTATTTGTATGAGTAAATAGTACGCTGGTATAAATCAAAATATAATAACATATTCAGAATTTTCATTTTAATATATATTTGTTGTGAAATTGTGAAGTGTTACAGAAGGACTGAACAACTTTTTTTAGTTTCCAAAAGAAAAGAATAAAATTGATTGTTTGCATGAGTAAATGGAGCAACGATATAAACCAAATAATCATAATGTTTTTACCACTTTTACAAATGTTTGTTTCGTAAAGTGTAACTGAACAAGTTACACAGCTTATTCTGCAAAACCTTCTCTTCCTTAAAAGTCATATATATATATATATATATATAATTACAATTCTTTGCATAACTGTTTAGCAACTGAGGGTATTTAAGTTAGTTTTCCGATCTAAAACAGAACCTTTCAGGAATTATAAACTACAGATAAAATTTGCAACATACGTATATCAGAATGCCCAAATGTACCAGCTATTTAAACAGTTTCTGATGAATACTTTTTAAAAGCATACTGCAACAACTAATTTGCTGCATCTAATCTCGTATTACATTTTAATAAGTATTGTTTTAAATTATGCTAATATTTATTTACTCGGTCTCTAAGAAAAAGATAGGTTGAATTCATATTTATCTTTGCAAAATATCATTATCTTCTTATAAAATGGATATAGAAAAAAAAGTTTCTTTAAACCTTAATTAACTTTCAATATGCAATAGTTTTAGTGTATTTACGTTATTAGACTATTAAGTTTACGTATTAGAATGTTTCAATCAAATTAATATGAAATTAACACAGTCAAAATTTTTGTTATTTACATAATACATAAATTTAACTATTTTGAAATACTTAATACTGCAATCGGTAAAACACTGTTTTAGAAACCTATTAATTCAAACATTCTGAAGTACATTCCAATAAAAAGTTATATAAATATTTTAAAATAGCGTATTGATAAGCAAAATATATATGTATAATTATACTTAAAGATAATTTGTATCTGTAAAAAAAAAAAAAAAAAAAAAAATGCGGATTCAAAGATTGCGTATTTATTAAGAGTTATAAAATAGTTAATTAAATGTTATTATTACGAAAATATTATAAAAGTTTAATTTTGAAATATTTAAAATATAGTTTTAGAAACTATAATTTCCTATTATAGTTTCTAAAACTATAATAGGAAAATCATAGTTTTAGAAACCTTTAAAATAATTTATCTAATGTACAATTAAAAAGCAAATTCTGTAAATATTTTAAATAAAAGTATTGATAAACATTCCATGTATATATCTATGTATAATAATATTTAAGGATAATTTGCGTATTGAAAAATTATTGATTTAAAAACTGCGCATTTATCAAAAGTTTTATAATTAAAAAAAAAAAAAAAAAAAAAAAAAAGAAAGAAAGAAAGAAAGAAAGGAGTATAATTGATGAAATGTGTCATTATTATTAATTTTTAAAAAAATATTGCCTTTCATAGTTTTATGAGTTAAAACAATATAAGTAAAAAATATCGGTTTAGAAAAAAAAAACATCTGACAGATTATTTTAATCTAAACCATGGAACCAAGTGCCAGAAGAATAATACGTATTTCATCTGAAACACAGAAAAGAAGCGTTAACAATATGTCAGAAAGGAAAACTAAGATTTCCAGATTCAGAAAAACTAAGAATACAAAACTAAATTTTAAAAGTTTAATGATAGCTTTCTTGCAAAATTCGTCAGTTTATATTTTGAATCGCATTGGAAATTCTACAACGATTTCGTGCAAGATTTTTTGGACTGTAATTTTGATTTTGGGTATAGTTGGCTGCCTTTCGCAAGTCGGTCTTTTCCTAGAATCTTATTACGATTACCCAGTTATAGTTAATTTAGACTCTATAACACCCAGTGAATTACCATTTCCTGCAGTTACGATTTGTAACGTAAATAGCGTTTTAAAAAAGCATTATCCATGCGTGGACTTAAAACTTAATCACAACGAATGTTCTGACATAGATGAGAAAAACAAAACAACTGTACTTACAGAAAATTTTACTTCAATCGGATGCAAATATGATACGATTAAATATTCAAACCAAAATGAAATTTATAAAAAATGGCTTTATTCACTTCTCTCTCTAAACTATGATAGTCGCGTTCTATATGGACATAATATAAAAAAATTCATTGATGTTTGCTCTTTTAATGATGGAATATGTGGGCACGTCCATTTCAAATCATCGCTCAGTGATTTATATGGTAATTGCTATACACTTAATTCCTCGAAATATAATCTAATTTCAACCGCTGGTGGACCCATAACTGGATTGAATTTGGAATTAAATTTGGAAGTTGATAAATACGGAAAGTTTGCTGAAGCAGCAGGAGCTAGGGTTGAAATACATGATCCCTATCTCGATCATACAATTGATTTAAAAGGCATATTTGTCAGCCCTGGTCTTGAAACTTATATAGCTGTAAAAAAATCAATTATATCCCGACTACCTCCACCTTACAAGGACCGTTGCAAATATTACCCAAAAGGACAAAATCAGTTGACTTGCAAGGACCAATGCATTCAAAATATCATCGAATCTTTATGCTCTTGCACGACAAGAAACAGTCGATGTAGTGTTATTCAACCATGTGATCTAACTAATCCTTTCGTTCGATGCTGTATTAACAGGAGTGAAGAAAAAGCTAGTAACATTTGTGATTGCCCCTTAGCTTGTGAAGAAACAATATATGATATCCAAACATCGTCATCAATCTGGCCTTTTAAGGATCATTACGAATACAGTGGAAATCTATATCGTAGAAATTTTGCACGCAAACCACTGCCATACGAAAAATTTCGAGAAACGACGTTAAGGCTCAGAATTTATTATGATAGCTTAGATTATCTTGTGTACAAGCAAAGACCCATGTATCAGAATTCAGAAATATTTAGCCAAGTTGGGGGACTGATGGGGTTTTGGTTAGGTTTATCTCTCGTGATAGTTGTTGAATGTTTAGAAAGCATTATTTTCATATGCAGAAAAAATATGAGAAATTTTAAATTCCTCTAATTATTAATTACATTTGATATTAAATAATATTTGGACTTTAATTTTCATTTGACTTTATTTTTACAATTATTGCTTAACTCAGTGGTTCTCTCTTTTTTTTTTTTTTTTTTTTAGATCGGGGCAAATTTAAAATCCGAAAATAAGTGCAGGCGCACTGTATATGAATTTCTGAAAAATATGGTATAATGGGCAAATTTGCTTTTTGCTGGCAATTGCTTAAACTTATTGACAGTACTTTACAGTACCATTTGTTTAAAAAGTGAATAAAATCAAATTTATGAAGAAATGTCAAAGGTATTTATAAAAATAGAACGTCTATACCTCACTTTAATTTCACTCTATGGCACTAGACGCTTTATGTAGCCGTTTTTATTCAAGAAAGGATTTTATAGAGGGCTATCGCTCATTTAATTGGCTGTTTTTCTATGAACTTCTTGAGTGTTACAATTGATTCCTATATTACGTTAAGAATGTACCACCAATCTTAGAAAAAATACAAGAAACATAAAAAGTAAATTCATATTTACTGCTTTTAATTACAAAATTAAAAAAAGGTAAATGAATTATAATACTTTTTATCAAGATCTTTATTTAAAGATCCTGAGAGTTTTTTTTCGACCTATATGCACCAGTGATATGCTGAAGTACCACCTCTAAGTGCTCATATAATATACTAAATATAATTATACTAAATACTCATTAATTTCTATGATTTCGAGATATGAATAATATTTATTGAATATATTTTTAAAAAAACTAGAGTAACTAAAGTAAAGTAAGTAATTAAAAAATATATTTGAAATACTTTTTTTCCCTATTTCATAATGCTGTAGATAAAGGGTTAATATAACGCCTTTTATTCATGGATTAATCCATTTTATTGGGGAGTATTTATCTCAAAATACGTAATGGCATCCACACGCATAGTGTCCACTGCCAAAGCAAGTAATTTACATAACAAGAACAAATGGCAGTTTTTTACAAGAATAACAATTGTTAATTAGCATAATAATGATGTGTTGACAAAAAGGGAACATATCTATAATGAAAGGATGGAATAGAGTAATTATATTTATTTTTTATCTGGACATATATATTTCTGGATATACACAGGGTGCACTCAAAAATCTGCTAGGGTGTACCTGTACGCCCTAGCGCATCTTTTAGGAGCCACTGCTTCAGCCTGTTCCGATTCATCACCAAATATTCAATGCTACAGAATAGTATATTTACTGTGTACGTGTAATCGATATGTTCAAAATTTTCGATTTAATTGAATGAAATAAAAACTGTAAAATATCGATATTTTCATTTTTATTTATTTATTTTTATTCTTGCTGTCTTTTTAAAATCATAATTTTAGAAATTATTAAACATATCTATAATGAATGGATGCAACACATTAACTATATTTATTTTTATATCTGGACACATATATTTCTCGAAAATACACAGTGTGCGCCCAAAAATCTGCTAGGGAGCCCCATTACGCCCTTGCGCCCCTTTTAGGAGCCGTTGATTTGGTCTTTTCAGATTCCACACCAAATATTCAATGTTACAGAATAGTATATTCACTGTGTATGTGTAATCGATATGTTCAAAATTCCGATTCAATTGAATGAAGTAAAAGTTGTAAAATATCGATATTTTGATTTTGATTTATTTATTTTATTCTTGCTATCTTTTTTAAAATCATAAATTTAGAAATAATTAAATATGATATAGAAACAGTATCTTAATTTAAAACGAAATACATGGCATTGCTATTGCTTGTAAAATTCTGTAACTAGGGTAGGTGCTCCAGTGATTGACATGCTCCAGTAATTGACATCTTTCCCGAAATAATTAATAAATAAGAAAAAAAAAATAAAAGCACATATTTTACATAGGAATTTTAACATTGTATGTCAAACACTGAAGCATAGGGTGGCAATTACTGGTAAAATGAAAAACTGGCAGTGTCAATTACTGGAACATTGAGTGGGTGTAAAATAAAAATTCATAAAAAAAAAAAATTATTAATTGCATATATGTATTAACTTAAGGTTTATTATGCATAATATGTATTAACTTAAGTTTTCCAAAAATAGTTTCTGATGACTAAAATATTAAAAACATCAAAAATTACTCTAAATGTGTCAATCACTGGAGCATTTACCCTATTATGTTATTTATTATACGGTGTGTGTTATTCTTAAAATTTTATTTAATAAATGTAATTTTTAATAAATATGCCTTTGCACAGATTTTATGCAAATTATTTGATATTATTTGCACCAATCATTTACAACAAATGTATTCGAGTTTATTTACTAATGGTAATATTGTAATCAAGAGAAGAAAATAAAAGTTTTCCAGCAATAATTGCTAGGAATTACAAAATTCGGTATGTAGAGAACCATTTACAATGGTATGAATATATTCTCGTAAAATCCAGGCCAATTTAGTGTGTACCTTTTCTACTCTATTTTCTTCTTCTTCTTTTTTTTTTTTTTTTTTTTTTAAAGGACTTGTTGAAATTTTTCATTTTTAATTTTGTTTGTTTGAATAGTTCTTTCCTGAATGTAATTTGGTTATTTATAGAAAATATCTTTCATTTTGTCTCTATAAGACACTAACATTGGAAACGATGCAAATCAAGAACTGTTGCATGGTGTTCCATTCAACTGAATACTTGATTGCACCAAAATATAATTTAGAGGTGATCAGATTTTTGGTGCATATCACTCAAAAGTTAGTGGTAGTGAAAAATACCAGAGCCGGGAATCGAACCCGGGCACCTCCGCTTAACGCACGTATGCTCTACCACTGAGCTACCCTGACTGACAACCAGCTAGGCATTTCTCACATAATATTCGTTGGCCAAATCACCGAGTCTGCAAACGCAACTGTATCAAGTGACAATATTAATCGCAGCACAACTCCATAGACCACGAAATTTCAATTTAGAAATTTTTATTCATGAATTCATCAACCGGGAATATTCATTTAAAGTAAATTGGAGTGTAAAGGTTTATATTTTTATTTACCAACTATGTGAAAAATACCAGAGCCGGGAATCGAACCCGAGCACCTCTGCTTAACGCACGGATGCTCTACCACTAAGCTACCCTGGCTGACAACTGGTTAGGCATTTCTCACATAATATTCGTTGGCCAAGTCACCGAGTCTGCAAACGCAGCTGTATCAAGTGACAATATTAATCGCAGCACAACTCCATAGACCACGAAATTTCAATTTAGAAATTTTTATTCATGAATTCATCAACCGTGAATATTCATTTTAAGTAAATTTACTTGCTAAT
The DNA here is from genome assembly GCA_963930645.1 of Salticus scenicus. Taxonomy (NCBI): domain Eukaryota; kingdom Metazoa; phylum Arthropoda; class Arachnida; order Araneae; family Salticidae; genus Salticus; species Salticus scenicus. Next base: position 139,414,249 of record OZ005654.1, read on the forward strand.
ATTGTCACTTGATACAGCTGCGTATATATATATTTACGTATATATTTTTACGTATATACGCTGCGTATATATATACCTATATTTTACCTAAAATACTTTTCCTTCGCCAACAAGTATTTTTCCATTACCAATGGTTTTTACTTGTAATTTATTCGTTGTTACTTTTGGGAAACTTCACTGGCGATATATTCTTTTGATTATCCAACTATTTCAGTTCTAACAGAAACACCTGTGATTCTGTAATTGTCGATTAATCGAAAATCAATTTTTAAAGCTTTAAAAAAAACAATAAACATACATCTTAAGGACGATCAGTTGATTCAGTTTAAGAATTTAATGTTCTTCAACAAATGCAATACAGAGTTAGACTTTTTCCAAATAAACGCACATTAACGTAAAAAATAAAATAAATAGATATCGATTCGTTCAAAGTAGTGCTCCATTGCGGTTCCTTAAATGGCAGTTAATTGTAAATGTGTTGTATACCTTTATTAAAAAACAACAAAAATACGTTTATAACACAGTAATTTACTTATTCAAAATTGTGATGTTCTTAATCAACTTCAATTCACTAATGGGAGTTTTTCTACATAAGTGTACACTGATGTTAAGAAACTGTATGGCGATGGACGTTTCGCTATACACTATATTTTGCATTCGTCTATCGAAAGGTATTCATTTTGATGACTTCGTAAAGATTAGAGTATTTATGATGACTAACCTAAATGACAAATTAGAGTTCATTGCTTTAATTCCACAAGTTGGCCATTCATAATTTTGTTCTTAACCTCCGTCTAAAAAAGAGAGGTGTTATAAGTTCGAAGCGATTGTTTGCCTGTGTGTCTGGGGCATTATAGCTCCCAAATGGGTAAACCGTTTGCAATGTTGCTTTTTTTCAGCTATGACTGATATCAGTTTGATGGATATTTTAATTAGTTAAATGTAGTTTTCTAAACGCAGTTAACTTTCTCATTATATATATATATATACATAGTAATACAATATTATCAGTGCAAAAATTTGAAATTTAAAGATGATTTAAATTCAGTATTAAAACAATTATTCGGATCATAAGCGAAGACTACACAAATCAAACCAAAAAATAATTATCTAAATGAATTATTGGAAATTGGAATGAGAAAAAAGCATTATATGCATTCTAACGTTTTCAAGGGCCTGGCAGAATGCAAATATGCTAAAAAATGGATGTTTTTCTGTCACAAAGAAAGCAAAAGCTAAGAATTTCTTTGTTCACAGGCCCGAAACACCAAGAGTAAAACCAGAAAAAGCGAAGATCAAAATAAAACAATTACCTAAAAATGATAGTCCAAAACCATTTAAAATCGTAGATCAAAATAAACTCACCACAACAAATAATAATACAAAATTACTTAAAAAATATTATTGAAACGGATGCAACTCTATATATAATCCATTTGATAATAAAAGAAAAGAATGAGAACGAAGAATAGTCAGTCAAATAAATCACCACAGAAACATACACAGGCCAAACAAATTAACTAGTTATCTTAAATTGATTTCATTTTTAAGATTCATAATATTACTTACTTTCGTTTATTAGACTGCAATACCTGCTAAAAATTAAGATAGGACCGTGAAATTTGATGCTGAAGAAAAGAAGGCTTACTCTAGGATAGAATTTTAAGGGGAAAAAAGAGAACTATGTAATGAAAAGAACCTATTTATTTTGAGATGAGAAAAAGAATTTCGGACCAGATCAGAACAAGACTGAATTTTAACTGAAAAGCTCAAAATGCTGTAAAAGGTTTTCAAGTGCTATCCTCATAGCATTGAGCAAAGAATTGTAGGTTTTCTGTATTTGATAAGCATTTTAGCAAAATATCAAATGATAGCACGAACCTACAAGAAAAAATTACCCTGAAATGAAATAAATGAAATGAAGACAGACTATTTTCCAGAAAAAATAAAAACACAACATGAACCTTCAAGAAATAATGAAATCATAACCTGAACCTTCTAGAAAAATTACCTTGAAATGAAAGATATGTAATACAGACATAATATATACTGATGTTTTGAAACACCATCCAGTAAAACTAAAATCAAAACACGAGCAAACAGAGATCATCGTAGGGGAAAATGGCTTTCCAAGAAGTTGAGTTGTGGTAAGTCTTTCCTTGAAAATTATTTAAAAACCAATTTTCAACCAATTAAATTTTAATTTAACATTTAATTTTAATTTTAAGCCAAAGTTTTATTTATTTATTTTATTTTCTTTTTCTTTTTAGTTGTGCAAAGAAGATTTACTCATTTTACAGAATTTTGACGGTGTAATTTTAGGTTTAACTGTGAAACTACCGATATGGTTTTTTGCTAATGCTGCCATCTATAGCTTATTTTTAATATTTTTTTATTATCTTAAATAATACAGTACAATTTATTTTTACGAAACCAACTTTTTTTTAAAGTGAAGAAACTTACTGTAGCGCTTTGCCAGGAATTCAAAACTCAAAGTGAGTTTCAGAGATGAGATTAGCCAAAACACGAAAAAGCTGAGATTGTACGCATAACTGAAGACATCGAAATTAAATACCAGAGCATTAATGACACAATCCATTATACCAAAGTAATAAACCTAGTTTCCAGTATTCAAACAAGTTTTATCTATGAGCTGATATAATAAATGCACGTCAGAAATGCAAATAAACTGAAAAATTAACTTTAAATAATAAAAAAAAAAGCCATAATCAGCTGAAAAATCAGGGGGGGGGGGGGAATATCGCATCTCTAAAGTTTAGACTTAACGAGATGGTTAATTTTGATTTTTATTTCCGCTATTACTGTAATTATTATTATTATTATTATTTTTTTTTTTTTTTTTTTTTTTTTTTTTGCCGTCTTTTCCTTTTAAGTTTTTAGTTTTAAAGATAATTTAATATATATATATATATATATATGTATATAAGAGGCGACTGACTATTCAGATGCTCTCAAGCGATTGTATCTAGCTTTGCATAAAGCTGATCTAAGATGATAAGTCACATGGCTTTAGGATTAGAGTAAAAATAGCTTTTTTAATTGAAAATTTCCAATCAGCTTTAGCAAAACTTATAAATTGCTTTTCTAATGCAATCTAATGATAAGTTTCTAACGTTTGGTACATTAAATTCAGTTATTTATTTATTTATTTATTTTTCAAAACATATATTTAATATTTATTCATTATAAATCTTGAAAAAAATACACATAACAAATACAACCGATTCAAAACACTGTTATAAGAAAAGACTATTAAAAAACATGCAAATAACTAAAACTGCATTATTATTCAATTTATTAATTTATAAAATTTGGCATGACCACCGTAATAACAAAGTTTTTCATAGTTTATTCTTCCAGTAAAACTTTATTTAAGACTTTTCCTCTGGCGTAGACTTCTGTATATTCCACTGATCTTAATACCTTTGTCTCATGTTCTGGTAAAATCCTGGTACCTGTATAAGTAAATTAATAACTTATTTAGTAAAATAGAAATCATCAGCTTATATTGAAATTGTATAAGATAAAAAATATGTAAAATACTTTTCTGAAATCTGAAATTACTAGAGCAACATTCTTCACTTTGAGGAAAAATATTTCGTTAGAGCCTTCTATTCTTCTATAACATTTAATGTTTTAAAGGACAAGTTTTCAGGTGTGTGTGTGTGTGCACTGTGCATATGAGCGCGTCGTAAACAAATGCATCGGTCAAAAATTACTAAAATTTGTCATTTAACAATACTTTCTTTTTACTAAAATATTTAAAGAATTACTTAACAAAATATACATTTATTATTATTATTATTATTATTATTATTATTATTATTATGCCTGGCCTGAGTAAAATGAATAACGTAGGTAGTCAGAAAACTGCTGCGGTACTTATTTATTTTAAACTGCTTATTACTGTGGGAAAAAAAAAAAAAAAAAAAAAAAAGTTGTAGAATCCCAAATTAACCTATTCCTATGGTGGAAAATCCTGTGATTTACAGTTTGCTTTAATTAAAAAATAAATAAATAAATAAAAATAAAATGTTTTATTCCGTTTGTAAACGCAAAAATTCTTATGTCTTAAGTCTCAAATTAATAGGTAGGCCACGAGTCCTAACACATTTTAAACTTTACTATAAAAACAAATAATTGACGTACAACGCGGTAAAGCTTAGTGCGACGAAAAGCTTTGTTTAAAAAATAATAATAATAATAAATAGTTTCAATTTTTGCTTATATAGCGCAGCCACGTTTCCTAAAACTACCAGCGACGACGCGACGCGTCCAAAATATTGGAGGGGTGCCAGCTCGACCGGCAGGATGGTATTTGGAAAACATCCAATAATTCGCTCTCTGTTATCATTCATTTTCTCTGAGCCAGATGATTGTCACCCCTATTTTAATAGTGGACTCGTTGAATTAGCGCTTGCGCAGAGGCTTCCATGATTTCATGAAATATGGTCGAAGAATATCTCAATTCTATGGCATAAAATTGCGCTAGATTTTATGCTCGATATTATTAATAAGTAAATATATGCTAACATAATTTTGAATTTTAATCGAAATCTTTCATATATGCTATATTTCTGCTATACATTTATTTATTTAATCTGAAGGATTTCTCTTCTGATAGCTTCTTTTCGGTAGAAACTCACAGAATTTATGTCTAATGCTCATAATAAGAATAATGCAGTTTTGCTATATAAATAAATTTATGTGTTAAACAAAAAAAAAAAAAAAAAAAAAAAATGTTTTGTGATAGTTACTGCATTTTTGTTTTGAATAAAGTTGGAAAAGCTTTCTCTTTCTTTCATTTTCATCATTTTAGTGTCAGTCATTCTAACCGCTTTTAGTTTTTCCTCCGTGTAAGATACCCTTTCTTCTGTCTTTTTCGGTGTCTTTTATGTTCTTTTCGTGAATCACAAACAATTAGAATCGACCGACGATACTGAATCCTAAAATTACAGACGCTATCAATCTTCCTGCATAACACTTTAATGTATCTGTGAACATTCATCTGCCTAATCCATCACACAAACTGTCAAAACTTCACGAGTTTGAAATGTGCTACACTTAAATTTTTCATTGATTTCTTAAAAAATAAATAAAAGAAAAGTATATATATACATACATATGTATATATATGTATGTATGTATGTATGTGTGTGTTGTTAAAGTTGAATCTGTGAACTCATTTTACTTCCAAAAATTTTATTATATTGTAATTTTCAAATTTTCAAGAACAAATGAAATGCAAATGATGGATAAATTGGATGAAAATAATTGTAAGATTTACTTTAAACATTTGTTTTTTCAAGAAAAACAAATATATATGCATATGTATATATTGGAAAAAATATATTTAGATTTTAAGCCCTCGCCCCTCTCAAAAAAAAAAAAAAAAAAAAAAAAAAAAAAAAACAGACTATGTTCAATATATTGATGCGGCTATTACACTCGAAAACTTCTCATGCAACTTTCATTTGAGCCGATTTTTGCTCCAATTTCTGGAACCCGAAATCCGAAAAAAGGTTCCAAAAGTTGAGTCAAAAATCGTCCGAAAAACTGGTTTTCACTGGGTTCATGTTAAGATCGCCATATCCGTTTATTTATTTATTTATTTATTTATTTTATTTTTTTTCTCTTTCCAGAACTAGATTACGTGAATTTAAGGGACTTTCTCTCGACATTAATATCCCAGAATTAAAGACGAAATTTCTCATTAGCCGATTTGGTACAAGTCGTCAGTATTTTACATCTTGAAATTTCTCCCAACCCTTCTGTTTTGTGAGACACCATTCTCCATTACTTGTCAAACTTGTCTGAGTTACAGCGTGACATAGAGCTCACGAACACCATCTCCGATATAGAACCTGATGTACCAAATACTGCACTACACTTCCTGACCTTACCATCAGCATCTACACAAACCTTAACCCCTGACAATATACCAGTTCAAGACACTTCGTCTTCTGCATTTAGTTATTCAAACAACTCGCAACAGACCACATATGCATACCCACTACATCACCAACAACTGGCGACATACCTTGGTCTGCCATTCAAAAAACTAGCTGACGAAATTCCATGCTTCGATGGTACTTCCTCGTACCCGGTTGAGAAATTTATAGATTCTGTTGATAATTTAAGTATCCAATATAATCTCGCAGACTTACAGTCACTAACTGTCGCAAAAAGACGCATCACCGGTACAGCAAGATATTTTCTAAATTCGTTAGACCATATAAATTCTTACGGTTCATTCAAAACGTTACTCCTTTATTAGTTTAAAGAAATTCTGACAGTTCCAGATGTACACCAATTATTGGCAGAACGCCGTCTCCGCAAGAATGAAAATTGTTTAGAATATTTGTTGAAAATACGCGAAATTGCCTCTAAAACAAATGTCGACGAGAAATCTGTATGTCAATAGGTGTTGCAAGGTCTTCCAAAACCACCGAATAAGCTTCTCCTTTACGGGTGCCATACATTTAAAGACTTAAAGCAGAAATTACCCATCTTTGAGAAACTACTTCACGGGTTCGATTACCGGTCACAGATTAAATATTCTATTCCTCCATTACAGATTCATAGAGATATTTCTAGCCGACAGCCTTTCAACAAAAATCCGGTTACACTAGTTATGAAAAAATGAATGATAGAATTCGTTGTTACCAAAGTGGTGACAGAAATCATCCGCTGCTTTTATTGCAAACAGTTATGGCCATAAAATTTTTACTTGTCTTAAAAAATTTAATGTGAAATCTTCTCGTCCGTATTTTCAACACAGTGATTTGAACCCTGTAACTCCACCTCATACATCAACTGATTCACACATTGGTTTCTGTATCCGAGCAACTCCTCCTAACCCATCTAAAGATTCTATGCATCACTCCTGTCCCTCCTTTGTAGGTTTAGTACACAATTCTCGCACGTCTGATTTAACCCTTCACAGTGCCAAGAAAAGTTGTGTTAACAGTGTTGGCCGTAATTCTACATTAATACAAGTTTAAAAATGTGATAAAACTCTGCCCCTAGAACCAGTCTCTATACTCTTAAATCATCTGATATTCCCATTAACTCTCAAAAATTACCTGATTCTGAGTCTAATGTTTTCATAGAGAAAAATCTGTCTGAAAATAATCCGACCATCGACTTTCCAGCGAATTCTACTATTTCATCTTTTTCAAAGCCCGTTAAAAAGTTCCAATTTCTGTCACAAATCAAGTTAATAGTCATACGATTTCTGCGATTTTGAGTCCAAATTGTGTTATATAGATCTTAAAAAACACCTCTTGAGTTATTTAGTTGAAAATGTTGTCTTACGTTCTAAAATTGATTATTTAGAGAAAAACTTGCATGTTAAATCTATTGAAACCACTGAAGTAGAAAATATCCTTTAAATAAGTCGTTAATTCAAGAAAATCTCGTGCTACAAAAAATTTAGATGATCAAAAACAAACAAACTAAAGTTTCCGTGCTCAAACGCAATTTGAAATCTGTATCCGATAAAACAAAAAGAATTAAATCTTCAGACTACTACCTTCCAAGATAATCAAAATCCCCCTAAGAAAGACCTCCACAGCCATAAAGTACCTCAGATGTCCAATTCCTCTATTACCTGTGTAAATAAAACTAAATCGCAGATTAGTGACCTATGTTGTGATATTTAACCTCAGAACATTCTTTTATTAACTTTCGTTTTTCTTGTTCCGAACTTTCTTTTTTTGTTTTTTGCTTCCCGCCAACAGATTGTTCGGTGCACCTGCCGTATCACGTGACGATGTGTCGCGTCTCTCTACAAGTACATTGTAATACTTCTTTCAATCATGTAATTTTTGTTATTCGGAACTGACGTTCCATTTTCTTATCCTATTTAATCATAATAATTTTTCTTTTTGTCTAAGATGAATAAATAAAAGGAAAAAACATCTAGGCATTCTTTCATTACGCAGCAACATGTGAATTATCCTAAATAATAATTGATATACATATTGGGCGTGTTCAGTAGAGCGCCCGATCCAAGACCGGTCGAAAGATTCCGAGCCAAAGCGTTCAGTGGTGTCGACCGATCCAGAGTCACATCGTTCAGTGGGATGGACCGGTCTCGACCGGTCGTGGATCAGTAAGTCCAGAAAAATTTCTTGATCCATTGGGTCACGTGATGGATCAAATGCGCAATAGGTTGAAAATCAGGCTCTGATTGACATTACGCAGTGAAAACCTGAACAAAGAACATCTGTTTTTGACAATGATTGTTTATTTGTTTGATTAGCTGAGGATTAATACAGATGTACCTATTTACATGCATTGTTTGTGCTGTAGAAAATAAGGTAAGTAATTCCATAAAATGCTAAACTATATTATGTTTATTTATTTATTGTGTAAAAAAGATTTTTTACGTAATAACGATTTTCGATACGTAATTTTTTTTATTGATGAACGTAACATTCAAACATAAAATTAAAACAAAAATTTACACAAATTAATTGAAACAAAAAAAAAAAATATATAATTTTTTAATTCGGACGCTATCATATTTTGTTAATTTAATATATAAAAATAAGCTGGGAAAAATTATATTTCTTTTTTTTTTCACACAAAGCTTTTCATTCATGCGATTGTTTTTTGTTTACAAATAGAAAAGTTTATAAACGATTGTATTTTTTACCTTTAAAACAATAAGTTAACTATAAGTAAATAAATTAAAATCCTTCCACATATTTTTAATTTAGGTAAAAATAAGTTTAAGATGTCAATTATTAAATTTAATAAACAAAACAGACTGTAAAAAAAGTAGCTATAAAATTATGCAGTGTTGTTTACATTGCTAGTTTATTTTAATATTCAGTCGGTAATAAGAGAAAAAGCTCTTCATATTGATTCATAAATCGAAGAAGAAAATAAGATTATTTTTTATATAAATCCATTATATTAACTGAACAGCATATTTCATATTTTATATAATTTATTTATTTTTTATTTTTTTTTTTTTTCAAAAACGTTTTTGTTGTACATTTCTGTTCATTATAAAATTCGAAGAGAAAGAAAGGTGTTTTAAGTGCTCATTTAAGATAAATCTACTCTGCTCCTTTAAAAATAAATGTAACGTAACATTCTTAACATTTTCATGATTAAAATTTATACGTGAATTTAGAAAAATCATAACCAAAGTAATGTATATTAGTAATTTGTCAGTACAATCAATTAATTGCTTCTTATTTTTTGTCAGCAGAGTACAGAATTCTACATTAATAAGAAAGAAGTAAAACTGTTATTACATAAAAGATCTTTCTTTCTTTCTTTTTTTTTTTTTTTTTTAAGAAAAAACGTAATATAGTTTAGCATTTTATGGAATTACGTATTAAAAGTCCAGACAAAATAAACAACAGAAATACAAAAATTAACTTGCTAATACAGGTCAATTTAGATAGATGGCGCTGCTCCTATCACGTCAAAATTGTTCCAAAGCGTTCAGTAGATACCTGGCCCGATCCAAGACCGGTCCAGGATCAGTGACGTCATCGCCCGGTCGCATTGATCCATCTCGGGCGCTTTACTGAACACGCTCATTATGTAAGATAGCAGAGTCTAATCTACATTCATTATAGGAAAAGAAGTTTCAGCGCTTTAATACTGAAGACATATAAATATGTATCCATGTATTTTCTCATCTAATTTAAGTGTACGATCTGATGATATTAAGAGTTTTTTTTCTTCACCAATGGAATACACGATTACCTGTGACAACCCAGGTAAGTGAAAACTTTATTTAATTATATGACTTGCTTTTTACAAAGAATTATTAGTAAGAATTATTTGTTATAAAATATATTTAAAATAACTAATTTGAGGAAACTGCGAACTCATGCATTCATTTACATAGTATTCTTCCAATAGATTATGATTCTGAGATTTTGAATCGAAAATTTAGATTTATTCTTGACAAAAGTGTTTCATTGCACATTGGAAGAAATTGCTACATTTAAAATAATAAAATAAAATTGAAAATGTAAGCGAAAATATTTGTTTTTGTTTCTTCAAAACTGAAGTGACACTAAATCGAAAGTATTGAAAAGTACTTATTCTATGAAAACTATTTAGTTTTATTTTCTTCTTCAAGTGCTATTTATCCAAACTGTGTTATTTAAAATATTAAATGAATATTTACGAATTGAACAAATATTAACAAAACTATTACAAAAATTTTGTTTAAGTATGTCAGCAACAAAAGATATACAAATCGAACCGCTGAACTCCACAAATTATAATGTGTGGAAGTTTCGTATCGAAATGTACTTGCAAAAAGAGGATCTTTTTACAGTCATTACTGACGATCCTCCCAACCCAATAACCGATCAGTGGCGTTCAAAAAATAGAAAAGCCAGAGCTATTATAAATTTACTCATTGATAATGAACAGATAGTGTACGTTATGAATCTAGATACAGCACGAGAGTGCTGGAATGGTCTGCGCCAAGTCCACGAAAGATCATCGCTTTCCAGTAAGCTTTTCTTACTTAGGAAACTTTATTCCATAAAATTAATTGAAGGTGGTGATGTTAACCAACATATAGCTGATATATATATAAAACACGCGACAGAATCACCGCGATAGGTGAAGTCATAGATGAATCGCACCTAGCTGCATTAATGCTATGCTCACTCCCTCCTTCGTATGACGTTCTCATAACAAGTCTCGAATCGAGAGACGAAGCCCAATTGACACCTGAATACATACGAAACAAATTAGCTGATGAATATGCCAAAAGGCTTGAAAACAAAACTATTCAAAATTCAGCGTTAAAAGTCCAATACCATAACAAATCGGAGAAATTCTGCAAATACTGCAGGAAAAGCAATCATAATATACAAGATTGCTATAAGTTAAAAAATAAAAATAATTCTGCTGTTAAAAGTCACAGTAAAAATTTCAACAAAAAACCCAACTTCAGATCCAACATATGCTCTCAGAACAATGAGAAGCCAGATAGCGCTCAAATTGCAGAGGGGAGCAATAAACCAAAAGCTGATAAATTGTATTCTTTTTATGTTGGAGATAAAACTGTAAATTGGGTGGTTGATTCAGGGTCGTCTTCACATATCTGCAATGATAAACTAAAATTTCGCGAACTTAAAAATAACGTTTCTAACGTCACTATCGCGAACGGCACGCAGCTAAAATCTTTGGGTTCCGGTACTGTGGATTTGTATACCGTAAATTCGGAAAACACACAGAACAAAATAACACTTAAAAATGTTCTTTATGTCCCTGAAATAGAAACTAATTTAATTTCTATAAAAAGATCAACAGAGAATGGCTGTATCGCTATATTTGATGATAAAACCTGTAAAATCGTAAATCAGGGTAATACATGCATTGAGGGATATGTGAAAAATAACTTATATGAATGTCAATTAAATTATTCTGAAAACAAACACACGGCGAACATTGTAATACAAACTTGTGATAACGAAAATTGCATAAACAAGTGGCATGTGAAACTTGGCCACAGAAACACTAACCACATTAAAGATTTAGTTAACAAGGACATGGCTGTGGGTATAAAATTAAATGATTGCAAACATAATACTGAATGTAAAACATGCATAATGTCAAAATTAACTGATTCACCTTACCCCAAAGCTGCACAATTTAGAGCCTCCGTACCACTCGAACTGGTCCACACAGACTTATGTGGCCCTATGAAAACCCCCACTGTAGGTGGAAAATATTACTTTCTTACATTTATAGACGACTACAGTCGTTATACTATTATATATTTGCTAAGAAATAAGTTTGAGGTATTTTCTAAGTTAAAGGAATATGTGGCTATGACCGCAAACAAATTTGGCCGAAAAGTGCAAGCAATTCGCTCCGATAACGGGGGTGAATACACTAGTATGGAAGTAAATGAATTTTTGAATAAAGAAGGAATTGAGCACCAGTTTACCGTTCCTTACTCTAGTGCTCAGAACGGCGTGGCAGAACGTAAAAATCGTACGCTGACCGAAATGGCTCGCTGTCTGCTTAAAGACAGTAATTTACCGAATTCCTTTTGGGGGGAAGCCGTAAATACTGCAAATTACATACAAAATAGGCTCCCGACCTCCTCATGCGACTCAACTCCTTACGAAAAATGGACCGGCCGTAAACCCGATTTATCAAATATAAAAACATTCGGATGTCGCGCATACGCATATGTACATAAAATACATAGGGGAAAACTGGATAGCACCGCTCAAGAAGGAATCTTTGTGGGATATGATAATCGTAGCAAAGGCTACAGAATTTGCACAAATAATAAAAATGTAATAATTAGCAGAACTGTAAAATTCTTGGAGGATGAAAATAGAGAATCCCACAATAATGAAACATCACAAATCGAGAATGAAAATTCAAATGATGAAATTCCGGTGTCCAAACTACCAATATTAGATACTGATATAAATATAGATATAGCGGGCGATAACGATAGTCCGGATGACACTCAAACTCTGCCGCGACGATCACAACGATTAAATGAAGGTGTTCCGCCCGACAGATTTGCATTTGCAGTAAATAACAAAAGAATTGATGAGCCTAAGTGTTTTGATGATATACTAAAAATTCAAAACTCAGCTGAAAAAGAAAATTGGCTGAATGCCACACTCGACGAAATGAATTCACTCAGACAAAACAATACTTGGGAACTTGTTGACGCTCAACCAGGGACCAAAGTAGTAGGGTGTAAGTGGGCGTTCAAGGCCAAATACAATAGCCAAGGACAAGTCGAGAAATATAAAGCCAGGCTTGTTGCCAAGGGTTTTTCTCAAAAATACGGGGTGGACTATGACGAAACTTTTGCACCAGTTGCATCGCATACCACCCTAAGAAGTTTCTTGACCATGTCACTATATAAAAATTTGAATCTAAGGCATGTAGATATCAAAACTGCTTTCCTACATGGAAATTTGCAAGAAGATGTATACATGCATCAACCCGAGGGTTATGTTGTCCAGGGCGAAGAAAATAAAATATGTAAGTTAAAGAAAGCGATATATGGCTTGAAACAAGCCGCTAGAGCGTGGAATTTGAAAATTAATGAAACATTGTGTAAATTAGGATTTAAACAAAGTCAACATGACAAGTGTTTATATATCCGTAACAAAGATAACACAGAAACTTACATTCTTGTGTATGTTGATGACCTACTTATAGCTGGTAAAAATCACAATATTGACATACTAATTAATCAACTTAGGGAAGAATATCCATTAACCGACCTTGGGGAAGCCAAATATTACCTCGGAATAAATATAGAAAGACCTTGTAAAGGGGTAATCACGCTTGATCAAAATAATAAAATACGAGACATTGTAACCAAATTTGGGCTAGATAACGCACGGCCCTCTGACACACCGATGGAACCAGGGTATATAAAATTAACTGATAATGACAATCTCTTACCAAACAACACAATGTACAGACAGGCTATAGGCGCGTTACTTTACATTTCTACAGTATCGCGACCTGATATAAGTGTTGCCGTTGGCATCTTAAGCCGTAGAAACGAAAATCCTAGAGCGAAAGACTGGGAGGCAGTTAAAAGGGATATTAGATATTTGAAAAATAAACAAGATATTAAATTAAAACTTTGTAACTCTGGTGAACCTGTTCTTAGAGCATATTCGGATTCGGATTGGGCCAATGACCCAAGTGATAGAAAGTCTATCTCAGGAAATTTATTTATATTGGATAAAAATCCAATATTTTGGACTTCGAAGAAACAGTCCTGTGTGTCCATGTCTTCAGCAGAGGCTGAGTACGTCGCAGCTGCGAGTGCTGCACTTGAAATACAGTGGCTCAACAAACTACTGGATGATTTAAATTTGCCGCAACAATGTCCTATAGTGTTGTACCAGTACAACCAATCTACCATCAAGATTGCTGAAAACGATAAGTTCCAGTCCAAAACAAAACACTTACAGCTGAGATATCATCTTCTGCGAAACCTAATACAAGAAGGCCTAATCAAGCTTCAATACAAACCTACCAAAGAAATGAGCGCCGATATCCTGACAAAAGCTCTGCCAAAAACTGATTTTAATAGACATAGAAATGCATTAATGAACAATTGAAAAATTTCTGAGCTTAAGAGGGGGTGTTGTGATATTTAACCTCAGAACATTCTTTTATTAACTTTCGTTTTTCTTGTTCCGAACTTTCTTTTTTTGTTTTTTGCTTCCCGCCAACAGATTGTTCGGTGCACCTGCCGTATCACGTGACGATGTGTCGCGTCTCTCTACAAGTACATTGTAATACTTCTTTCAATCATGTAATTTTTGTTATTCGGAACTGACGTTCCATTTTCTTATCCTATTTAATCATAATAATTTTTCTTTTTGTCTAAGATGAATAAATAAAAGGAAAAAACATCTAGGCATTCTTTCATTACGCAGCAACATGTGAATTATCCTAAATAATAATTGATATACATATTATGTAAGATAGCAGAGTCTAATCTACATTCATTATAGGAAAAGAAGTTTCAGCGCTTTAATACTGAAGACATATAAATATGTATCCATGTATTTTCTCATCTAATTTAAGTGTACGATCTGATGATATTAAGAGTCTTTTTTTCTTCACCAATGGAATACACGATTACCTGTGACAACTCAGGTAAGTGAAAACTTTATTTAATTATATGACTTGCTTTTTACAAAGAATTATTAGTAAGAATTATTTGTTATAAAATATATTTAAAATAACTAATTTGAGGAAACTGCGAACTCATGCATTCATTTACATAGTATTCTTCCAATAACCTAAAATATGATTGTCCTGCTTCTAAGATTTTTTTCTGATGTCTCCGATAAAAACTCTGATTTCTAGAAGTCTGATGATCCAGCTGTTTATGCAAAGTTTCTCTTTCCTGCTGCCCTCAACAATTATTGTCCTGCTGCCCACTCCAGATTACCAGTTTCATGTCAGGAGTCTTCCCGATTCAGAGTATCCTGAAGTTCCCGATGGCGATGTCTCACACTTTCATCTGTCCAAATCTCCTGAAATCCTCCAACATGACAGAAAAACTTAGCACTGCTTGTCAAATTACTGGACAGATTAATAATTTCTATTTCATTTCCGATTTCTTATTTTTATTTTTTTTTTCTGTTGATTTAACATAAACAAAAAAAAAAAAAATGTTTTATTGACTAAAAAAAATTTTTTTTGTCTGTACTGTCATTTTTTTCCTACTATATATATATATATATATATTACTTCATTTTATTTTATTTATTTATTTTTTATTTGTTTTATATATATATATATATATATATATATATATTGTGTGGGGGGGGTATTTATTTTAACGACTAGAGATTATTAATATATTTTTTTTCTCTCTCTCTGTTTATTCTTCTTTAGCACTCTGCTTTTTTTTTTTTTTTTTTTTTTTTTTTTTTTTTTGAACTGCTTTATATATTTTCAGATCCGGGTTCTCTTGAACAGATGTGAACAAAGTTTTAGTCAGAAATTCTTCTTAATATTTGGCAACAAGTGGAAAAAGTTATGTATTCTATAGACCTATTGTAAGAGTGGACGAGATAATGGCAACCGTTTTTAGTGGCAAAGATAACTCATTTTTTGTTTCTCTATTTAAAAAAAAAATTTAAAACCCAAATTCTTATTATAGCGCACCATATAAATCTTTTTGAAGATAGAATAAAATTTAATTTGAAAAAAAAAAAAGTAACTTTTTTGTTTATTAACCAAAATTGGGGAAATCTGAACTGTGTTAATAAAAGACAATTTATTTCTTAAAATTCATTACAGATGGCAGCACCACACGATTGCCTATAAGTTTTGTGATTTCATTTTCTGATTAAGGGCCAATATCTGCAATTTAATTATTCGTTTGAGGCACCTTTTTATTATTATTATTTTATATTATAACTTAACATTTTACTGATTTGGTTAATGTTTATGTGTTTTTCCTAATCATTTTTATTTTGTATTGTTAATTGTTTCATTGACATTTTAGTAAATATTCCACCCAATAGAGGGCGCTTGTAGTCCACAAAAAACTCTTTTTTGCTTCTAAAAAGAGATGTAAAAAAAACAGATTTTTAAAAAAACTCTTCAAAAATTCTTAGTACACTGTGTAGTCAACGGTAAATTTTCTTTTACCAATTGACATCTTTTCTACTAATTGGATTTTTCTACCACCGGATTACTAATATGGCGCTCTTACCAACTCAGCCACGGAGAGACAAATGAAAAAGCTTGTACTTACCTTAAAATAGAGGCGCATTTTTTATTTGGTTGAGATTCACAAACATACTGTAGTGAATGACAGTAAGTACATAAGAATTTGGGAAAAAAGGTGATGTGAATGTTGATCTACAGGAAGCCAAACTGGCCAATATTGAAATTTACTCGCCATGCTCTAAACTCTGCTTTTTATTAAGCAGACGATATTTTCCCTTTTTCTATGAAAGTTCTTTTTAAAGTTTTTATTTCACTTTAAAAGTTAGATTGTTTTCAATTTAAAAAGAATTTTATAGCAAGAAATAGAAATTAGATGTACTTTAAAAACCCTAGATATTATGTAAAATAAGGATTTTATTTCACAGGTAAGATTCTTTTTAATATTTTACTATTTCGTTCTTTTAAGTAATTATTTTTATAAAATGCTTATAATTGCTATACTTATTTCTCTAAATTGAATTAGTTTAACTGTATTATATCTTATATTATTTCAAAAATGTCCATAATTATTTATGAGAGTTAAAACGAGTATAGACAAACCAAAGTCATGAAAACTTTTGAACTTTGTTAGATGTTAATAACAAGGTAAAAATAAATTTCAGATGCTGTAATATTTTACACTAGTTTTGCTTGTATCTTTTAATAATAATAATATATATTTATATTTAAATAAAAAAACTGCCAATATCGCGATAAATGCCTGAAAAGGTAACCTTTTTCAACATTCACATGGTTTCATCTTTGCACCTTTTCTTATATTCCCTTAATAGTGGAATGCTCCGTCCACTCTTATAATAGGTCTATGGTTGGATCCCGCCAGTTAAGTTACGCAGAGTCATGCGTGAAGATGCATCTGATCGGCTAGATAGCCGAGATACATCATTTTATTCTTATTTAATTAATGAAAACTGATCTAGTTTAGTTATAAAGGCTTCTGAGTTAAAGTTAATAAATCTGAGCCTTTTAAATCTCCCCTTGTGTAAATACGCCCCTAGCAACAACAAATGTTTTCTGTGTTAAACTAGTCTTCAGCATCTTTACATATATATTAAGTCTTTTCTTAAATGTCTGTGGACGTTCTAGCATTTTGAAGATCATGAATTCGTGAAAACATACAAACTGAGAAAACGTAATTTAAAAATTATTTTAAATCTGTAAAAAATGAATCAAAAACGATAATAATTGTTGCCTGAATACATATTTTATTGAACATACGCAATATAATTCAATTTATATATTAAATGGAAATATAAGCTTTTATATGAAATCCATTTAAACGTTTTCGGGTCAAAAATGTGTGGTCCAATAAATGACAATATGTGGCAAAATTGTGTATAAATGTACCCAACTGGAATTTTTTTTTTTTTTTTTAGTAATTACTGAGAAATTGAAATTTTTTATTTATGATAACAATAGTCAAACAGGATAATTTCTTAGGAGTAAATATCTCTACTGATAAGTATAAAGGATTTAACTCCAAAAATGTCGATTTTGAGTTAAGTACATAGTCAGACTAAGAAAAAAATTCTCAATCGATTGGTAGAAAGGATTTAAGTCTATGTCATTTAGTCTTTGAGAAAATCCATTGGTAAAAAAAGGTTCAAGTCAGAAATTTACCATTCATTTATGGTATAAAATATTTAATTCATTTTTTTCCCGTTATTAAATGAAGGTTGACAATCACTGAATGGTATAAAGGGTATAAGTCAACGAAATCCCTTTTTCCTAATCAATTCTTCTGATTTGTTTGCAGTTAAACTTTATTTTTCGTCTCCTGAAAAATCTAGAATAAGGACTTAAATCCTTTATACTTATCAGTACAGATATAAGAGTAGTGCTTCCTTCCTTCCCTCTCCCCTTTCGGAGGTGTAAATTTTCTATGCAGTTATGTTTAAAACTATAATAGAGAAAATTATTATTTATGGGGCGAGTATTTGGGGAGGTGACTTATCAAAAACAGCAAAATCTAAAACATATTCATTTCAAAGATTATTCTTATTTAATTACCTCAAGGTTACAAAACTATTTCGACTGACGTATTAACTGTGATCACTAGCATTCCACCAATTCAATTGACACTTCAAAACGAGTTCATAAAAACAAACATATTAAAACTTCAAAATTCTAATCTTCATCAAAGATATTTTTCTGATCTTTCTATAGAACCGGATACAGGTAGCTGCCGTATTCATCCTGGGAAAGATATTTCGCATGAGCATGTAAATACCACAATTAATGCTTTCTCCCCTTCTTTCCCGACCATGGAGTGGCTGCAGCTTTCTGTGTGATCTTCGAGGAAGTTCAGATCCATAGGTGGGTCTCAAGCCTCGGTATTTTTTCAAGCGAAATAATATACCATTCTACAGGCATTACTATGGATTTCTGTTAATACAGAATTTAATATAATCATTTGCATTTATACAGTGAAAGACTCTCGAGTCTACAGGTCGGCATAGAACTAAACATCCTATTGTGGCAAAAATTACAGCTTATTCTAAAATTTTTTGATTTCACAGATGAGATCATCGTAGAAAAACGAAAGGTTTGAAAGGGGATGATGCCCCCTCAAGAATCTTAAGCCAGTGGAGTTGACTTCTCTCTCTGCATCAGTACTAATAATAGGGTTACCCTGGAACTGTTCCTCAAAGTTCATGGCAATGGCGTCTGCCTTTTTCTTCATTTGTTGCACATAGTTTTGAAAATTTGGATAAGGATGGGGAGCATCTAGATTTTGTTGAACTCTATTAAAAAGGATTTTGTCTTGAATTCTATGCCTATGCTGCCAAATTTTCCTAGCCCTATTTTTGTTGGTGGTGAGAAGACGGACATGGGGTGTCTAATATATAAAATTCATTAGCAGGTTTAGAAGTGGTAGCATAGTCAATAGTATTATTAAGGTCGGAAGTGATAGTATCAACCTGTAGGTCTATATCATTAGTATTATTGATAGGGGAGGATTGGAGGCATGTCGTTAATGAAATCACTGAATTGAGTCCAGTTAGTGGGCAATATAATTTTGGGGGGAGTAAAAGGGAGACGAACTTGGATATTAATTTTGGGGGGATTGTGATCGGAACTCAATTCTACAAGATAAGCAACATTCTTGTCGAAATTAAATCCATGAAAAAGGCCAAAATCGATGGTGCTACTACTTAAGTCAGTATGGTGGGTGGGGGTGTCCGAAATAATAATGTCCGCATCATTTGGAAAAATCCGGTCATGAATCGGAGTTGGAAGAATAACAATTACAAAAGGGATGATGAGCGTTGAAACCACCGAGGAGAAAGATGTTGACATCATAGTGTAGAAGAGATCCAAGATCTACGGTGATGTCATTCGCGCTCTCGCTACAGGTAACATACACAGAGAAAATAGTCATTGGGGAAACCAGGAACCTTGAGACTGATGCCCATAGCATTGACAACGTTCAGACGGGGAGTAGGCATATGATGAAAATTCAGATTGTTTTTAATGCATATAGCCGTACCTCTCATAGCCGTGGGACTATTGGAGTTATTGTAATCATTACGAATAACAGCATAATTTGGAATTTTAAAGGTCATACCAGATCTGAGCTTGATTTCATGTAAAAGAGTAATATAGACAGCATGCTCAACTACGAAATCCTTTAACTCCAAAATTTTACCAGAAATGCCATTGCTGTTCCAAGAAACGCAAGGCAAACAGCCATGCGCATCCATAATGGAGCTGAATTTAGGGTGAAAGAATTAGTCACAATTATAATTTTACTAATTTCAATTTTTAAGTTGGGTCAGAACATTTTTATATTTAAGTAATGATTCATTGAAATTATTTACATTGAATGCCTGGGAATATTAGAAATTTTGGGTAAGGGGTATTATTATTATTGAACATGGGGAGAGTGGGATCCGGTGTTGGACACTGAAGAGAGGGAATAGTTGGTGGGGTGGTAATACTATTATGAAATGATATATTAGGATTCGTAGGTTTGAAGGTAAAAGAGGGTGATTATTATTATTTTTTAAACGAAAATAGGGATTTTAGGATATTCCTGGTATCTGTAAGTGTGGGGACCTTCACAGTTGCAGTATTTCACATTTTCAGTTTTTTCAGTGCCTTGTGTACAATCTTTGGCTTCATGCGGACCAGAGCACTTAACACATTTAGCTGTCATTCGGAAATTTTGTGACGAATGGTGAAAGAATTAGTAGCGGGGAACACTGCTTGCGGTCTTAGAAAATCTACTCTTATGGAGTAGCATAATAAATTACCTGGTTTAAATTAAAGATATCTTGATTTTGTGGGGTGTCCTTTAAAAGGATTTGGAACAGGGTCATGGGGATGTTGGTTTTTAAACTCTTTAATTGATTAGTTTTATTGGGGGGGGGGGGTTGTTCGGTAAGAGATTCGACGATTTCCACGGCATGTTGGAATCCAGCACACGTATTACAAATCTTAGGAATTGTCAGGGATGAAATAACGTTGAATATTTTGCTCATCCAGTCTTTTAGCAATATTTTGCTCGTCCAGTCTTTTAGCAATATTTTGCTCGTCCAGTCTTTTAGCAATATTTTGATAGTCCTGAGAGGACATTCTGGGTAAATTCTAGTGAATTTACTCGCCAGCATAGTTGGGAGAATGCATTGGCATTTATCAAGATCTTTTAGCAAATTAGGTACAAAATGGTCATTAAGAATGGCTATGAATCTAGCTTTGGGCATTTGAACTCCAAGACTGAAATTGGGAGAGGAGCCAGGAGCAAATTTATTATCTAAAATTTCTTCATTTGTGTAAGATAATCTATTGTTAAGTTGGTTTCCAGGCATGCTGGCAATTTTAAGGGCTGATGAAATTTTTGAATTAGCATTATTTGCATTTAATTTAACTCTATTTTTGGAATGATTAACAGTTTGTCAGTTATTATCACTGAAAGTAGAGGGAAGAAGTGCGTGGGGGGGTGGGGGCATAAAAGTGTTTGGAAAGTAAAAAGATGATGACATTTACTTATATTTATTAATTTTAATTTTATTTGTTTATTCATTCATTTCATTTTTTATTTATTTTGATGGATAGTGTAATTTCTAAGAACATTTTTTATACTTAAATTTTGGATTTTTATATTTTTTATTTCAATGCTTACTTTAAAAAAGTAATAAAGATTCAACCACCGGGCGATTCTAATATTTATGAATTTATTTATGAATTATTTAATTAATTAGTTTATTTATTTAATTTTTATAAACTTGTAAAAGATAATTAAGGAGAATACAAAATTTACAATTTTAAATGCGTTAGAAATTCTGCTCTTTTTCTATCAATCTTATAAGGATTGTAAAAATATTACTCTTTTACTTTCACCCTCTAGTTAGTACAAATAATTCTCCGATAACAGTTATCTTGAACGAAAAAGGGAACATGCTCCAATTTAAACGAATAGTGCAGACTGCCATAGCTAGACTTTATCGCTCTTTTCCCTGACAGCTTTTAACAAAAGCAATCACAACCCTTGAGAGGGGTCGAAACACTTTAGGGTGGCGTCTTGGAATCTACCAAAATTGGAAATAGGAGCGCTACACCCCGTTTTCTGCGATGGCAGGATCATTTGAACTATTTTCTTCTATAATTTCGTCTAAATCCTCCACTATTGGTCTCGTCTCAGGACAGTTAGGAATGTGCACTCTGATTTCCATTATAGTACGGTCTTTTACCAGTTTGAACTCCGTGTACGGTGGGCAGGCCCTGACTTACGGCAGGGCATACGGGGCAAATGCCCTGGGCCCCCCTTCTAGAAGGGGCCTCCCTACAGGCGAATGCAGAAATTCTGCAACCTAAAGACCTCTTATGCAACTGCAATGGGGCCCCCCAGAATAGGCTTGCCCCGGGGCTCCACGTAGTCTATGTCGGGCCCTGACGGTGGGGAAAATGTTTGAATTTTCATATGTGGATTGGAATGAAATATAAAGTTCTGGGGGCCATTTCTTATTTTTCTTAATTTTTTTCTCTACTTTTTCAGTATAAGGTAAGTTGTTCGCCATATTTATGACCATAAAATACTTAAAAGTACTTGGAAAATCTTAGAAAGGCTTCAAGTAAAATAAAACCCAAAGAAAGACAAAATACCTTTAAAAATGACAATTATTTTCAAACATCGCCACCAGATGACAGCACTACGGGATAAAGAAGAGAACTTCTTTCCATTTCGATCGCAGGAAGCCGAATACATAATCACATCGAAAATTATCTATAATGTATATCAAACATCACTACCAAAAGTTATTGGTAATTATTGAATAAAAAAGTTCTTAAATTTAGCAATATTGCTGAAAATTATATTCAGAAAATCGAATAAGGGACATAACTAGATATGACTCATGACTGGAAATACATTTTTAATTGTTTAAAAACTTTTCAAAACTTTTCAACAATTACGTACAAAACTTTGAATAAACACCATAACATGCAATAGTCTCACAATTGTTTCGGGTCGAAAAAGCACACGACCCTTCGTCAGACGAACAAAGTAGGCACAAGTGCTGCAGTTGAAGCGGCAACACATGTGACTCTGCAGCACTCGGGCCTATTTTCGAAGTTTTGTGTGTAATACACTTTAAAACGCCAGTTCTGTGGTGCTTTCTTATTACTTTACAACAACGTTCAAGAGAAATTGCTATTAATTAAATAAAAATAAAAATTTTGTTTTCGGTTTGTCTATCTATCCGCCTGTCTGGTGGCTGTCTAACTTTTATTGATATTACAGAATGTCTTGACTTGACACTCATAAATGATATTAAAATTCATTTTCGCATGTTTTCTATTAAAAATGGTATAAATGGCGCAACTGGTTCCTGCCTTATGGATTCTCAAAAGATTTTGATAAGTTATAGTACATGAAAGGTATTTATTTACAACATATTTTAATATCTTTTTATACTGAACACAGCATAGCGAAATCAATATAAATTATTAAGACACGCAAAACTTCAAATCCCGGTACAATATAAAATGATGGAAAGTAGTGAATATCAATATTTAGATCAATGAATATTTTTTGGTATGTACGCAAATTTTAAACGAAATATAGGGTTGTACAAAAAACAGTCTTTTTAACGCCTTCTCTTTAAAAATGAAATTATAAAGATGCTTTTGTGAGATTGAACTTGAGCATATGGAAAGCAAACAGAATTTGACTTACCATATTCAAAATTACAAGAAATAACATTTAAAATTACAATTAAATTGATTTTATTCTAAAACCGATGGCTTAAAAGACGATAATTGTAAGAGTGTTACGTGTAATAACAACTTAGAACGTGAGGTGAACCTACGCATCGCACAACATAAACACAGGAAAATTATTTTTAGATTATAAATTTAAGAGTGCACATTACTGGTCCAGAGTCCACCACTGATACACTTACATTATAATATATTACTAAAACTATCTATTTTTAATGTCTCCGTTTTTATTTTTTTTTAGACAAGCCTTAAAATTACTTACAAAAACTCCTAATTTAATGTTGATGACAATACAAAACGTTATTCAATTATCATCAATTCAAAATCCTTAAATTATAGATCTCATCTTTCAACTTAACGTTATATGGACTAGATTTATGAAAAATTATTTTTATGTTTTTCTCATTTTTCGTTGGAGGTAAGCATTGGTTGCGACCAAATGCAGGTACTCCGAAGCACTCACGTTGACGTTGACGTTGACGTTGACTATGGACTAGTAAATATTTATTCGATTTCATCAATCCAACAAAATCTCGACCTTCTTATCCTTGAAATGCGCTACACTTAAGACTTTTACTAATTTCCCTCTAAGAAATAATCTGGTGTGGCACTCGCACGACTTTCCTTACCCTAAAATTTAATGCTATAACTACAGATCGGATATTAAGAGGTAAGATAACGAGTACTCTCATATGAACTTACGTAAAAAATATTCAAATTAGTCTTCGAAACAGCTTAATTTGACAAATAATTTTCTGTGATGGGGGACTACCACACCCCTTATTTTCCCGTTTGATTATTGTACCTACATTTATATAAAATGAAAATCGGTTGCTAGATTTAAAATTTCATTTAAACTTGTTCAGACTTTCACAAGCACCATTCCAGGAAACTGCTAAACCTTTTCAAATAACAAACTTACTTTAACTTCAAAATACAACATTTAAAATGCCTGAAATTATTTGTTTTTATGTTACTCTGATGAGAAACAAAAAACGTTACAAGCTTCAGTATTCAGTAAAATTCAAAACGTATAAATATACAAGAAAAAAAAAAAGGCGAGGAATGTTTAGCTTAAATAAAATGCTTTATTTACCGTATGGCTATGATGAATTAATTTCAATTTCTGAGCAGTTTTCCTGAACATGGTAAATTATTATAGCAAAGCATTTCCATTAATTAAAATCAATAAAAAAGAATGTTTTCACTTAATTATTGGCAATCCTATATATCTTCTAAAATTATGGGCACACCGCATGGTGCACATAACTATAATCCTATATTAATATAACACACAGCACAACTTGAAATAAACTTCCATCAATTTTCAAGTATTGTCTCACTACATATTCTATTTCTTTTGTGAAGCCCTGTAAACGAACGGTGAACGGTTTTCGTACCATATCTGCATGAAACCTGCTTTTACACATATAAAATATATACATTCATTTAATTTGGATTAGTGAAGTCTACATATGTTAAATTCTACTTACCTGAATTTTTCCCATAGACGTAATGTATTTAAAGTTTTTGGGTGTCCTTGTACGCGAACCTTTTGCTTGATCTCAAAGAAACGTTTAGTGTAACATCCCTATATGATACAAATTTAGGGTACTGAGTTTTCACTTCCTGCTGTTATCTATTATGAAATATGCTGATAACAGACATGCACACACCAACCGCTAAAAACATGTTTTTCGGATTCAGGGGGTCTTGAAACGTGTAATTACAATAAAAACTCAGTTTCGAAAATTTGACCCAAAAACAATAATTACTCTAAAAAACTGAAAAACAATATTTTCTCTCAGCCATATATATGGCTGAGAGAAAATAAGAAAGGAAGCCCGTAATTACATATTGTTAAAACTATATCTCTGCTGATTTTACTTTGCGAATGCAATTTTACGAAATAAAAATCTTGAGGTATTTATCAGGAGTGAAGGAAATGACGAATAATGTAGATAAAAAATAAATATGACATTTTTTCGATGAAAATCTAGACTTTGATTACCTATACTACACCAGAATCGTCACTTATAAACAAACGGAAATAAACTGGTGTGTCACTTACACGACTTTTTCTTGCCCTGAAATTTAATACTATAAATACAGGTTGGAGATTAAGAGGTAAGATAACGAGTACGGTCACGTAAACCTATGCTAAAACAATTCAAATTAGGCTTCGAAAGAGTTTTATATGATAATCAGTTCTGTGTGAAGGGGCTACTGCCCCCCTCAAGGTAGGTGCAGTTTTACTACTGCACCTACATTTATATAGAATTTAAATCTGTTATTAACATAAAAAGTTCACTTAAAATTGTTGACAACTTTCACACGCAACATTCCTTGAAATTTATCAGCCTTGATTAAACTTTTACAGCAACAAATATATTAATTTGAAAATACAACTTTTGGATCTCCTGAAATTATTCGTTTCTAAGTTACTCTAAGAGACACACACAAAGACCAAACAGTTAAAAAACTTGACTCCGGTAATCAGGAAGTCTCAAAACGTGTAAATATACAAAAAACAAGCGATAAATATTTAGCTTAAAAGCATACGTTATTTATCATATGCCTAGGAGGAATTCATTTCAATACCAGCGCAATTTTCCTGGATATGGTAAAATATTATAGTAAAGCACTTCCATTAATAATAATAATCTAGTGTGTCACTCACACGACTTTCTCTTACCCTGAAATTTAATGCTATAAATACAGATTGGAGATTAAGGGGTAATATAACGAGTACTGTCATGTAAACCTATGTTAAAACAATTCAAATTAGGCTTCGGAGCCGCTTTATTTGACAAGTAATTCTGTGGAAGTTTGGACTAACGCCCCCCCCCCCTCAACCCCCCGTTTCACTACTGTACCTACATTTATATAGAATTCGAATCTGTTATTAAATTCAAAAGTTAATTTAGAATTATTGAGACAACTTTCACACCAACATTCCATGAAATTTATCAATCTTGATCAAACTTTTCTATTAACAAACACATTAACTTCAAAATACAACATTTGGATCGCCTGAAATTATTTGTTTTTAATTTAATCTAACAGACACAGACAAAGGTCAAACGTTAAAAACTTGACTTCGGTATTCAGGAAGCCTCAAAACGTCTAAATATACAAAGAAAACCAAGCGATGAATATTTAGCTTAAAAAAATACATTATTTATCGTATAGCTATGAGGCATTAGTTTCAATTCCTGGGCAGCTTTCCTGGACATGGTAAAATATTGCAGTAAAGCACACTTCCACTAACAATAAAAAAAGAATGTTATGGCTTAAAGATTGGCAGCTCTGTATGTCTTCTAAAAGTTATGTACACATCACGTGGAGGACATAAATATAATCCTATATTAATAACACACGGCACAACCTTCCATCAATTTTCAAGTTTTTTCGTACTATAATTTATTTCTTTTGTGTAGCCACGTAGATAGACAGTGAATGATTTCTATACCATATTCTACACGAAACTTGTTTTTACGCATAGAGAATATACGCATTACGAATATATACACAAGAATATATATATTCGTTTCATTTTGGTTTAGTGCAGTCTATAGACGTTAAACTCTACTTACCTGCAATTTTCCCCATAGATGTAATACATTTGAATTCTCTTGGGTGTCCCTGTACACGAACCATTTTCTTGATCTCAGCGAAACGTTTAGTGTGGCATCCCTATATGATACACATTTAGAATACCAAGTTTGGACTTTTTGAGATAATTTGTTTTTGAGATATGCTGATAATAGTCAGACACACAAACAGACCAACCGCTAAAAACATGATTTTTGCATTCAGGGGACCACAAAATGTGTAAATAAAACAAAAATTCAATTTTGAAAATTTGACCTAAAAACAATACTTTCTCTACCTTATGGGTAAGACAAAGTAAAAAAGAATGTTATCGCTTAAATATTTGCAGCCCTGTATATCGTTTGAAGATTATGTACAAACCACATGCTGCACCTAAATATAATCCTAAAGTAATAATACACTGCGCAAACTGAAATACACTTCCATCAATTTTCAGTTATTGTCGTACTATAATCTAGTTCTTTTGTGTAGTCCTGTAAATGAACAGTGAATGATTTCCCCACCATATTCTACATGAGACATGTTTTTACGCATATAAAAAAATAAGTATATTCATTTCATTTGGTTTAGTGCATTCTATAGATGTTAAAGTCTATTTAGCTGCAATTTCCCCCATAGACGTAACGTATTTGAATAACGTTTTTTTATTTACAATCATAATTATGCGAAAAACATTTTTTTTTTCTTTTTCTTTTTTTCTTTCTTTCTTTTTTTTTTTTTTACGAAAAAGTTTCATTATTATTATTATTATTATTATTTTAAAGTTTATTTAAAAAAAAAAAAATGAAATTTATAACGAAGTGTTGTGCTAAGATATAAAAATTCATTAGTTCATTAAATGAACTTAGTTGGAAATTCAGCAAAAATTAAGACACAAGGAATACTTTTTACTTGAGGGATTACGTAAAAATTACTTTTGAGAGAATGATGTTTAAAGTTTTCATTTTATAAGAGATTCAATGTTTATTTTACAAATATAAACGTTCATAACTCGGAATAGAATGATGAGAATTCAAAAATCTTTTTTGCCACACATATTACATACTATTATGTAGTTTCATATCTTAGATATCTTAGTAAAATCAAAATATTGAATTTTTAGTTCCCTCTCACTTTTTTGAAAGTCGTCGCCTTTAACATTATTACTTTCTACTATATTCAATAGAAGAAGTTATTGGATTCGTGAAAATTTCCGAGTTTCGGTTTTTGATGGATTTACACATTTTGAGACGTCCAGAGCACGATTTGACCATTTTTAGAAAATGTCTGTCTGTGTTTGTGTGAGAAAATTTTGTGTTGCGACTGTATCTTAAAAACTACTGCACAGACTTGTACATACATTAATGTGCATAGATACATCATGACATAAGTTAATGGCTATGGACTTTTGGTGCCAATCGCCCAAGAGGTGGCGAATGATTGTAATTACGTTAGGGTGACCAGACGTCCTCATTTTCTGAGGACAGTCCTCATTTTTCGAGTGTTGTCCTCAGTTGCTTTCAAAAGTTCTCATATCCTCATTTGTCCTCATTTTCGGACGTTTGTTCTCATTTGTCCTCATTTTTCAGTAATTTTCTTCTTAAAATACTTAAAATATCTTTACTTATCTTAAAATATCTTAATATCTTAAAATATCTTTAAAATATATAATTTACTTAAAATATCAACATTAGAGATGCTTCTGACCTCATTAGTTTTCAATGCTGATTCTAATTCAACTTGACATAAAAAAAAAAAATCACGATTCCTTGATTCATTCCATCCATTTTTAAATCATGTCCATTTGACGACTTGACCGTCTGTCGTCATTCGACGTCATGGTGAAATTTAACCTATAGGAGTCTTAATTTACCCCACAAATAAAGGACTATAGGCAATCATAGCGCAGCTTTTCCCCACAAACAAAAAGAAACTCAGCCTCGTTCTAGCCGTCCTTTTTAAATCATGTCCAGAATATATTTTTCTATTGATTGATTTTAGACTTTGGAATGGAAAAACAATTTTTAGCAAGACAGAAAACTGATTAAGTCAGGGACAGGAGCTGATCGCAGATTACAGTCGGCAGCAAAAGTATCCGAGTACTAGCCAATAATTCAGTTATTAAAAAAGTACTCATAAAACTGTTTTGTTAAATAAATACTTGTCGAATCATGTTCTCAGACTGACTAAGAACATGACTCAATAAGGATTTTTTTTAACAAAGCAATATTAAGTGTACTTTTTTTAGACAGGCATTATTGCTAGTACTCGGATAATTTTGCTGCTGACTGTGCCTTGTTGACATCGCCCGATTTTTTGCTCTGTAGTGAGTAAATAGTGCTACTAAAAAGTCAACATAATAGCTCAGTTTGTAGAACATCAATGCTTTATGCCGTCAGACAAGAGATCAATTCCTATTCCTAGCCTAACCAGTTTTTGACATTGTCTTTTCCTTTTAAAATGTTATTTATTGGATCATTTCCATATGAAGTAATAGTTATGATTTCGTTTACACAAAAAACTTAAACTATTCAACAGTAACAATTGTTTATAAAAGTATTAACAGAAGTAGACATAAAATAGTTTGGTACATTCATATCAACTGCATATCAGAAATTAATACCTTTGTATAAAGATAAACAGCATGGCCATTATATTATACGAAGAGAAGTATAATGTGCACAAGTTTATGATAATGTTTATTGTAAATTTAATAATGCTTATATAAATAATGTTTATCGTATAAGTTTATCATAATGACGATTAATGGCTTTTTATCTGCAAGTTAGGTTAATATAAGCTAATTTTATGCTATATTTTATGAAATTTTGTGTCCTCAGAAATGTCCTCATTTTAGAAGAGACCTGTCCTCATTTTTTTCATGAAAATGAGGACATTGCATAATTTGTCCTCATTTTGCATCAAAAAAATCTGGTCACCCTAAATTACATACTAGTTTTTTTTTTTTTTTTTTTATGAAATATATAATTTTTAATTGCAAGAACGTAAGTTTGAAATATATAAAATGTTAACGCATAGCTGTCTTTGATTTTAATCAAATAATGTTTTACTATAGAATAATTAATTTTCAACTGAATTTAGAGAATTTCGGACTATATTTTTAACCAAATTTTAATGTTTGTCAAAAATAATTAAATAACCGATATTAAAAAAAAAAAAAAAAAAAAAAAAGAGCCTTTTTTAAGACTAAAAACTACGTGACTTATTATCTCACATAAGTTGGAAAGATAAGCTTGCAAATTAAGAAGGCAGCAAAATTGTCGAAGCACACATCCACATTTTTCATGTAATACATATAGTTTGCCAAAACTAAATGTAAAACTGGTGTACAAATGATAAATAGACAATAAGGAGGCAAAAGCAAGACTGGAGTCTTGCTTTTGCCTCCAAGGCAGTAGCACGTGTTTTTTTGCACCTGATGAAGGAAGGCTACGTCCTTTCGAAACCGGTTGTGCTGGATTAATATTTATGGTGTGTGAAGAAGTCTTATTGTCTATTTAACATATAGTTTGATTGCTACTTTTTATCAACAACTTACTTTTTTATAAACAGCATAAAGATTAAGATCCTGACTCGACAAATATTTACTTAACAAAACAGTATTTGATGCACATCTTTAAAATAGGAATATTGCTAGCGTTTCAATAATTCTGCTTGAGACTGCACTTCAAAATACCAATGCAAAATGGTCTGAAATAAATCACATATTAATTAATTAATTAATTATAATCTTTAATTTTGAACCAAATTTAGAAACTTTTGGACTAAAAAGTCATAATAATTATTTAAAACCTTTTTTTTTTTTTTTTAGTAGCTTTTTAATATTATTTTAGAAGCTTTTTATATGAAACTAGCAGGCTTTGCCCGCTTCGCTGGACATTAAACTTAAATGAAGTCTCAAAATACCATATCTTTATTAATAACCGCTCTCGCTGTGATTGGTAGAGGTTTTCTCGCTCGCAAATTAAGGACTCTGGGTCTCCACTGTCTTCGGCACAACTTACTCACTTTTTACTTCCCCTTCCTCAGCGGTGAGTTCGAAGTTTTGCAAAATCACACTAATGTACATAATGCGTACACTTAATCAATATCCAGTCTGGGTCCCCACTGCCTTCGGAACACACTTCTTACTTCCCCTTCCTCAGCGAATGAGTTCAAAGTTTTGTAAAATCCCACTAATGTACATAATGCGTACACTTAATCAATATCCGCGCACAAAAATTCGCCATTCTAAGATAATTCAAAGCGAATTCAAACAGAAAAAACATGTTTTTACACATGTTTATTGGGAACAACTTCAGTATAACCCCACAACGATATTTGGCGTTTTTTTTTTTTTGTTGGCGCTTATGGCTAAATCATAAATCATATATGATAAATGATAAAATCATAGTCTAAATCATAAAATCATAATCTAAATCATAAGATCAAAAATCCAAAATAAACAACATATTAGGCTGCATATTATATCGCAAACAGTCCAGAACGACATCGTTATCCTTCAAAACGGCGCCAAAGAAAAATCGGCAAATTCAGCTGTGGGGTTATACTAAAGTTATACCGTTTATTGCCCTCTGACTCCGAGAAGGTGTGTGTGTGGGGGGGGGGGGGGATTTCGAATTTCGTGAAATCCAGTTACAATAAGTGCCGGATGCAAACAAACAATTTACGCACCAAATTTCGTGACCACAGAAGTCTTTAATAGAAAATATTATAAATAAATAAATACAAAACGCACAGCTTTAGTATGGGAACCCTTTGGTGACTTTAAATATTTTAAGCCATTTCTGCGATGAACTGAATTGGCTATCTCAATTGTGCAATTAAAGATCTTGGCGAGAAACGTCCGAGCTACTTCGGTTCCGAATTTCAAATTTTGCCAAAGGGATCCAATACTAAAGCTGTTCCATATCGAATCTGGGTTGAAAACGTAAAAAGGGTAAAATAAATTAGAAATATCAGACCTATATTTATAAATTTGATACCGAATGAAAGGGGCAATTTTGCTGAATCCAGGGGTTCAGACAGTTTTTCGATGCGACAATTAGATTTTAAAAAATAACTAAAGTATGAAATTTAAGTGGCAACGGAAAAACGGATAAAATGAAAAATAAATTAGAAATATCAGACTTATTGTTACAAATTCAGTACCAAATGAAAGAGGTGATTTTTCTGAATCCTGGGGTGTAAACAGTTTTTCGATACGACAATTAGATTTTTTAAAATTAACTAAAGTATGAAAATTAGATGGCAACACTTCATTTCAATCTTTTCATAATTTGTAGTGCGAATCACGCGAATACAAAAGTCTTTAACTTAAAAAATTATTTTTTTATTTTATTTTTCCATTCAAAGCATTTTAATGAAAAAATATTTATGGCGCATGCGCAGGCGTTTTTTACCCACAATTTAAACACTAATCATAATTTTGAAAATTTCTATAGATATAATTTCAAGTTGGGTGAAGACCTAAGTTTCTGCCAAGCGACGTTGAATTCCGTCCAGCCGTTCTCGAGTGATGCCCGGACAAACGTGTTTTAGTCTTTTACCCCTAGGGGGGGAACGGGGGAGAATTTCTGAAAAGTTGATAGATATAATTTTAAGTTGGGTGAAGACCTAAATTCCTGCCAAGCGCCGTTAAATTCCGTCCAGCCGTTCTCAAGTGATGCCCGGACAAAAAAAGCGACATTCGGACACGATGACACACACACACACACACAGGCAAAATTTTCTGAAGTCATTTTCGGCTTTCATGGGGTGTAAAACGTGAAGATATCGCAAAATTTTTCGATTCCGACAAATTTACAGACAAATCTCTGATTTTATTAATATAGATTGGTTTTGTCTTCGTGTCACGCTAATAAACAAGGCGCCTCTATTTAGAAGTTGATATAAGCTATACTGTTTGTCGCTCCTTGGCTTAGTTGGTTAGAGCGTCACGTTAATAACGCGGTGGTCGAGAGTCCGAAGGCCAGGTGTGTTAATATTTGCAGATAATTAGTAGAAAAGGTGTCAATGGATAAAAAAAATTTCGTTGACTACACAATAGCCTAAAAATTTTTTTAAGAAGCTTTTTTTTTTTTTTTTTTTTTTTTTTTAAGATATTAAAAATCACAAAATATTTTAGATATTAAAAAACCACAAAATAAAAAGTTTTAAGCAAAAAGCATGCTATAAAAAAATAAATACATGCGTCAACAATAAGAAAATTGTTGAAATACAAAAATATAAATATTTCACTTTGCAAGAGATAAAAATTTTTAAACATTCAAAATATTTTAAAAAGCATTCGAGAACAATATACTTTATGTATAAGTATTTGTTAGAATCTTTTGGCATTTTCCTTGACTTTTCTTTATTGTTCTTTGAATTTTGGATAGAGCGTGTTCGTGGGCAGGGGTGGAGCCAGCTAGGGAGCCGGAGGGGGGGGGGGCACACATTAAAAAATACATAAATAAATATTTTTAGAAGCTTTATATTTATATAGATAGATAGATAGATGGGTGTATATATATATATATATATATATATATATATATATATATATATATACATATATGTATATAATTTGAATAATTTAATTCCTTTACAACACTCAGCAATTGAAAGAGAGATGAAAATACCAACATATGAAATTTTAAATGAGATGTATTTCGAATAATATTATAGTCACGGTGATAATTTAATTTTATTATTCTGAGTAGTAAAAACATATTAAAGTACTTACGCAGAAGAGAAATGACACACATAAATCATAAGCCTAACGATGAGATAATTTGCATAATCAATTATATATATACACTGATGGAAAAAAAAAAATCCCAACACCAGGAAGGAGCTGTGCTATAAACGAAATTTGGTAGGCGTGTTTATACATCTGAAAGATGACGTCGATTCAAATATTGAGCTACGCGCATAAGTGTGGCGCTAGTAGCGACACTATGAACATGCAAATGAGGTTTGCTTTAAATAAGCGCTGTAAGGTTCGTGATCGTTATTTACAGTTGAGATTTGGCGTAGTGGGTTAATGTTAGTCAAGGATGCCTCTAAGAAGACGAAGAAGCCATTATCAACAGCTCACTGAGTTTGAACGAGGTCGTGTAGTAGGGCTACGAGAAGGTGGGTTTTCTTTCCGCGATATTGCAGAAAGACTTGGCAGGAGTGTATCCACTGTGCTTGAGTGTTGGCAGCAGTGGTCAATGGAAGGTACTGCCTCAAGAAGACCGGGTTCCTGGCGGCGACGTGGCACTATTGAGAGGGAAGACCGCCGTGTTCGGCGTATGGCTGTGGCTAATCGTACTGCGTCTGCAGCTGAAATTCGAGCTGCAGTTGGCACCACAGTGACACAACGAACTGTTACAAATCGGTTACTTCAAGGACAGCTCCGAGCCAGACGCCCTGTAGCGTGCATTCCACTGACTCCAAACCACTGCCGTTTGCGACGTGAGTGGTGTCAAGCTAGAGCTCATTGGAGGACGGAGTGGAGATCTGTTGTGTTTTCTGATGAAAACCGGTTCTG
The DNA here is from genome assembly GCA_963930645.1 of Salticus scenicus. Lineage (NCBI taxonomy): Eukaryota > Metazoa > Arthropoda > Arachnida > Araneae > Salticidae > Salticus > Salticus scenicus. Next base: position 139,448,867 of record OZ005654.1, read on the forward strand.
CCTTGGTCGCAGTGATAGCCGTGTGTTGGTTAGAAGGAGGCCAGGTGAACGCCTGCTAGCGACCTGTCTGCGGCCTAGACACACAGGGCCTACTCCTGGAGTTATGGTTTGGGGAGCAATTTCGTATGACAGCTGGAGCACTCTCATGGTTATCCCACGCACCCTGACTGCAAATTTGTACGTCAGTCTAGTGATACAACCTGTTGTGCTGCCATTCATAAACAGCATTCAAGGGGGTGTTTTCCAACAGGATAACGCTCGCCCTCATACCGCTGTTGTAACCCAGCATGCTCTACAGATTGTCGACATGTTGCCTTGGCCTGCTAGATCACCAGATATTTCTCCAATCGAGCACGTATGGGACATCATTGGACGACAACTCCAGCGTCATCCACAACCACCATTAACCGTCCCTGCATTGACCGCCCAAGTGCAACAGGCATGGAACTCCATCCCACAAACTGATATCCGACACCTGTACGACACAATGCATGCACGTTTGCATGCTTGCATTCAAAATTCTGGCGGTTACACCGGTTACTAATGTACCAACATATCACATTTGAAATGGCTCTTCTCGCCAATGGCTCTACCTGTGATCTTGAAACTTTAATCAATTAAATATGTTACCTAGACAAATGTATTGCTGAAATTTCATTACTGTACAATATTTTTTTCTTGGTCTTGGGATTTTTTTTTTCCATCAGTGTATATGAAACTGGATTTGTCATCACGTTTTCTGTCACGCTAAAAAACAAGACGCTTCCACTTAAGAAAGAAGAAAAAAAAAATAGTTTGTTAGAAGGTCGTGTTGATAATGCAAGAGTCGTGTGTTCGATTCTCGCCGAGCCGAGGTGTTAATTTTTGAAAATAATTAATAGAAAAGTTGTCGATTGATAATAGAAAATACTTCGTTGTGTACACTGTATCGTAATAATTTCTGAAGAGTTTTTTAAACAGCTTTTTATCTAGTTACTAAAAAGCACAAAATAAAAATTTAAGTAAAAATAAATAAAAAAAATTTTTTCTTTTTTAGGCTTTAAAGTTGTTAGGTTTTTAAAGTTTTTATTAGGTTTTCATTGAAATTGGATTTTGTCATCGCGTCTTCATGTCACGTTAAAAAACAAGGCGCTTCCACTGTAAAGTAAATGTAAGCATAATTTTGCATCGCTCGTTGGCCCGGTTGATTAGAGCGTCATATTGATAGCGCGATGGTGGTGGGTTCGGTTCTTGAACGCCGGGGTGTTGCTTTTTCGCCGATAGTTAATAGAAGAGACGTAATTTGTTAAAAGGAAAGCTTTCATGGTTTGCACAATACCATAAGAAATTTTTATTAGTTTTTTTAGTCACTAAAAAGAACAAAAAATAAATGTAAGTTAAAAAAAAAGGGGGGGGGGTGGAGAAAGAAAGAAAAAGAAAAAAAAAAAAGGAAAAATTGCGTGAAGCTTTTTATTGTGGAGCTCTAAACAGCATAAAATTAAATATTTTTCTTGCTCAGACATGCTGTAAAAACATAAAAGTTTAAACAATAAGAAAATTTAAAAGATGAATACACATATATATATATATATATATATATATATATATATAGAGAGAGAGAGAGAGAGAGATATTTCAAATTTGTAAAGCGATGAAAATTTTTAAATATTCAAAATATTTTAAAAAACATTAAAGAAAAATATTTTTTTGCATTTGTTAGTTTTTTCTAGCATGTTCTATGGCCTTTCGTGACTGTTCTTTGACTTCTGGTTAGAGCGTCATGCTGATAACACGATGAACGTGGGTTCGATCCTCGAAGGCCGATGTGCTATTTTTTCGCAGATAATTAAAAGAAAAGATGTCAGTTGATGAAAGAAAATCTTTAGTTGTCTACGCAGTATCCTAAGAAATTTTGATTAGATTTTAAGATGCTTTTTTTATAACTAAAAAGCACAAAATAAATATTTAAGTAAAAAAACATTTTTTTTTTTTCAATTAGATGCTTTTTATTGTGAAGCCCTAAAATGCATAAAATAAACATTTATTGTGACAAAGACATTCTATAAAGAAATGAATGTTTTAAAACTAAGTAACTTTTAGAGAAAAATATCGAAAATTCACTTTTGCAAGAGATAAAAATTTTTAAATATTCAAAATAATTTTAAAAAGCTTTCGAGACCTTTGAAATTTATGGCTTAATGAATAATTATACAAAAAACTAACAACTGAGAATATTAGTCTCTAATGTTTTTTTTTTTTTTAAATATTTTGAATATTTAAAAATTTTCATCTCTCGCAAAAGTGAATTATCGATATTTTTCTCTAAAAGTTCCTTGGTGTTAAAACTTTCATTTCTTTATAGAATGTCTTTGCCACAATAAATTTTTATTTTATGCATTTTAGGGACTCACAATAAAAAGCTTCTAATTTAAAAAAAAAATGTTTTTTTACTTAAATAGTTATTGTAAAAGGCGGTTAAAAATTCGCGATTTTGAAAGAGAGATTTTTTTATCTTCCAATCTAAAAACCATCTGACTTATTTTTCAACATGAGATGATAAATTGACAAATCGAAAATTTTAAATATTAATGCATAGTGATCTGAAAAAAAAAAGAAAAAAAGCAAATTAATTAAAAAAAAAAAAAAAAAAAAAAAAATTTATAAAACAGATTTTTATCAAACATAGCTAAAAGCCACCCGGGTTAAATCAGTTAAAAAAAAAAATTAAAAAAAAAAATTGAAATTTGTCTATTTGTTTGGGAGCGACCTTCCGAAGACAGACACACATACCTACGTATATACAAAGACTGCAAATTTATAACACCATCTTACTAATCGGAAGCTAATAACAACAACAATAAACATAATAAGGATAAATTTCCCTGCATATCTGAACGGAATACTGTGGAAAAGTTTCACTTTATCAATTATTATTTTTAATATTTATTTTATTTTATATATTTTTGTTTATTAAAAAAAAAAAAAAAAAAAAAAAAAAATCTGGAGTGACTCCACTCGACTTTCCGAACATTGAGTAATTAACAGTTTTGTAGATAAAGTAAAGAAAGAGGAGTTATTAAACAAACAAAAGAGAGAAAACCATAATAGAGTGTTTGAGTATTTTTCTCCATATATTACACGATGTTTTATTTAACGCTACTGAACTTTGAGCCCATAGATCATAATGATAAAGAATTTTTCGTTGTGTCCCTGTAAAAACCTATAAATGCTAGATTCACCAAAATGCTTATAGTTAGTGCAACAGTGATTTAAAATACTCATATAAATTTTCAGCTCAATTCAATAAGGCGTTTAGATGCTATCGTACTTTTAAAAATTTGGTCCCATAGGCCATAATGATAAAGAATTTTTCGTTGTGTCCCTGTAAAAAAACTGTAAGTGCTAGATTCACCAAAATCTATACAGTTGGTGCAACTGTGACCTATAACATGTGTAAAAATTTTTTGCTCAGATTAATAAGGCGTTTAGATGCTATCACACTTTTAAAAATTTGGCCCCGTAGGCATAATGATAAAGAATTTTTCTTTGTGTCCCTGTAAAAAAACTATAAGTGCTAGATTCTCCAAAATCTATACAGATTAAGTATTTGTGACCTATAATATGTGTATAAATTTTTTGCTCAATTGAATAAGGCGTTTAGATGTTATTGCACTTTTAAGATTTTGCTCCCATAGGCCATAATGATAAAGAATTTTTCTTTGTGTCCCTGTAAAAAAACTATAAGTGCTAGATTCACCAAATTCTATAGGGTTCGTACTATGGTGACTTACAATATACGTACCAACTTTCAGCTTATTCGAACAAAGCGTTTAGACACTAGCGTGTTCACTCACAGACATACACACATACATACACACACACATACACACACACATACATACATCATCGTAAAAACAGTGAAAACGGACTCATTGGAGCTCGAAACGTATAGAAACATCAAAATGTTAAATTCGGATTTTTGACATGATTACAATACTTTCCTCACTATAGTGTTCGGAAAGTAAAAAAATGTGTGAGTGATATCATTACGCGATATAATAAATTTAGATTTCATAAAACAGACGTTACGATATTCTGAGAAAATATTTATGTTCCTGTTCAAGTGATAATGAAATACTTATCAGCGCAAAAAGTACAGTCGAGATTAATAAAAATATATATTTTCTATAAGTTCACTTTTTTATTTATTCTTCTTTTTCAAAGAAAACCTTTTAAGATGTGCTGAAAAAATTGCTTTATTTTATGTTATTTCGAAGAATTAGAACACAATCTGAAAAGACCATCAGTAGTAAATCCTTAAATTACAAATCTCATCAATCTTCCTAACATAGCACTTAAATGTTATCTGTGAGAATTATATTTGGTGTGATCCATCACACAGAATGTCAGAACTTCCTAACCTTGAAATGAGTCCCAGTCGCTATTTTTTAATTATTTGTTGGAATAATAACGATAATAAATATAAATAAATAACAATAACAATAATAAAAAACCAATATCTTATGCCTATCACAAAACTTTCTTCTATGTTTCCCTATGCAAATTCCCGCAGTGCAAACTATTTATTAAAATTGTTATTTATTTTTTTTTTTTTCTGACCAATGCAGACGACTTTTACCTCGATGAAGTATACATAAAAAGTCAAAAGAAAGTGAATTTTATGTCCCACAGACGACTTCTAAAAAATGCACTCTTTCGGGATTTTATTACTATTATGAAAAGGTTAAAAAAAAAAAAAAAAAAAAAAAAGTTCATTTTGTTTCAAATTATTACAGATATATGGTTTACTGAAGAATTCTTTTGAAAAATACTCATATTGAAAACTTTTACATCTAGCGGGTGCACGTGATGTACTTACATAAAACTTTTTTTTTTCTTTTTCTTTTCCTTCTTCTTAACTACTACTGTCATAAATAATTATGTTTAAATTCACCATGGACTGGTTAAAAATCATTCCCATTGTGTACATTTATATGAAATTTTATCGTACATTACCATACTAAAAATTATGAAAAAACGGGATGGGTGATATATCATATATCTCAAATTGTAGTCAGCACCAATTTAAGTTTTAAATACATACTAAATATCAAATTTGGTTAAATTTCATTCATTCGCTTGAGAGATAAAACAACCAAAAATTTTGGTATCACACACAGATAGACATATTCTACAAATGGTCCGATTGTGTTCAGGATATCTTAAAACGTGTAAGTCCATTGAAAACCGAAAATCGAAGCATTTTCCTTGTTGTTGGCTTGAATTAAAATTGGGTTTTTTGGAGGTTAGTAATTTAAATTTTTTTTTCGCGACTCTTGTACTCGCGGATAATCGGTGCTCTACTGTATTTCGAATTAAGACTTTTTCTTAAATATCTTTAAAAATTCTTTACGAAAGATCTTGAAACTTAAGGTGTATAAAGAAGATGTTTTATCTGATACATTTCAGCAAATTTTTCCCCTGAAGAAATAAGGGTACAGTAAAAAATTAAACAAATTCAAAATGTTTTGGATCTCCCTGTAATCAGTAATGCTTGAAATGCGTTTTGGTTGTAGTATGTGATAGCCTTTTAATTATCTGTATAAATTTTTAAGAAACTACCAGATATAATCATAACGTTTTATTTAAAAAATAGCAGAAAAGATTGCCTCTTTCTTAATTATAACACGCAAGACCTTACGCAAGGCTATTTTTAGGAAACTTGTCCTACTACATCAGACACATCATACAGTAATCAGAATGTGTATACAAATATTAAATAACTTATGAAATATGAGCATTTTTGCTATATAATTTTTATCTACGCATACGCAAGCTTTAACGAAATATCATCAGCATAATTTAATAATCAAAAGTATTAAGCTACTTATGAGAAAACCCCAAACAAAAATGTAAATTAAAAATTTTTCAACAGTGATGCCAGATGGTCGAAAATTATTTCCCCAAACAGGTCTTCAAATTTCCCCAAATCAGGGTTGTTTTTTTTTTTTTTTTTTTTTCGAAAAAATCCCCAACTTGATTTCTACTTAAAAGGGAAAAAAAAAATTAAAAAAAAAAAAAATCAAGCAGATTTAAGCTCAGATTTTTCCCCAAATGAAGGCAATTTTTGAAAAAATAACAATAAAGCTATTGAAAGTCCCTAGTCGTAAGGATAAATCATTACGTTGCCGACATTGGCAGAAAGTTGAAGATCTCTCCAGATTTGTCCCCCAAAATTTTAGAATTCCTCAAAAAAGTCTCCACAAACATTTGGTCACCAAAATTGTCCCCATAAGCCTCAAAAATCTCCAAAATGAGGACAAAATCCCCAATCTGGCATCACTGTTTCACTGTTTGTCGATGGTAGAATGAACAGAATTTTAGTTTTTCTCAAAAAAGAAAGGAGGATGATGGGGGGGGGGGGGTTGCCAACATTTATTCACAATCAGCGAAAAAACGTATTATCATTTATTGAACCAAAGTAAAAATTGGATTAAAACCACTTATAGTTTAGTTTTTATTTTGAGAGGAACTTAATATGAGCTCATTCTATCGTCGACAACTTTTTTTAATTTACACGATGCTTGTTTGGGGCTTTCACATAAAGAACCCAATACTTTTGGCTATTAAATGACTTAAATGAAATTCTGATAAAGCTTGCATATTCGTAGCTAACAATTATTTAATAAAAATGTTCATATTTCATAATATATTTAACATTTTTTTTTAATTCTGACTGCAGTATGCTGTGTCTAATGTAGTATGCCACACTTCCTGAAAATGGCTTCGAACTGGGTCTAATACCCTACGTGTTATAATTAAAAAAGTGGATTTTTTTTTTTTTTTTTTTTTTTTTTTTTTTTTTGTGTGTATGTGTGTGTGTGTAATAAAGAAATCCTTATATTTCCATGAATATATGGTAGTCTCATAAATATTTATACAGATAATTAAGAGATGTCTCATAATTTACGTGCTACAGCCAAAACACATTTCATGCCTTACTTATTAAAACCAAAACATTTTGAGTTTCTGTTTAAGTCTTATACTGGTCCCCATTTTCTTTTCGAGGGAAAATGTGTGCTGAAATATATGAGGTATAACATGTTCTTTATATTCCTGAAGTTTCAAGATATAATTTGTAGTGAATTTTTCTTGATATCTGACAAAATGTCTAAATTCGAAAATAACCAAAAACTCATTGGTAGATGGTTTATATAACTATATAAATAAAGAGAAAAGTATCTGTGTGTGTGCGCGCGCTCTGGTGCTCACACTACTGATCACGGAGCTACAAAATTTGGCAGATGGGTACATTATCGAGATTTTTTCGAATTTGAATTTTTTTAATCAATTTCTTTTTCAATTTTAAATATTGGCTTTTATGTTTCATTTTTACCCTGTTTTTATTAACTTCTATTCTTGTTTGTTTCTTTGAATGTATGTTTGCTTGTTTGTCCGGTACAAATCTTGCAATCGAATTTTAACTAACTTCCGTACTAGCTAGACGATTGAAACTTTCACAATAACTCACAACCCGATGACAACACAATACTTCGAAGTCCGATTTTCGAATTTTCGAACAGTTTACATAAATTTAATTAAAATATGAAAATAATAACCTCCTAATACCTTATAAATAGCCATTAAAATATTAGCTATAATTTAATTGTTGCAAAAAAAAAAAAAAAAATTACGAGTTCATTTTCTTTCGACATAAAAATAAATACATTTAATTAAACGTGAACGTTAAAAAAATATTAAAAGTTAAATGATGCATCTCACAAAAATTGACGTCATTATCAATTTAAAAATTTTATGCACATTGATAAGAGCTCTGTGATTCATCAGAAAATTTAAAACATGGTATATAAAAAGTTTTTTTTTTTTTTTTTTTTTTTTTTTAATCTTATAATTATTCATAAATTTATTCTTCCATTGTAATCGTCTGCGTATCTTCGCAATGGCTATTGCGCTATTTATTTTTTATTTAATACACTTGTGTGAAGACGAAAGCTTTTTTCTTTTTTACTTTCTCTTACCCATAAGGTAGAAAAAGTATTGTGTTTGAGTCAAATTTTCGAAAGTGAGTTTTTGTTATATTTACATGTTTTGAAGTCCCCTGAATCCGAAAATCATGTTTTTGGCGGTTGATCTGTGTGTGTGTCTGCGTGTCTGTCTGCGTGTCTGTCTGTTATAAGCATATCTCAAGAACAAATTGTAGCAGAAAGTCCAAACTTGATATTTTAAATATGTATCATATAGGGATGCTACACTAAGCTTTTCGTTGAGATGAAACAAATGGTTCGTGTACAGGGCTACCCAAGAGAATTCAAATACATTACGTCTATGGGAGAAATTGCAGTTAAGTAGAGCTTAACATATGTAGATTGCACTGAATCAAATAAAACGAATAAATATTTTGTATATGCGTAAAAACATGTCTCACAAGTACAATATAATAGGCAAATAATTCACTATTAGAGCTACACTAGGAAGTAGATTATAGTGCGAGAATACTTGAAAATGGATGGAAGTGTACTTCAGGTGGTGCCGTGTGTTATTACTATAGGATTATATTTAGGTGCACAGTGTGGTCTGTACATAACCTTCAAAAGATATACAGGGCAGCCAATGTTTAAGCGATAATATTCTTTTTTTTATTGTTAGTAGAAGTGAGAAAGCTGCTGAAAAAGAAATTAATTCCTCACAGACATATGGTAAATAATGTATGTTTTCAAGCTAAATATTCGTCGCTTGTTTTTTTGCATATTTACACGTTTTGAGGCTTCCTGATTACCGAAGTCAAGGTTTAACGTTTGATCTTTGTGTGTTTTAGAGTACTTTAAAAACGAATAATTTCAGAAGATCCAAAAGTTGTATTTTGAAGTTAAGTTTGCTGCTCGAAAAGTTTGATCAAGACTGATAAGTTTCAAGGAATGTTGCATATGAAAGTTGTCTGAATAATTTTAAGTGAACTTTTAATTTTAATAACAGATTTAAATTTTATATAAATATAGGTGCAGTAATGAAACGGGGGGTTGAGGGGGGTGGTACCCCCACCCCCCCCTCACACAGAGCTAACTATCATATAAACCTCTTCCGAATCCTAATTTGAATTGTTCTAACATAAGTCGACACACCAGATTATTTAATTTATTATATTTCTTAAAAATAAAATGGTAATGCAATAGAAAAAAAATTATTACATTAAATTTAAAATTTAAAACCGTATGTATAACATTTATACTTATGTATAATTTTTACAGTATAACAACTTTTTATTTTTCATTTATTTAATTAATTCCTTTAAAAGAAAAATCTTTATTATTATTATTATTATTATTTATAGTATTTATCGGGAAAACATGGTAGTATGTAGCAAAATAATTAAAGTGATTAAATTTTATTTGTTTTTTATGTATTTAAATCCTTTTAAAAGAAAATCTACTTTTAATTTAATTTTATTATATTGGTCGGAATCAAATCGTAATATAGTGAAATAGCGGTGGCTATAAAATACATGGTTCAATAACTAAAATACTTAATAGATGCTGAGATACAGTCATCTTTAAAATCGTAGCTCTTGAATAATATCAGCTGCACCAGTCGTCGATAAATAATTGATGTGCCCGAGAAAGACGTTTCAGCACACAGTGGGAACCTGGACCCGAAGCAATGCGGGCAGGAAAAGAGCTGCCGTGGGCAGCGGTACCCAAAGCAAAGTTTAGAGTAATTATTTTTTTTTTTTTTTTTTTAGTTTTTATTTTAAAAGTAATTTAAAAAGAAAATATTCATTCAATTCTCTTGAAAATTCATTAAAATACAGTGACCACCGAAGCGAGCATAGCCTGCTAGTAAAGCTATAATAATTAAAGATGTCTGTCTGTCTGTCTGTCTGAACATCTATACGTTCAGCCCCTACAGAACGCAGAAGTATAAAATTTGACATACAGGTGCTCAGAAGCCTTCCCGAGGGGATAGTGATAACAGAATTAAAAAATTTTAATTAGTTCCCGAGATAGTAATTAAAATGTAGACCTATGTCTAATCAAAAAGCGATCTCAATGACTGAGAATTCACCGCGATTGCATAAAAATAGATATTTTAACGGAGTTAAAATCAGAAAAAAGTGGAAAATAAATTAGAAATATTAGTTCGATTGTTACGAATTTTGTACCAAATGAAAGGGGATTTTTTTCCGAATCTAAGAGTGCAAGTGGCTTATCTCTACAGCAATTATATTTTTAAAATTAACTAAGAATAAAATTTAGTTGGTGTTCGGACATCTGCGCATGTCGAACGAGCACCGCGGGCTTTCGTGGTCATGTGACCATATCAAGAATTCAGTTGTTGTTTGGCTTTCGGCTGATATAGAAGTCAGATTGCCTAGCGGGTATATCCCCATTTTGTAACAGCGGGTTTTATCCCCAAAAGTATGTATAAGCGGGTTTATCCCCACATTATAACTGCGGGTTTTGTCCCCTTCTATCTTTTACGTTAAATATTTGTAGTGTGTTTTGTTTTGTACTGTGTCGTCGATTAAAAAATATGAAAAATAACTGAAGGTTATCATATATCAATTAACACACCAATCTCCTACAGTTGGCAACAGGCAGTTATTTCATTTATCAAAGATTCTTCAGTGCCAGGTGCTAGATATGCTGGCTAACTATTCTTCCGGTCGTGAAAAATTGCTTTTCGTTTTTCGCCCACGTGACAAAGTACTGGAAATAAAAAAAGCAGTTTTTGAATTAAGCAGAACTTCGAAATTGCCCGTCATTATGGCTCCCCTGTATGCAGCTAAAAAATCTAAAGTATAGCTTTAAAATTAAAATAAATAGACATATTATATTTATTTAAATTCATTTTTATTTCATCTGTTAATGACACTAAAAGTTACTTTTAACAGAATAATATTGATTTTTTTTTTCCTTTTTTTATGAATTCGGTTGTAAAAAAAGCAGTTTTGGAATTCTTAAATTTTAGACGGATTTCAATAGAAATCGTTAATCGCCCTTGATAGAGTTGCCATTTTGAGTCTAAAATATATCAAAGATATTCATTATTGTAATACATAATACAGCATTCAAAAGATATTTTAAAGTATTTTTATTGCAGGCTATTAAAATGGTATAAGTCGTTCAAATTCTGTACGAAACTTTCGGAGAAAACTACGGAAAAACCAGAACATTTTTATTCTTTTATATTTTACAGAGAGTTTCAAATTCAGATTTTCGCTCACATTTCGTACTAATAATTTTAACGGTATATAGCCCGGAATTAAGCAAGTTTCGGAGAAAACCACAGATAAGTCAGACACAAATCTTTTAAAAAAATGTTTGTATTATCTTTGTATTTCAGCTTCTAATTAGTATAATTTCATTTTTATATTATCGAAAGTGGAATTCGAGATTTCACCTGATTTACACGTTTTAAGTATCCTGATTAGGTTTTCTTTTGTATCTCAGCTACTAATTAAAATAATTTCATAAGTAATACATAATTTGAAAGCTTTGTTGATTTGGAAATGAACAATATATTACAGAAATTTCTACCTCCAGATGGCGCTGTAATATTTTAAAATTTCAATATTTCAAATTCTAATGAGCGAGGAAGGTGTCGTAAGTTCTAAAACGGGGATAAGGCGCCGCAGTCTCCACCGAGCGGAACTTAGCTAAAGTCAGAAATTTGAAAGATCATAACATGGTGAGCGAACAGGCTGTTTCAGATTTTGAAAAGGGAAGAGGGCGCCGAAGGCGCTACCGCACGGGAATTTACCGCGATTTCAATAAGCTATTTTCACGATGTATCAATAAGCTGTTAATAGACCTGAAACGGGAAAAAAGGCGCCGGCGCCACCGAGCGGGAGTTTCGTAAAGTCGGATTTTTCAGGGATCGCGAACCAGCTGGTCGCCGAAGGCGGCTACTATATATATATTTATATAGTATTATGGAACTGTCTTTGAAATGAAGAGGGATCATTTTGTACTAGCTTAGTTTTTATGCATGATCTAATCGCAAACACATGCGAAAAACATATTAGTCAGTTAACTTTGCTTTTAAAACGGTCCAATTTTTCGACTTCCCGGTTATGAAGTGTTTCGCCATAAAATTAAGTTTACAGGCTAAACTTTTATGATTTATTAACGACCATAATTTTGAATAGCGATTTATAGTATTTTACTACGGTTTTTTCTGAAATTAGATTTAGCTGTTTTATATTCTTTCAATAACAGAATTTATTTATTTATTTGCTTTAATGTAAAATGGAATTGTTTTGTTATTTACTATTAGGTGTAAGGGAAAGTTCTGTCTTTTTGAAATGGTGCATTTTTATGCGCTGCCGATTATCGACTGAAACCGGTTTAAACAGTTAGATTAGAGTATGATTGATGATTTACACACATTTTTTCGTATTTTAATCGGTTTTTCAAACTTGTAGAACTGTCACTATGGGTGAAGAAAAAGTGCACACGAGTTCCAAAAAGGGAATAAAGCGATGGAGGCAACAAAAAACTTGTGTGACGTGTTTGGAGAAGACGCAGTAACAGCTGGAACATGCCAAAGATGGTTTGCGAAATTTCGTTTGGGTGAATTTTCTTTGAAAAATGAACCATGATCAGGAAGGCGATCAGGTGTCAATTACGAAGTGCTACAGTATGATCAGAACTAGAGCTCCTCCAATACAGGCTGGCTCATCAGGCATTTTGTTTCCCACTCAGCAATTGTTGCTCACGCAGTCCGAATTTCAAGTGTTATCAAATCACAAAAAAATGGAGGTTTTGCAGCCGAAAATTGCTCAAATCATACCAGAACTGCTTTTAGAACGTTTAGATTTCCAACAGATGAAGAAAGGCAAAAGAAATGGGCTATTAATTGTCCAAAAGAAAATTGTACGCTTAGCTTTCAATCACAAATATGAAGTGTAATTATGATATGTTTGCTTGCATTTTTTGTATCAATTATTTGTTTTTATTGCTGTTTGATTATCTAAATGTTGTATTTTACAATCTACACTACTTTTCAACGTGTATAAATATTTAAAATTAACTAATTTAACAGCAACAGTGATGACTACTTTTTACAAGGGTTATAAGAAATTTTCGCCAAATATTACCGCCAAACTTATCAAGTGCAAACAATAATTCATTCTTCTATTTAGGCAAACTCGACATTTTAGGCGATAAAGACGCCGAGTAATACGTCTGCAACTAAACGTCGCCAAGCTATATTTCCGCTGGGCAACAATGATCAGCTCGTATTATCAGTCTTAATCAGATTCAAGCTTGGAATTCATCAGACTACTGCTTTGGATCACATTAAAAGGCTTGGTTTCGTGTCCAAACACTATGTTTGAGTGCCACAAAACGACAGAATTTTTCCTTACATCTAATAAAACTAACGCCGTCTTATCAATTTCGTCACAGATATCTGAATTCGAGTTCTTGAGATTTAATTATCTGTTCCAGGTTACTGATTATAAAACCATTGATATATTGTTTCTTACTAAATTAAATGGAAAATAATTAAAATTATATACTGTGAAATATGGAAAAAATTCTAGAGTACATGTAATTCATTGGCAGAATTTTCACAATTGCTTTTCTTCAGATTAAGTCTAATCTACTCAATGATGGAATCAGCAAATGTAGTAGAAAATTATTTACTTTTTTAGTTTTATTTTCATTACATTAATTTTTGCAATAAATTTTGTAGAATTATATGGACGTAGTCTTCTATCCTGGGACCTAGGACTCTTGAAATTTCCCTAAGGTCTGTATACTCAAGATCTGCTTTGGACGAGTTTAATTTTTAATTACTTTTTCCCTTTTTAAGAGTTTGGACATAAACCATAATTTCTCTGCAAATTTCGCCGGTGTTTTTTTTTTTTTTTTAAATACATAAATTTTCTGTCAAATTTTGTTTCCGTACCGTTAAAAATAGTAATAATATTCTTTTAACACGCTTTTATTAGTTTCACCTGTATCTATGTTTGTATGTATGTTTGTAACCGTTCTGGGAGCAAACAAAAAATCTATATTGTAAAAAAAGACTTTCCCTACATGAACGCTGTGTCTGTGAGGTAAAGCTCCGGGCTACGAACCTAAAGGTCTAACGTTCGAGCCCAGTCAGGTGAGACTTTTTAAAAATGGTTTTTGTTTAATTCTAAATTATCTTATAATCACCCTGTAATATGGTGTGTCACTCACACAATATTTTTTTACCCTGCATTTTAATACTATAAAGATAGATATTTTGTGCTAAGTTCACATTTCAATAAAAGCGTGTTCTTTAATTTTTTAAAAGTATAATTTTATTCTTATTATCTTTTAAAATTTGCAAGGGGAAATAAATTATACGATATCTACGATTTCAAAAACTTTTGAAAAACAGGAATTCACTGTGAATTTTTGTGAATTTTCTGAATGTGGAGACGGAATTTAAAAATATGTATTTGTTAACGAGTTATAATAGGGATTATTTCCCCATTATAACTCGTCATCATGGGGTTTATAATTGGGAAATTTGCATTTGGTATATTGGTTATAAGTGATTATTTTTTTAATTTCGTTTTCAATTACAGACAAAGTTTTACACTTAAATGTTATGCTAGTAATTTATACAAGTGCCTATCAGCTTAAATTGTAATTCTCATGCGGAAACACATAATTATAGTACTATCTGTGAATGATTAATCCTTGAAAAACATTTCAATGGTGTTATATATCGGATTAATAAACGTCTCACTAAAGATGTACAGTGAGCTATTGGCGATGGTCTGCAACTACATTCCTAGGGATTGCCAGAAGACATGCCCTAAAATGATGATCTTTGTGTGTGCATTAACTTTACGAAACGTGGAGGTTATTGAAGCCAAGGCAGGATTTGATTTAACATGCACCAAATATCGCTAAATGTAGGAGATGGTCTTTAACTGGTGCGGGAATCGAACCTACAATCTTCTGATTCCGAGCTCGATCTTTTACTAACTACCTACAACAACTGATAAAAAGATTAATAAAAGTATTTAATCCGAACGTATTTTTATTATTACTAGAAAATGCCAAAGAAGACTTCCGCTGGATGGTTGTATAAGGAAGTCATGTGGTGTCCACATCGGATTTCTTAATTTGCAAATATGTTCAATAGTATAAACTTTCGATCTACCACTCAATCACTGAAATTTCTAGCACTTTAATGGCTGTTGTCTCTTAGAATAAAAAATCTGTAGTCGAGAGTATAGTGAGTCTACATCTATACAAATTACTATGTGTATGTGTGTGAGTGTTCACACATATGTTCTTTAAAAGTTTATTTATTTATTCAAATTTAATATATAACAAAAAGGAGGGATTAATAGAGATTATGTAAAATAAATCCTTTTTAAATTTATGTAATTCAATTAATTAATTATATAGAATTTCCCGTTTTATTTACAAATCAAAATCTTTCATTTAATAGTGTTCTTTGTCCTTTATTGTTACAAACACATTGCTCTCGGAATAATATAATGCAATTTTTATATCGGGTCTTTTGAAAAATAATTCTGTTTATACTTTTTCCCCGAAAGGATTAAATCAATTTAGCTATAATTATTTATTTTCAGAAGGTAGTTTAAAAAGTTGTTATCAGCCTATTTATAGCATAAGTAGCTATTAATAAAATAAAAAACAGTCATTTCAGTTCATATTTATTACCCTAGTGTTTACGTTAAAACCTATTATTATTTCAAGCAGGTCATTATAATTCTAAAAATAGATTTATAATCGTTTTTCCCCGTCAGTATAGTTCTAAAAATAGATTTATAATGGATTTTTGCTGACTAACCGGCGTCTATTAAAACTGCCGTTTTTTTGTACGTTGAGAGTTGAAGGACATTTGGCGATGCTTTTCAATGTCAAATCGATCTAACTTTTGTAACGATTTTTTTATTCAAAATTTTTGTATTAAAATGTTAGGAGGACAAAGAAACAGCTTGGCATTCTTTTGGCTGAATTTTAAGGATGCCAACCTTTGGGGTTGCAATTTAAGTTCTCTGAGGCTGGCAGATCTGGTTAAGCTTTTCGATTTTGACTTCGTTGGATTCAGACGATACTTTTTATTGGTCTCCTCCTCCCTCTCTGTCTAAATAGCTGGGGTTGAACATTTACCAAATTTACCAATAGAGTGATGATATACAAAATTATCTGTGACTAAGAACATGTGTATTGAATTGCTACTTCAATAAAACGCAGTAAAGAATGATTGGTATGCTGATTATTTCGATGTAAAGACTTCTGCATTATTCACCACATTTTTACGATCTGGCTGTTGTGAGAACAGAACCTGGCTCTAATAATTCTTCTTCACAGTATGGTTTTAAGAAGTTGCCACATTTAACAATTTTTTTCTTTAGGAATTTTTTAATATAAAAAGAATACGTGTATAAAATGAAAAAGTGTATAAAAAATAAAAGTAATTTTAAATACCTTCTTGGCATTGGAAAAAAAACTTTTTGTGTTCTGGAAATCTAGCTAATCATACCTTTCAAATGAAACCACTTTAAATTTTCTACTCCCATAATAAATATGTTAAAAGTGTACGACAAAGTTCATGTTCGTTTATTGATATATAGATTTATTAATTAATTAAAATAATTTTAATCACTTCAAATTAACTTTAAAAAATTTCCTGGTATATGATAGCAGTAGTAATAACAGGAATAATAATAGCACCATAATAATAACAAAGCAATTGATTACGAAAATTATACTTTAAACAAATTGTAAAATATACTAAATACACAAAGAAATGTGGAATATAACTTATGTATGGAAACTTATCCTACTTGCTTTAATAATTTTCTTTCGAACGATTAAATGCCACGCAAATTTTGTCATTCAGAATATTATTCAAATTTCCCAATAGTTCTATTCTATTACTACTGCCGAGTTTCATACTCTCTAACGGCCGATGCCAAAACTTTTTTTCGGCATAAAAGATCTTTGGTCGATAACATAGACATGTTATAAGAGTGGACGGGACAATGACAACCTTTTTTAGTGGCAAAGATAACTCATAAAAAGGTCATGTGAATGTTGATCTACAGGAAACCAAACTGGCCAATATTCAAATTTACTCGCCATGCTCTAAACTCTTCTTTTTATTAATCAGACGATATTTTTCCTTTTTCTTTGAAAGTTCTTTTTAAAATTTTTATTTCACTTTAAAAGTTAGATTTCACAGGTAAGATTCTTTTTAATACAGTGGAACCTGTAAAAGTGACCACCTTGGTAAAGTGACCACCTGACTAAAGTGACCATTTTCCTGACTAAAGTGACCATTTTCCAATTTTAAAGAGACTTTATAAAGTGACCACCTGTATATAGTGACCATTTTAGCCGGTCCCTAGGGTGGTCACTTTAGACAGGTTCCACTTATTTTATTATTTCGTTCACTTTAAGTAATTATTTTTATAAAATGCTCATAATTGCTATACTTATTTCTCTAAATTGAATTAGTTTAACTATATTATATCTTATATTATTTCAAAAATGTCCATAATTATTTATGAGAGTTAAAACGAGTATAGACAAACCAAAGTTATAAAAACTTTTGAACTTTGTTAGATGTTAACAACAAGGTAAAAATAAATTTCAGTAGCTGTAATATTTTACCTGGTTTTGCTTGTTGTATCTTTTAATAACAATAATAATATATTTATTTATATTCAAAACAAAAAAAATTGCCAATATCGCGATAAATGCCAAAAAAGGTAACCTTTTTCAACATTCACATGGTTTCATCTTTGCACCTTTTCTTATATTCCCTTAATAATGGAATGCTCCGTGCACTCTTATAATAGGTCTATGGTCGATGACATGGGATGATTGATCTATACAACGAGATAAACAAAGTAGAGTGATAAATGGCAACCCTGACATGGTCCAACATGAGTCATGTGACATGAACCATCTATGCGTTGGTTCCCTTGGCAATAGCTTACTTTCAATAAATTTCCATGGCAACGGTTTGGATATTGTACATTGCAAAAATCATAGCCGCCAATGTTTTTGTTTACTTATGTAGTTTAATACTTTTTTGTTCTAAAACATTTTATTTTACTTCTTTTTTATTTCGTGTAATCGAAATTTAACAAAGTATTTAAAATATAGTTGATGAATTATTATTTGTTGTTAAATTTAGCTCTTTTAAAAGTTTAACTTTTCTTTATAAACACTTTTAAACTTTGTTGAGACATTATGAAAAAAAGTATTTTATTATTTATTATAATGTGAAATATCTGAAAAATTATTTAAAAAACAATTTATTTCGGTCATAGGATTATTGTGTTGCCAAATAAAAAGGATAATTTACCGAACTGAAATTTAAATGCCAAAATAGCGATAAAGGGCTAAACATAGCAATCTATTGGTTCATATCACGTGATTCATGTTAAACCACGGAAAGCCAATCCCTTATCCATTGAATCAGCACTCTACTTTATTTATCTCGTTGGATCTATATGAATTACTGCATCTATGAAAAAATACAAGTATGTATCCAAGGGGGATACAATACTTCCGTGGTTGGTACTACATTATTTAAGAAGCGCTGAAATGCAAAACAAAAATGCTTAATTTCAGCGTCCCTTGTCTCCATAATATACTAAGGAAATTAATTTTCCGGAACTTTATTATTTCAAAACTCCATAAATTTAAGGATGAATTTATCTCCTATAAGTTCAAATATTACTTAAACTTATTTAATAGTTAGTCGCCTATTTATAATCTTTAAACTATGAATATTTCAAAACATTATAAAGAATTATAAATTTTATTTTATTACAACATAAACTAGTTGGCATAGGTGGACTCTGCTCAGTTCCCCATCACATGAATGTTCTCATAAATTTCTTGTACAGGACTTATTATATATGTTACCGCTAAAGTGCAGAAATCAGTTAATCTGCAGATTAGCTAGGTAATCTGCACATTAACTAGGGTGATCCGTTAAAGTGAGGAAAATTGTTTTATTTCTCAAATTACCTAGGTAATCTGCGAATTACCTAGATAATCTGCACATTACCTACTAGGCACTCGTTAAAGTGAAAATAAGATCTCTGGTGGTATAATTTTACTGCACGCTGTGTTGTATTTGTTTTTATCATTCGGGAAAAGGAAAAAAAAGATTAGTTTTCTTTTCTTTTCTTTCTTTCTTTACTTATTTTAATCTGTATGTGTTTTAAAGTTATATTTGTTTTATTTATTTCATCTTTTTTATTCTGTCAATATAAGTTTGAAGATGTTATGCATTTTTAATATGAAATATAATATCTTTAATAGCTTTCAATAAAGTCTATTTTATAAACGAATGTTAGAATTTTAATACAGTAACGATTTCTTTTCAAATAAAAATATTTAACAATTTAAATAAATAAATAAATAAATAAATAAACGTTTTATTAACAACTTATATTGCTATTACTATATTAAAAAAAAAAAAAAATATGCACCAATTTTTAATTAGCTAAAGAAATATTAAATTAGACAAATCAGAAGCATTTTAAGAAGTACTTCAAATAATTAAAACTGCTTTAAAAATTTTTAGAACGCATGAAAATTAAAATGACAGTTTTCCAATGCTTTAGTAAACTATATTTTGCAGCATACATATATCTGTACAAGTTTAGGAAATATATTAATTTTACAATTAAAAAAAAAAAAAAAAAAAAAAAAAACTTTATTAACACATTTTATGTGGTAAACTACAACGAAATTATTTGAAAAAGCGAACAAAATTAAAAATAAAAATATAATCATAGTATATAAAATATATAAAGGAAACTTGAAATTGAAAGAAACAAAAAAGAAAAATTGTAATGAAATGCTAAAAAATGCATAAAAATTTCATTTTAAGTATTTATTGAATAATGCCATAATATTGAATGCCATATTTTCCAGAGTTAAAAAATAATACATCTGTTCTTTTTTTCAGTAAGTAATAGTAATTTAAATCAATTTTTAAATAAAGTAGTTTTAAAAAGTTGTGGTTTAATAGTTTTATTTCGGGAGAAAATAATTACTGTGCTGTAAATTTAAGATTCATAATTTAAAATGAAGTTTCACGAGAGAGAGCTTTTAATTAAGATTATATTTTTTCATTAATAAAATGCAGACTCTTATCAAACTTATATTGACAGAATTAAAAAAGAGAAGAAATAAACTCAAAACAATTATAACTTACTTGTACTTTAAAATTTGTGTTGGTCATAATAAGAAATCTAAAGTCATAGCTTCGATGATCCACGTTTTGTGTTTGTGCTTACCGTTTATCACAGCGGAGAAGAAGGGATAAAAGTTTCGGTTTGTGTTTGAAGGTCAATCGCGTCACAGACTAATCTGGGATTCGCGTATCTGTATCACATGACTGTTTGACGTCATAGTGAATGTAAAAAAACTAAGGCTCGAAACAAACATTAGAACTTTAACGACACACAAGTCGTTAATCTGCAGATTACCTAGTTAAAATGCGGAAAACTCTTTATTCCGCACTTTAACGGGTCATTTTAGTTAATCTGCAGATTAGCTAGGTAATTTTCAGATTAACGGGTTTCGCGTTTTAACGGTAACATATACATGTTAAGAGAAATGAATTTGACCAAACGCTTGACACAGTGATAGAACGAAATCCTCGCCTAATAGGCTACCCACCATTCAGTTCGATATCTTATTCTAATCTATTAAATTATTTTATTGGGATCAATTTCGTACTTTATTTTCATGCTACTATTTCCAATGCAACTTTCCTAAAAATGCGTATTTTTATGAAATATCTCCCGATTTTGCTATATTGATAAAATCTTAAATTTCGAATAACTTACGGAATTTTCCTATTAGAATATTTGTAGTCAATCATGTTCATACAAGTATCATAAATGTTATTTTGAAATTGTCTGATATATTTATGATCCTTAGAATGGACGTTTATGCTCGATTTTGCCTAATTCTGCCATTTTAAGTAAATCGTAAATTCCAAATAACTTACGAATTTTTTAAATTGGAAAAATCATACTCAGTGGTATTCGTGTCAGTATCCTAAATAATATTTCGAAAGTGGTTTGACATCTTTACGAGGAAAATATCCCTCAAGATTGACGTTTATGTGAAATTTTGCTCTATTCTGCCATGTTAAGAAATTCGTAAATTTCCAATAACTTACGAAATTTTTATATTGGAAAATTCATAGTCATTAATACTCATGCCAGTGTCCTAAATAATATTTCAAAAGTAGTCTGACATCTTTACGATGAAAATATCTCTCAAAATTAACGTTTATGTGAAATTTCGCCCAATGCTGTCAAGTTAAGAAATTCGTAAATATCCAATAACTTGCGAAATTTTCAAAGTAGCATATTTATAGTTACTGATGTTCATTCCGGCATCAAAACTGATATTTTAAAACTGGTCTGACATTTTTACAGTAAAAAGTTTCCATTTAATGCACGTTTAAGTGAATTTTTGTCCTATTCTCCCCTGTTAAGAAAATCGTAAATTTCGAATAACTGATGAAGTTTTTTAAATTCGAATGTTGCAAATGAATAGGGTTCATGCCAGTGTCGAAAGTAATATTTTAAAACTGATCTGACCTCTCTGCGATAATTTGTTCTTGAGATATCGTATACACAGACTAACAAACTAACGGACTAACACATTAACAGACACCCTACAGACAGACACCATACAAATTTTGTCATTTTCGGATTCCTCACACCTGAAAACGTGTAAAAAAGTCAAAAAATCGAGGTCGAAAAATTTCACGATTACCTAAGTTCCCCATACCTATAGTATGATGGGGAAATAAACAAGTTGGCATAGGTGCACTCTGCTCAGTTCCCCACCATATTTACAGTCGGCTGCAAAATTATTCGAGCACTAGCAATAATCCTTGCCAAAAAAAAGTACACTTAATACAGCTTTGTTAAATAAATCCTTGTCGAGTCATGTTCTTAATCAGTCTAAGAACATGATTCGACAAGGATTTACTTAGCAAAACAGTCTTAAGTGTACTTTTTAAATATAGGAATTATTGGCTAGTGCTCGAATAATTTTGCAGCCGACTGTATGTTCTCATAAATTTCTAGTGCGAGACATATTATAATCATGTTAAAAAAAAATGAATTTGACCGAAGCGTGATACAGTGACAGAACGAAATCCACGCCTAATAGGCTATCCACCGTTCACTTCGATATAATTATCTTATTCTAATCTATTAGTTCCCCATCATACTATAGGTATGGGGCACTTAGGTAATCATGAAAATTTTCGACCTCGGTTTTTTGACTTTTTTACGCGTTTTCAGGTATGAGGAATCCGAAAATGACAAAATTTGTATGTTGTCTGTCTGTAGGATGTCTGTTAGTGTGTTAGCCTGTTAGTGGGCTAGTCTGTTAGTGGGTTAGTCCGTTAGTCCTCTAGTTTGTTAGTCTGTGTATACGATATCTCAAGAACAAATTGTCGCAGAGTGGTCAGATCAGTTTTAAAATATTACTTTCGACACTGGCAAGAACCCTATTCATTTGCAACATTCGAATTAAAAAACTTCGTAAGTTATTAGAAATTTACGATTTTCTTAATATGGGAGAATAGGACAAAAATTCACTTAAATGTGCATTAAATGGAAACTTTTTACTGTAAAAATAACAAACCAGTTTTAAAATATCAGTTTTGATGCCGGAATAAACATCGGTAATTATAAATATGCTACTTTGAAAATTTCGCAAGTTATTGGAAATTTACGAATTTCTTTAACATGGCAGTATAGGGCGAAATTTCACATAAACGTCAATTTTGAGAGATATTTTCATCGTAAAGATGTCAGACTACTTTTGAAATATTATTTAGGACACTGGCATGAATATTTATGACTATGAATTTTCCAATATACAAATTTCGTAAGTTATTGGAAATTTACGAATTTCTTGACATGGCGGAATAGAGCAAAATTTCACATAAACGTCAATCTTGAGGGATATTTTCTTCGTAAAGATGTCAAACCACTTTCGAAATATTACTTAGGATACTGGCATGAATATCACAGACCATGATTTTTGCAATTTAAAAAATTCGTAAGTTATTTGGAATTTACGATTTACTTAACATGTCAGAATAAGGAAAAATTGAGCATAAACTTCCATTTGAGGATCATAAATACATTAGACAACTTCAAAATTACATTTATGATATTTTTTTTAACATGATTGAATACAAATATTCTAATAGGAAAATTTCGTAAATTATTCGTAATTTACGATTTTATCAACATAGCAAAATTGTAAATTTTTCATATAAATATGAATTTTGAGGAATATTGCACTGGGAATAATAGCATGAAATCTAAACAACGGAATTGACCCTGATAAAATAAATTAGTAGGTTAGAATAAGATAAATATATCGAAGTGGACGGTGGATAACCTATTAGGCGGGGATTTCATTCTGTTACTGTATCAAGCTTTGGTCAAATTCATTTCTTTTAACATGATTATAATACAGTCGGCTGCAAAATTATTCGAGCACTAGCAATAATCCTTGCCAAAAAAAGTACACTTAATACAGCTTTGTTAAATAAATCCTTGTCGAGTCATGTTCTTAATCAGTCTAAGAACATGATTCGACAAGGATTTACTTAGCAGAACAGTCTTAAGTGTACTTTTTAAATACAGGAATTATTGGCTAGTGCTCGAATAATTTTGCAGCCGACTGTATGTCTCGCACTAGAAATTTACGAGAACATAAATATGATGGGGAACTGAGCATAGTCCATCTATGCCAACTAGTTAATTTATTTTATCAGGGTCAATTCCGTTGTTTAGTTTTCATGCTACTATTTCCAATGCAATAATCCTCAAAATTCATATTAATAAGAAAAATTTACAATTTCGCTATAATCATAAAATCGTAAATTACGAATAATTTACGAAATTTTCCTGTTAGAATATTTGTATTCAATCATGTTCAAACAAATATCATAAATGTAATTTTGAAGTTGTCTAATGTATTTATGATCTTCAAAATGGAAGTTTATGCTCAATTTTGCCTTATTCTGACATGTTAAGTAAATCGTAAATTCCAAATAACTTACGAATTTTTTAAATTGCAAAAATCATAGTCTATGATATTTATGCCAGTATCCTAAATAATATTTCGAAAGTGGTTTAACATCTTTACGATGAAAATATCCCTCAAGATTGACGTTTATGTGAAATTTTGTGCTCTATTCTGCCATGTTAAGAAATTCGTAAATTTTCAATAACTTACGAAATTTTTATATTGGAAAATTCATAGTCATTAATATTCCTGCCAGTGTCCTTATTAATATTTCAAAAGTATTCTGACATCTTTACGATGAAAATATATCTTAAAATTGACGTTTATGTGAAATTACCCTATAGTGCCATGTTAAGAAATTCGTAAATTTTAAATAACTTGCGAAATTTTCAAAGTAGCATATTTATAGTTACTGATGTTCATTCCGGCATCAAAACTGATATTTTAAAACTGGTCTGACATTTTTACAGTAAAACGTTTTCATTTAATGCTCGTTTAAGTGAATTTTTGTCCTATTCTCCCATGTTAAGAAAATCGTAAATTTCTAATATCTTACGAAGTTTTTAAATTCGAATGTTGCAAATGAATAGGGTTCTTGCCAGTGTCGAAAGTAATATTTTAAAACTGATCTGACCTCTCTGCGACAATTTGTTCTTGAGATATCGTGTACACAGTCTAACAAACTAACGGACTAACCCACTAACCCACTAACAGACACCCTACAAATTTTGTCATTTTCGGATTCCTCACACCTGAAAACGTGTAAAAAAGTCAAAAAACCGAGGTCGAAAATTTTCACGATTACCTAAGTTCCCCATACCTATAGTATGATGGGGAACTAAAATACTGTTAACGCAAAAAAAAAAAAAAAAAAAAAAGAGCCTTTAAATCAAAGATATTTATTTCTTTAATGGCAACATACACCAAAATATTAATTTTTAATGAAAGTAAAAATTTTCTGTGAGTGCTAAAGAAGTTCGTTGTGTAAGCCTTTTATTCTTTTCTATTTGCTCCATAATTTTCTTAGAATGTTCTTCATTTTCTTTCAGAAGTTTTTCGTACTTTTCATTTTTTTCATCTCTTTCTTCCGTTTTCTTTTTAAATTTTTCAATGCTTTTTGACAGTTCTTTTTCTTTAGCTTGAAAATCAAACATCATCTTCGAACATTTCTTTAGTTCTTCTGATAACAAATTTCTCGAGCTGTTTATTGAATAGTTGCAAATTTTAAAAGTATCATTCAAGTAATTGCCAACCGATGCTATATACATATCAAAGTCAATTTTTAATTCTTCTTTAACCGTACTTTTTTTTAAAACATTAGTACTGTTTTCATTATTAATAAAAGTAGATACTAAGAAATGCGGAACTGAAAAACCTATATGGTTAATTTTTAATTCCTCAATACCAACGGGAAGAATTTCCAATTTGAGTTTTCCTAATCTTCCAGTTTTGCTCTCAACCATTACATTGCACATCAATATAACATTAACATAGCAAACAAATGGTAGAATGAAGTACTCATCTACTGTTTCTGAAGTTACAAAAATCTGAAAACACCCAGCTAGGGATTTCTTCGCTACTTTTCGTAATTCTTTTAAAATTGACAGTGTTCTTTTATTTTCTATAACCATTCTTTGTATGGCGGAGGCAATATTTTCTAGTTTTCCAACTATGCATTCATTTTGGATTACTTTAAGCTCACTGTGTAATTTTTTGTATCCTTTAATGCAGCATTTTAAATAAAACAAGGCCATGTCGCGATATTTTTCGAATTCTTTCTTTTTATTGTCCAAATAGCTTTGAATACATTTTTGACTTTCATCTACAAATTTCTGGATTTCGATAATAACTTTCTGTTGTTTTATTTCTGACAGCATACTTATCTGAAATATAACTTCATAAATATGGCTTTTGATTTCGCTTTCGTTTGCTAAGGAAGTTAACTGTAGTTTCGTATAAAATTCATATTTATGATCAGTTTCGAGATCTTCCAAAAATGCATTGTTAAGAACTTGCAATGCAGTCCGAACTGCATTTATTGCTGCTTGCAAGTTTTGAGCAGTTTGCATTTCTTCTTCCGAGCCACCTCTGTTTCGGATTTTATCCGGATGATAGTTGAACGACAACTTTTGTATCTGCTTATCAACATCTTTTAAAAACTTTTCGTGAGCCTCTCTTGTTTTTCTGTGTTTTCTTACGTCATCAAGGCTAACTTCGAGTTGCTCTATCACAGTTGATAGTT
Source organism: Salticus scenicus (assembly GCA_963930645.1). Taxonomy (NCBI): domain Eukaryota; kingdom Metazoa; phylum Arthropoda; class Arachnida; order Araneae; family Salticidae; genus Salticus; species Salticus scenicus. The sequence continues at coordinate 139,475,177 of OZ005654.1, forward strand.
CAAAATAATTCAGTGCATCCTCCAATGTTCTTATATCCTGACTTCTAATTTCAGAGTTTTGAGAAACTAATATTTCTTTTGAATTCGCATGCTTTGTCAAATTGGATTTTTCCTTCCTTGTATCTGCAGGATGTCTGACATTTTTGGGAGTTATATCCTCATTCTCACTATCTGTTTCAGATTCCATACTTGCTGCTTTGATTTTTGGTACGTATTTTGTGTAATTCTTGATACCAATCACATTAAGATTCACTATAGATGATACGCAATTTCTAACTATTTCAGCGCATGCAGTATAATAATCTATTCCAGTAGAATATTCTGTTTCGTCATTTGAATCGAAGCTTACTTCATTGTCTCTTGAATATTCATTAGTTTGTAAAAGAGATTCTGCATTACTTTTGCCACATTCATGATATTTTTCGTTTATTTCTGACTTTGCACCTTGTTCTATACTTTGGATTTCTGTAATACTCTCTTCATTAGTGGTTTCTTTTTCACTTTTTTCTAATTCAGTCGATTTCACCGCCATTTCTTTTGTTGCATTGCGTTGCGTGCTTTGAGCTATTTTAATACTTTTTTCATCATTTTTCGTTATTTCCCCACTACTATTTCCCCATTCAAAATCTTCATTGGCAAATTCCAATTGTACATCTTGTTGCCTTATTTCAGCTTTTGGAATACTTTTACCAATACTTTTCCTTACTTCTTTGCTGATTTTTTCATGTTTATATATGTTTTTAGTTATTTCTGCTTTTATATTTTGATGCATAGTTTGGGCTTCTTTAATAAAATTTCCTTTACTTTTCATCAATTCCTCGTTGTTGTTTTCACATATATAAGCCTTTATGGCAATTTCTGACTTTCCATTTTGTTGTATACTTTGATCTTCTATAGTACTGTTTTCATTACTTTTCTTTACTATTCCATAACCTTTCTCCCATTCGGAAGCGTTATGTGCAGTTTCCGATTTTACATCTTGCATAAATTGGACATTTTCATTAATTTTTACTACTGCATTACATTTTTCACAAACATAAGCTTTTTTGGTTACTTCTGATTTAATACCTTGTTTCCCAATTTGGGTCTCTTCGATACAATTTTCAGGAAACGGTACAATCTCCCAACTGTCATCTATGTGTGGGGTCATGCTTTCTAATTCCTTATTTTTGTTTATTATTCCTTCATTCTCCTTCCAGTTTAAACCTGTAAATTCCGAAATAAGATGCGAGTTTTTGTTTTTCATCGTTACATTTTTCTGCAGTTGGCCTAAATTGTCTGTTTTATTATTTTTAATGCACCAGTAATAACCTAAACAGCAGTCTCCGCTCTCGTCAGAGTTTTTCTTCGTTTCAGCAATATAATTCGTTACGTTTTGTTCATCTTCCTCTATCAGGCTTTTAGCCGAATTAACACCAACAAAACCAATGAAATATCTGTCCTTACTACAGTTCTCATCATCAGATATATCTTGTTTTATTGTTCGTAACTCCTTTTCTTCTGCAATGGAATTGCTTTCACCCGAGACATCTGTATTTCTGAGTAATGAACTGCTACATAATGCACAAGACACATTTAATGATTTTTCAACTATACTTTTTTTGCATGCAGTACAAGTTAAGTTAAAGCTCACATAATCACTCGTTGTGGATGAATTCTCATTAGTTTGAATACTAATAGAACTAATAGGATTTTCTGCCATTTTTCCTTTTTCGGTTTTTTTATTGGCAACATGCAAGTACGTAAAGTCATCATAATTCTGTAAGCCACAGTATTTCATATCTTCCTCTTCAGTTATTGAAACTTCTAATTCGGCTTCTGCTACGTTACCTTTATTTATATCATAATAACCATAATTTGTAGGAAATTCATATCTAAGATTACTTTCTCCTTTTTCGTTTTTCATTAGTTTGTTTATATCATCATCAGAAAGACTAGATAATGAAGCTCTAATGTAGCCTTCGTTATTTCCTGTTAGTGTCTGATTGGTAAAATTATTATTCTCTTTTTCTTCTTCAGAAACGTGTGCACTTAGTTTTTTTATTTCGCTAGGACAAAATGATCGTTGGTTTTCATTTATATTTTCTTCAATACTTGCCTTTTCTATCTCTTGAAACGTATCACTGATTTCAGTATTTACTTCTAAACTGCAACGACTCTGATCATTAAATGATGACGTATTTTCTGTAAAGTCTGCATTAGTTTCAAATGCACCTTTTATAGTTTCACTTCCTAACTTTGGTATATTAACGACAACACTATCAGAAAAAGAATTGTTAAATAGTGAAATACCTTTTATAAATGGTTGTTCTTTTGTTTTAAATAAGTTAAAATTACAGGCGGGATCGTGAATTTGGATAGAAGGATATCTAACTGCACAGTCGCAATTTTGAACCTCTTTCCTTGCACTGTCTTCATGATATAAATCAGTTATTATGTTTTTGCTATCTTGACAGTGAGAATTTTCTAACAATTCTTTCATAAATTCAGTCTTTCTATATTCATTATCTAATTCTTTTGATATATCTTCATTCACAGATGTTTTAAATGAGAAATCACCAGAATGTATGTTGTATTTCTCTTGAACTGTGTTTGTTAAATTTTCTTCACAACATTCTTTCACAGTTATTTCTTCACTCTGATCAACAGTCACATACGAAGTGAGTGGAAAAGCGTCCGCTTGTTTGCCTTCATTAAATTTCTGCTCAACTGTTTTTGATTTCTGTTCATCCATTACGTAAATCACTTTGGTAAAATCTACTTGGTTGAAAGGCTGTATTATCTGAACTTTTTTTTAAATCTCAAAATTATTTAAGAATTTTTACAAAAATCATTTTTTTTTTTTATGTTAAATTCATAATAACTTTCTTTTTCTTTTATTAATTAGAAACCAATCTAAAAACTCTCATTTTGTGCCAAAGTAGAATGAAAGCTTAATTTCGTGTGTCTTTATATATCTCTTATATATTTCTTTTTGAAACAATCGTCTTTATTTGACGAAATCTATCTATCGATTTCTACAATTTTAACATTTTCTATCAGTTTGAAAATTCTCTTCTCGAAACATCTTCTTCTACGATTCTTTTCCAAAGTGATTGAATCTTTTCCGTACTTTATGGATTACGGGAATTTCTGAACATTTTCTGCATTCACCTGCAATATAAAATATAATCTCAGCACTATCGATAAAACAATAAACCTGCATATATTTTAGATATAAATAATTACTTGTACGTAAAATATTATTATTTTATTATTTGACAATTATCTTAAGTTAACACATTTTTAATCGAAAGACCAGATTAATTTCAACAATAGCAGGGGTGAAAGTGTTCTAAATTTATTTTGGAATAGCTTTGGAACGGAAAAAGTTTTGTAGATAAATGCCTAGCTAATCGAAGCAAAGTCTTTCGCAAATAAAGCAATCAGATTTAATACAATACAACCGTTAGCAGAAGATAGAATGTAAAAAAGAAATTTACATTCTAGAAATCGAGGCATTTTTCAAAATAATTGGTTTTATTTTTCCTTTCATTAGGCTTCCACATAGCGTGCCCGCTAAAATTCCGTTCCCACCAATTAAACGAGGAATCAAATATGCATTATATACAGCTGATGGAGAGAAGTTCGAACATTGAAAATAAAGATAACAGTATTGGTTTTTTCTTTTTTCCCCCTTAAATTGTTTTGGCACCTCACAGTGTAGAAAATCGATAATAAATACAGTGGATGATCAAACTGTTAGGTTTTTTTTTTTTTTTTTTTTTTTTTTTTTTACATTTTTCATATTAAATATATATATATATACTAGCTGACCCGACAAACGTTGTTTTGTCATATAAATTATTTCTAGAGAATATTTTGCTAGAAAAAAATAACTAACTTATTGTACGTGTGTAAAGATGTGGTATATAAGTGAAACAGGTATGGAGCGCTATGAACGGTGACAGTGAATTCCTATTATAACGTAAAAGACATAATTACCGAAACTTTCGCTACTTGCTTCTTGCTACTTGGTACTTTCTACTTTCTACTTGTTATTTAAAACCTCCGCTGAATGTCGAACAGCACAAAATTTTATTTCATACGGCAAATATTTCAATTTATGAGAGAATCTCTGATAGCAACGAATTTCACATGAAAATTCCGTCTCTTTTGAATAAGCTGTAACAATCTGGACCGATTTGATGAAAATTTTTATCAAAAAGTTATTACAATATCTAACATCATTACATGTACATTTATCACAATTCAATCAATCGATGCATGTGAGTATGTGTATAGTATGAGCGAAGTGAAAAGTAGAGTTCGTATTAAATAAAAACTTAAATTCGTTTTAATTAAAGGTGAAAAAGTTGAAACTCAATTTATTTTATAACAGGTATATTTTTTTAATCTACAAAAACTTAATTTATCGTAATACCATTGGATGTACAATATTTTTGGTTAATCCTTGAGGAATATACACAAACAAATTCGAAGGTTTTCCAACAATGGAACACGCAACATATAATTGGCCGTGAGAAAAGCACGGATTTTCTAAATCTAAACGACAAATTGGGACCCCTTTGGTGACTTCAAATATTTTAAGCCATTTTTGCGAATAATTGAAATTGCTATCTCAATTGTGGAACTAAAGTTCTTGGCGAGAAGCGTCCGAGCTACTTCGGTGCCAAATTTCAAATTTTGCCAAAGGGATCCGATACTAAAGGTGTTCCATACAAAAGAAAAAAAATATTAGTGACATACACACGCACAAAAGTATGGGAGCCCATTGGTGACTTTAAATATTTTAAGCCATTTTTGGGATGAATTGAACTGGCTATCTCAATTGTGGAACTAAAGATCTTGGCGAGAAGCGTCCGAGCTACCTCGGTGCCAAATTTTCCATACAAAAAATAAATAAATAAAATATCAGTGACATGCACACGCACAAAAATATGGGACCCCTTTGGTGACTTTAAATATTTTAAGCCATTTTTGCGATGAATTGAAATGGCTATCTCAATTGTGGAACTAAAGATCTTGGCGAGAAGCGTCCGAGCTACTTCAGTGCCAAATTTCAAATTTTGGGTTCCATAGGGTTCCAAAGGGTTCCGATATTAAAGGTGTTCCATTCAAAAAATAAATAAATAAAATATAATAAATTAGCTACACAAATAAATTTGTAGGTTAGGGTGGTTGTTAATCAACGCGCGTGTAAATTTGATAGAAAATTATATAAAATAATAGTCCAATTCCGCACTAAATTTGCAAAATGTATAGTTTTTTATGCACACTTCAAAACTCTTCAAACACTAATTACATCTTGATGTAATATTTCAATTAGGACTCGCTCGTGAAATATACGCGCTGGCCATTTTCAAGATGGACGGCTAAATGAAGAACTGCTGGATCCCATTCATGAATTGGTAAACCAAAGATACGCCAAACAGCTTCATTGGAGCTGACGTACCGGCCAATTTGGTAAAGTGTTATTTCATCGTTGTTATTCACCGGAGGAGCATTCACATTGGTATTTTTAACTCGAAATACAGCCATATCACTGCCTTTATTCACATACTTGCAAATGTATTTGATACTCTTCACTGAACTGCAGAACTCAACATTAATATGAGCATTGAATGTTTTGCTCAGCAGAGCGAATATGGGACCACCCAACGGTTATCAATGTCAATGTCTATGTTGTTGACATAAATGACCGCCATAGATGATAAGATTGTCCGCCATTATCGGGATTTCTTCGACGATATATTGGATATCCGTCAACATTTGTGATCGTATCGTTAGTGAAATTTTTCGGAAAACTTTTAGTACATTTTCCATCTGCACAAATAATAATGGCCTAAAAATTCATTTTTCATTTTAACATAAAATAACTCCGTCGGATATTGACGAATTTTTTAAAAGAATATACCATTTTAATCCTCAGGCTAAAAATATTAACTTTGAAAAAATATTTTAAACATTTACGGTTAAAAATTCATTTTTCATTTGAACATTAAATAAATTCTGACATCGTGTTTACGATTCTAAAAATTTTAACTTTGAAAAAATATTTGAAACACTTCGTAAGATACGGTTGCGATTCTAAAAATATTAACTTTGAAAAAATATTTTAAACACTTCGTAAGATACGGTTAAAAATTCATTTTTCATTTCAACATTAAATAAATTCTGACATCGTGTTTATGGACAACTCACGCCATCTAGGTGGAAAAGTTGTTGAAACAGTTGGTTAAAAATTAATTAAGAAAGAACTAATTAAGTTACAACTTTCATTTGTAAATCTAAACCATTCTCGAATCCATCTGAAGGCACACAAAAAATTTCATTAAACTCAGTCCAGCCGTTTAGGAGGAGTTCAGTGACATACACACGCACAAAAGAAATATATATATAAAGATATACTACACGAAATGACCTGGAACTTCACACATTCAAAGAACATTTAAAAATTCATTGTTTCAACTATCGACTCTGTCCGGAGTGCAATTAGGAGATCAATCACAAATAGAAGAAGAGCGAAAATACTTTGATACATTATTGCACATACTATTAACTATATTTGTATGTTTTGGTACGGGAAATGCGCAATTATTTAGGCGGATTTTTTTTTTTTTTTTTTTTCTTTAAATGACTAAATATTTTACAAGATAACTAGAAAGGATTTCCATAAAATTTTACAAAACTTACAGAAAAATTGACAAAACTATAAACGTTATTCTGAAACATAAAATTTACACGTCTAATATTCGTTGAGATATGAGCATTTATAGTAAATATTGTTTTACTGCTCACGCGGGAAATATACAAAATTATTGCATAGGTTGAAAACAAGATATATTGTTTAATTTTTGCCAAAAGCTCATTTGAATAGAGTAAAAATTGTCGGCAAAGAATAAGCTATATTTTAGGTATTTCCCCGAGTCGAAATTTCATAAGGCGTTTTTCACATGCTGCGTATTAAATTTGAAGATCCAATTAGTTCAACCACATTGTGAATGTTCTTTTTTGAGAATAACCTCTTATAGACTTGGAACTTTAACATATTTTTACCAATTTACTAAGATTGGTGAGCTCATAAGGGTTTTTTCACAAAAAGGAACTGAAAACAACTCTGGAGTTTGTTGAAAAGTTGCAAATAGGCGGGTAGAACCCTGCAGGGGTTAATGAGAGAAGCGAATCGGAGGAAAAGATGAAGCCTCCCTTGAGAGTGGGTGAGTGGATTGAACAGGGGCCAAGGCCCCCAAGTATTATAAACAAAACACGACTTTCTCTTACCCTGAAATTTAATGCTATAAATACAGATTGGAGATTAAGGGGTATGATAACGAGCACTGTTTTATAAACCTACGTTAAAAAGAATTCAAACTAGGTTTTGGAACAGCTTTATTTGACAAATAATTCTGTCTCCGCGTCCATTTGTTCATTGTACCTATATTTATATAAAATTCTAATGCGTTTTTAAATTTAGAAGCACATTTAAAATTAATCGGACAACTTTCGCAACACAGAGCACAATGCCTTGAAAATTATCAGTCTTTATCAAACTTTTCAAATAACCTCGAAACGTGTAAAACAAGCAATGAAAATACAAAAACAAGCAATGAATACTTAACTTTTAAAAAAAAAAAATACTTCATTAATCTTGATCAAACTTTTAATAACAAATTTATATTAATTTCAAAATGCAACATTTCAATTGTCTAAAATTATTTGTTTTTAAGTTACTCTCATAAGAAATACAGACAAAGATTAAACATTAAAAACTTGACTTGAGTATTCAGGAAACCTCAAAACGTGTAAATATACAAAAACAAGCGATGAATATTTAACTTAAAAAATATATATATATATACTTTATTTACCCTATGGATATGAGGAATTAATTTCAATTCCTGAGCAGTTTTCCTAGACATTATATTATAGTAAAGCATTTCCACTAATTACATTTACTAAAAAACAATGTCTTCGTTTAATTATTGGCTGTCCTGTATATCTTCAAAAAATTATGTATATACATCATGGTGCCCCTACATATAATTGTATATTAATAGAACACAGCACAACCTGAAACACACTTTCATCAATTTTCAAGCATTGTCCCACTGCATTCTAATTCTTTTGTGTAGCCCTACAAACGAACGTGAACGATATTAATACCATATTCTACATGAATCTGCGTTTACGCATATAAAAAATAATATTCATTTCATTTAGTTTAATGCAGTCTATAGATGTTAAGCTTTACTTACCTGCAATTTCCCACATAGTCGTAATGTATTTGAATTACCTTAGTTCTCCCTGTACCCGAACCATTTACTTATTCTCAACGAAAAGTTTAGCACAGCATCCCTATGTGATACAGATTTAGGATATGGAGTTTGAATTTTCTGCTGTTATTGGTCTTGTAATATAATGATAACAAACACACACGCACATAGACACACACACACACACACACACACAAACAAACCAAACGCTAAAAACATACTTTTTTCGGATTCAGGAGACTTTAAACTGTGTAGATATAACTAAAAGTAAATTTCGAAAATTTGACCCAAAAACAATGCTTTTTCTAAGATAAAGTTTAAAAAAAAGTAAATGATTGTTCAACTTGTAGATCCTGACCAATTGACAATGTAAATATTGCAAATGTAGCTCCACTATTCAGAGAACACTGGTCTAATGATACACAATGAACTACAGTTACATATAAATTTATTTGTGCTTCTGTTGCATGCTTGGTCTATTGTTTCAACATATAGAAAAATAGTAAAATAATATCGATACATCTTATATTTCTTGAAACCTTTTATCGTATTCTTAAGATTGGTGTTTTTAAAAAAAGCCTTTCCACAAATTTAATTTATCTGTACCAATGTCACTATCCTTCCACTAATTATTCAACCATTTCTCCAATGCTGTATCGTAGTAAATACTCAAAGGGAGCGTAATTGACACATTAGAAGTTAAAATTTTTGTGTGCAGTGAGAAAGATAGACAAACTATTATAACTAGGAGTTTGCTGGTTGCCTCGAGGGTACAATTCCCCTGAGGAAACATTTTGCTCTATATGAAGCGACTTCAGAAGACAAAACATAGAAAAAAAAATCTGGAGTGACTCCACTCGACTTTCCGAACATTGAGTAATTAACAGTTTTGTAGATAAAGTAAAGAAAGAGGAGTTGTTAAACAAACAAAAGAGAGAAAACCATAATAGAGTGTTTGAGTATTTTTCTCCATCTATTATACGCTGTTTTACTTAACGCTACTGAACTTTGAGCCCATAGATCATAATGATAAAGAATTTTCCGTTGTGTCCCTGTAAAAACCTATAAATGCTAGATTCACCAAAATGCTTATAGTTAGTGCAACAGTGATTTATAATACTCATATAAATTTTCAGCTCAATTCAATAAGGCGTTTAGATGCTATCGTACTTTTAAAAATTTAGTCCCATAGGCCATAATGATAAAGAATTTTTCTTTGTGTCCCTGTAAAAAAACTGTAAGTGCTAGATTTACCAAAATCTATAGGGTTCGTACTATGGGGACTTACAATATGCGCACCAACTTTCAGGTTAATCGAACAAAGCGTTTAGACGCTAGCGTGTTCACTCACAGACATACACACATACACACATACATACACACATACACACACACATACATACATCATCGTAAAAATAGTGAAAACGGACTCAGGGGACCTCAAAACGTATAGAAACATCAAAATCTCGAATTCGGATTTTTGACATGATTACAATACTTTCCTCACTATAGTGTTCGGAAAGTAAAAACGCATATTGAAATGTTAAAACCAAGGCCACACATGTCACCGATTAAAACTTCAAATGAAATATTTTGTAATGGAAAAAATATTTATGAAAAATTACAGGGGTTTTAATAAGGGCATATCACTCACCTTACTTAGAGGAAGAGAGCTCGAAGTAATATTTTCTTCTTTAAATTTTCAAAGAAAACCGCAATACAAAACAAGTTACAGTTGCGGTTTACACTTTAATTGAGGAAGTTGTTTGACCATTCTCCACAATATGGCATCGTTAATCACGGGAAAATTGAGGATGGCCATTATACCCTGAAGATTTGCTGTGGCCTGGTCTTCCCTACTTTTATCCTCCAAACAAACAGTTTGGAAGAAACCTTGGAATAAGAAAAGGTAACAGGTAAGTTTAAAAAAATTGAAGAAAAAAATCTCATGAAAAGTACTTGAGATACTTGTACTTGAGACCACTGTATACACTTGAGATTACTCATACGTACTACTTGAGATTACTCATATGTGCTACTTGAGATTTCTCATACGTACATTGTGGATGTGTTGTATACGCAACTAGTTCTAGACATCATCAAAAAATATTTTAGTTCTGAAGCAAAGCTTTGTGAATTCGGTATGCTTGCAAGTGTTCCCCGGAGCATACCCCACAAGTGTTCAATACGATTCAGGTCAGGTGGGATCGAGTAAACTACAGCATGTGCTGGATATCTTTCGTTTCAAGAAAGTCGTCGATCATTGTCATGTGACAAGGTTATGTCGCAAGTGGTGAAAAAGCGCATTAGCATCTTTGAATATGAAGTGAAGGCTTCTAAACAAAGTGTTAACACCTGTATCAATGCGCCATTTAGCAGTCACTTAGCTGCCATTTAGTTGCCTCAAAGATATGGAGATCTGTACGCCCGCCCGTCCAGCGTTATGTCTGCCTACGCCTTAACTCCCCTAGACAGATTATAATAAGATTTTAGGGATATAATTAATTTCCTCGTTTTCTCCATATCGTTATCCCACAATAATCAGTGTCCAGACTAATGCGGGACTCTTCACTGAACACTATTTAGACCAACTGTTCCAAACAAACTCCAATGCGGAAGTTTTAAACGTTAAAGCGAGAACGTTTCTGCGCAATCGGGATGGAAATACAGATTGCCAGCTGTGTAGAAAAGAGACCAAAATGAAGTCTCTGGAAAACTCATTTTTGTAGTAACTGTAAACGTTGAATCTAGTTCTTTGGCAAAATTAACAACGCACAGTAATTGATAGATATTGGTCTTGGAAAACGATTGTTCCTTTAGTCCTATCTGTTACTGGTCGTCGTCTAAGGCTAACGACAACTTCATTTTCAAAACTCTGCCACAGTTTTCAGGTCATGCACAGAGGCACATTCCGAACTTGTGACGCTGGAATGTGGGATTGTACGATTCTCAACACTCTAACGATTATTTCTTCTAAAAAATGTGTCCAGTTTGTATTTTAGTGCCTCCATTCGTTTTGTTTAATAGCGTTCTTTCGCAAAGAAATTGCATCTGAAATCTGTCTAAAATACACCATGAGTTTATCTCTCTCCCTCCTTTTTTTTTTTTTTTTTTTTTTTTTTTTACGAATTTATGCTTAAATTATGAATACCGGTGAACTTTTGAACCACAATTTTTAAAACATTTAAATTATTATTTTTTGAAAAATTTACATTAGTCACAATAAGTTTGTATTAATCAAGAACTGCTCATTAAAATTTCGATTATAATTAATCTTTTCCTTATACATTGGTTTCATATTATACCTATCACGGATAAATGATGCCTCACTGATTTAACTACCAGTAACGGCTTAACTACTCCTTATTGGACAACATTAAAAATATTTCGATTATGAGATTCAATCTGACTTAAACATTTCTTAGCTATTGAAGAGAAATTATATTTCTGTTTTTTAACTTTTCTGGAAATGGTATTGTTAAATGCTCATTATGACTTATATATGGTTTTTTGTCATTAATGATCAATATTTTCTGTTGGGTTTATGCCTTGAAATTTGTCTGGATCGAAGACATAAATTAACAAACTATAAAAAATAAACAAAAAATAACTAAGGAATATACCTTAGAGGTGTTAAAAATCAATTTCGTTCGATTTGCAATTTTGAACTGGCATCAAGTTTATAGAGACAAAAGAAAAGAAAAAGAAAATTATTACATTGAATTAATGAAAATGACATCATTTTGACATAATGATAAAGAAAATTAACTTAAATTTATTTTGAATGAAAAATAAATAAATAAATAAAAATAAAATACTTTATCGTAAAGACTTGATTCTTTCACTTTGCAATAAAATCAGGGTCATGAATTTTATTTTCCATACACAAGACATTTGCATGTCCAGCAACATAAATTTTAGTTGTTTTTCAACCTTTTCGAAAAATTTTGATAGATTTGCTAAATTAAATTATCGTCAAAGACAAATTCTTTTTTATTTTTTTTATTTTTATTTATATCTGTATATATATATAAATTACGTGTCACGATGTTTGTCCGGGGTAAACTCCTAAACTAAGGAACCGATTTTAATGAAATTTTGCACACTGTGTGCAGTTTGGTCCAACTTGAGAGATAGGATAGTTTTTATCTCAATTTATTGTCACAATATTGTTTTATTGCAATTATTTGTTAATTATAGACCTTTATTAAAGTTGCTCCAAAATATCTGTGAGTTCCATTAATTTAATTGTTGCCAAAAAAAAAAAAAAAAAATACGAGTTCATTTTCTTTCGACATAAAAATAAATACATTTAATCAAACGTGAACGTTAAAAAATTATAAAAAGTTAAATTATGCATCTCACGAAAATTGACGTCATAATCAATTTAAAGATTTTATACACATTGATAAAGTGCTAATGTAGTTCTATCATAGATATAGTAATATATATAGATCTCTCATCCCCATGTTATCGTACAAAGATTTTTGATGCCGAAAAAAAAAAAAAATAATAAAAGCTTTGGAAACAGCCATTAAGTGGTATTGAAAAAAAAAGAAAAGAAAAGAAAGAAAGAAATATGAATTTGAAACTGTATCTGGAGTCTTCCATTCCCCTTTAGCAAATAAATTATTCATAAATTTTATTTGCTAAAATATTAGTATGTATTCCCGTGTGTATTCACTCGGGGAAAGACGGCCATATTTTGGTAAAAACGTCGTCTTTTCCCAAATGAAAAGGAATAACTTTTTTCTCCCCAATGATCACTCTATTCTATATATGCTATACTATATCTATGAGTTCTATACGCAAGCGAAGTGTGACTCACTGACCGTCTGTGCAGCCAAGAAAAAGATTTCCTATGTTAATTTCCCACTGGATTTTTTGTAAGAAATTATTAGAAATCGAGGAAATTTATTTCCCGATTTTAATCCTTATATTTGGGTATAGATATGTATTAGTTATCGCGGGTGTTAGATTGAATTATTTTGCTGTCAAATTGACAAAATTTTAATTTTAAATTTCAAAACTCTGTCGCCCTTGGCTTTTTTTATTATTTGGCGATCAAAAGCGTAACACGAAAATATACATGCCAGATGTATGCATTGTACGAAATGTAATATGTATTATTCATTGTAAGTATGTATGACATGTAATATGTATTGTACGAAATATTGTTTCATATTATTCATTACTCTTTTAATATAAGTTGTTAAAATAACCATGATTTTTGAAAGGAATTAAATATTTTCGCCAGATAATTTGGCGATATTCTTTTTTTTTTTTTTTTTTCGCCAAGGATGACAGAAATGAAATCTATTCCGCTGCAAAATATTAGTATCTTACATCAGATATTTTATTTAGACATTTGAAAACAAATTTGACTTCAAACTATGATAGAATATTTATCATTTTCCTTTTAATTAGTATATTATTAGTATATTAAAATTTAAAAGCATATTCATATTATAAAAAGTTTTTTTTTTTAATCTTATAATTATTCTTATCTTAATCCTCAATGTTTCCCATCTTTATTAACTTGAATTTACTATTAAAATTTTAACATACTCAAAAACTTCTCATCACTTCGTTAAAATACACTAAACTTTTCCAAAATCTTTTTCTATTTAAAATGATACATGTATTTACTTTAAATGTCCAATATTTCATAAGATTTCCAATTTTAAAGTTTTAAAATATTTATCAAATTTACTTATTTTTCTGGTTTAGCCTTATTGTTTTCCTTTTTATAACTACAGCTGTTGCCCTCTTTAAAATATTTAAAATGATGAGGTCATTTTATAGTAAAATTATCCATTATAGCATATATTATATTTCACTCCTCCATAAAAATTGATTTTAAAATCGTCTGTTTCTTTTATACTTTTATTTTAATAGAATTTGAATAGAATTTAATTTATATATTAGTCATTTTAGCAATTTTATCCAAAGTAGCATTAGAAATAATATATATCACTTCTCCATTAAAATTTATAGGACCCTACAATAAAATTAATTTGTGCTTAATATCAACACTACGAAAATTTTTATCAATCGCTTCCAAATTTTGACCTAAGTTTCAAATCTCAACCCTGTGGGTTTTTACATCGGCTACAACGTTTTCGTCTTTGTTCGTAAATAATAATTTGACTGTACTAAATAGTTTACAGACGTATAATTCAACGTATAACTTAGTCACAGCAACGCGTGGCCGGGTCTGCTAGTTTATTTATATTTATTTATTTATTTATTGTTATTTTTTGAAGAAGAAATAAAAGAAGTTTAAAATTTCGTTATTTGTTATGATCTCAGGTTTTATTAATTTAAGTAATTAGCAGATACACCTTGTAGTCTAATATTCCAAACATGTATTCTTCAGTTCAATTATTTATTTATTATCTAACAGATAAAATCATTATAATATTAATCAACATGCCTTTATCAAATTTGTGGTATAAGTTTTGTAATGGAAATCTTACACTTTTAAGTGGTTCATTTATATGTAATTATGTAATATCAAATATGCAGAACATCATATAGGACAGTACAATAATAAAAGCAAAATATACGGAATTTTTTTCTTTTTTTAAGAAAAGATAATATTTGTGGAGTTAAAATTAAGTATGCGATTAAATGTAAAATGGTGTTTACTAAAAGCGTTTATTTTATTTATTTATTTTCAATATTTTGGTAATCTGTATTTAAAAATAAATAAATAAAATAATATAAATACGCATTTAAAACTTTAAAAAAAAAAATGAACATGTATTACAAAGCAAGAAAATATGGTTTTATTGAATTGAAAAATTATCCCATAAATATATAAATTAAAAAATACATATATATATATATATATCCTTTAGTTTACAATAAAAAATATTTAAAAAAATTTTGTTTCTTTCTGGTACATTTGCTTGTATTTGCAAAACCCTAATTATAATTCTGGAATATGCAGGGTGTCCAAGAATTATCTTTACAACTTTCAAATTTAATAACTTTTGAAATAAAAAGATATTCACATTCTGTGTTCTGCAGTTATTAGTGCAACTCATAAAGTTTTTTTTTCTGTTTTGGTTAGCCAGTTGTAACTGAGCATGTGGACCCCACAGGAGAAAGCACAATGTGTGACATGGTTCATTGAGAGCAAATCGGGCACACAAGTTCAATGCAATTGCAGGACCAAATTTGGCAAGGCGCCACCATCTAGACCCACCATCCGTGCATGACACACCAGCTTCATGACCACAGGCTCAGTGTTACATAAGAAAGGAGCAGGACGACCCAGCACAAGTGATGAAACTGTTGAGCGGGTTCGCGAAGCATTCCAGTGCAGTCCAAAAAAATCAGTTCGTTCGGCTGCTACACAATTAGAAATACCCAGATCAACAGTCCACAAGGTGCAAAAAAAATTTTATGAGTTGCACTAATAACTGCAGAACACAGAATGTGAATATCCTTTTTGTTTCAAAGTTATTAAATTTCAAAGTTGTAAAGATAATTCTTGGACACCCTGTATATACTGTGTTAAATTTTGGAAATTCACGAAAAAAATAAAATAAAAAATAAAAGGATGATAAAAACTGTTAAACTTTTTGTTAAACATTTTTTAAATAAGAAAGTTCTTAGTGCTCTAACGAAACTACCAAAAAAAAAAAAAAAAAAAAAAAAATTAACGAAACTAACAAAAGCATTAATTTAAATATAGAAAATTAAGCAGTTTTTTATAGCTGATCTGAAAGAGCGTGAGAAACTTTTTCACGAAATTTCTTGCTCTCTTCCAATCTTTGTGTGACTTTCTGATTAATGTCTTCCGTTGCCTCCATCATTTTATCGAATTTCTCATACATTTCATCCATTTTTTTAGTAGATTTCTTCTGAAACTCTTGCATTTCTTCTGTTATTTCTTGTTGCTTTTTCTCGAATTCAGACATCATCGTCATAATATTTTTAAGATCTAACATGAAAAGATTTGATGGTATAGATTCATTATAGTCTTCAACTTTGAACCGTGTGTTCATAGATTCGTTGATATCCAGAATAATATCATGAAATTTCTTTTCAATTTCTGCATGTATTTCCACTTCAAAATCTTGGCCAATAAAATTATGTTTATCCAAAATTTCTATTACCCTTTTCTCGTAATATTTATTACCACTATAATAAGATGCTAAGCAAAACGGACGCATCAAGTATTTTAAATCATTATTATAGTACGGGCCAACTTCAGTGTTGTTCATGCTTAAGAGCCTTTTATAACGTGCTATTCTATCAAGCAGGGACTCATTTCTCAGCATTATGTTACACATTAATATAACATTAATATAAGACACAAAAGGAAGTACAAAATATGGGTCCATAACTTCACTTGGGCTAAAAAAATTGTAATTTCCTTTCAATGCTGTTTTTGCAGTTTTTTTCAGAGATTTCAATAACCGCAAATCTCTTTTGCTTTCGTTTGCCATCTTTTGTATTGTGAGATGCGTATTTTTGTCATTTTTTTCCGATTTGCATTGTTCTTTTACATCATCAAGTTCTTCGCAGAGTTTTTTAAAGCCTTTAATACAACATTTCAAATGAAATAAAGCTAAATCACGATATTTCTCAAACTCATTTGGGTTGTGAAGGTAACTACTAACGCAGTTTTTACTTTCGATTAGAAATTTACGGATTTCTGATATTATATTTTGCTGCTTTATGCGCGATATCACACCTATTTTAAATATTACTTCATAAATTCGATATTTCATTTCATCTTCATTACACAAAGAATCGATACTCAGTTGCGTATAAAATCCGAACTTGTGATCCGTACTAATATCTTCCATAAAAGCTGCATTCAAGAGTTTTAATGCTGTTCTAGTAGAATTAAGGGCTGTTTGTAATTTTTGAGCTGTTTTAATATCATTTTCCGTACCTCCTCTGTTTTTAACTTTATCAGGGTGATATTTAAATGATAATTTCTGAATATCTTTATCCTTCTGTTTAAACAAATCTTCATGTTCTTCTTTTCTCTTTTTGTTTCTTCTCACATCTTCAAGACTTGCTTCAAGTTCTTTCAAAAGGGAAGACAAACCA
Organism: Salticus scenicus; assembly: GCA_963930645.1. NCBI lineage: Eukaryota > Metazoa > Arthropoda > Arachnida > Araneae > Salticidae > Salticus > Salticus scenicus. Next base: position 139,492,528 of record OZ005654.1, read on the forward strand.
AAATATTTTAAAGAATCACCTAAAGTTTTTAAATCGCGATTTTTAAACATTTCTTGCCTTATAAATTCTTCTTTAAAAACGTATTCGTTTTTTCGTGAATTCATATTTTTCTTGACATTTCTATTTCTTCCCCCGATGAACAAATAATTATTTCGAGTATCAGCATTGAAATCTTTTGCAGCATCATCTAAAATCTCCATGATTTCACTATCAAAATAATCCTGGGTCCCTTCCTTCCAAAGTTTTTTTTCTGGCACTGCTACATCTGCATTCTTTATTAAAACCCCTTTCTTTTCTAGTTCTTGTATAAGAGGTCTGTTTATCGTAACACCAGGTAAACTGGGAGATGCACGTCCTCGATTCATATGGGGTTCAACTTTACTGGTACAAGGATTATTTGACATTAGAATACTTCCACTGGCATTTGAAATATTTTTTGTTCTACCAACAGTATATTTTCCTTTATCTCCAATTTCCTGCCTTTTCATTCTGTCAAAATTTTCGGCTTTTAGTGACTCGTGCTGGCTAGAAAATATACTAGCGTTTCTAAAAGGATTCGCGTGCATTTTTGAGTTCACTTTACCCCCTTTTTCCTGCATCTGGGTGTTATGCAATAATTTTAAATCTTTTATTTGATTAGACGTTGCATAATTTTCATTAGTCTTTTTAAATCCGTCAGCAAATTGAGGTTCTAAATTTGGAAGCACTGGTTCCTTTGTTCCATCATTGGTTTCTGTAACACCAGAAGAAGTTTTTTTAACGCACCAGTGTAAACGTTCAAACGAATCATATGCATCATCTTCAAACATGTTAAAAGGATGTTCTTCTTTTTTCAATCAGCTTTAAACTTATCTCTGGCAAACACAAGGGTCATAAGAACTTTTGTAGTTGTTTCAAAATTTCATTTAACCTAAAAGTAAAAGGGTAACACTCAATGATATGAAAAATAACAATGAAATATATAGTTAAAAAGTTATTTTAGTTCTTATAATATATATTCTTATCTACAAAAATCGTTTTACCGAGGATATATGTACAGTATGATTCGAAAGGGTTCCAAAAAACTTTAAAAGAAATCAGGTAAGGTAAGGGTTTTGGAAACAAACCGTTTTTACATAGAAACATATAGGCGGGAACGTCATGTCTGCACGCTAGCGATACAAGAAAAATAAAAAAATAAAGGCACAAATGGCTTGCAAAAATAGGTTTATTAAACAATGAGTGCATAATGCTACAAAAAGTGTTCGAAGTTGATAAAAATTGACACAATACAAGTCAATAGTTAAAAAGTTGTTTTAGTTCTTATAATATATATTCTTATAAAAAATAAAAAAACAATCGTTTTACCGAGGATACAGTCGGCTGCAAAATTATTCGAGCACTAGCAATAATCCTTGCCAAAAAAAAGTACACTTAATACAGCTTTGTTAAATAAATCCTTGTCGAGTCATGTTCTTAATCAGTCTAAGAACATGATTCGACAAGGATTTACTTAGCAAAACAGTCTTAAGTGTACTTTTTAAATATAGGAATTATTGGCTAGTGCTCGAATAATTTTGCAGCCGACTGTATATGTACAGTATGATTCGAAAGGGTTCCAAAAAACTTTAAAAGAAATCAGGTAAGGTAAGGGTTTTGGAAACAAACCGTTTTTACATAGAAACATATAGGTGGGAACGTCTTGTCTGCACGCTAGCGATACAAGAAAAATAAAAAATTAAAGGCACAAATGGCTTGCAAAAATAGGTTTATTAAACAATGAGTGCATAATGCTACAAAAAGTGTTCGAAGTTGATAAAAAATGACACAATACAAGTCTTACGACGACGAATCATGGATTAGCGAACTCTTTCAAACATTCCAGACATATCATGGACACGTGGTGTTGCTTGAATAACTCTTGCAACAAAGTCCTCATCACAAGTTATGGGGAGTCCCATGCACAAGGCTTCTGAAGAATCCTCACGGGAGGGAAGAAAGTGTGGACCAATCATGCAGTCTTCGATTATGCCTGCCCATACATTCATGCTGAACCGTTTTTGCACTGCGCGACCATTAGTACGTAGCTCTTGGATTCCCCTGAGCCCAAATATGCTAGTTATTTGAATTCAAAAAATCAGGCACTGCAACACTCTTGTAAGGCAACAAAAGTGGGACAAATAGCGTAATGTCGCCACTTTCAAAATAAGAAATGGGGACAGAATACACTGAGCTAAAATATATTGAATATTAAATAATGTAGTGTGTAAGTACAGTTGCAAAGTGTTTATAATCTATGGGAACAGCAAGATTTTTGTTTCGAGTAAATTAATAATTTTTAACTGTGCATTTACAAACGGTAATGTTTTCTAACTTTACAATTTGAACTGTAATAATAAAAGAAATGTTTTGTTTGTTTGTAGTTCTATACATCAGTACAACGTAGAAATACAAAAATAAATGTACGGATGCACAGAAGTTTTCCGGTGGGGATAGGAAAAAATAATAATAATTTTAATTAGTTGCAGAGATATTAATTAGAACGTCAACGTATATCAATTAAAAAACAAGTCAACTCCGAGTTTAAAAATCGTTGAAGGGGCGTTAGATGGCCAAATTAATTATAATTACTGGTCTGATTTTTTTTTTTTCATATTCAGTACCATTCTCCAAAAGAAAGAGGAAATTATTATGAATCCAGGGGAGAAACTTTCTTGTCGATGGAAGAATTAGATTTTTTTTTTTCTTTATTTACCAAAGTATGAAGTTCTAATAGCGAGACGAACGAGACAAATAAAGTAGAGTGATAAATGGTAACCCTAACCACGGCCTTACTAGATTACTCCTCGGCGCCAACACGCCAACGTCGTAAGTCTTTCACGACGTTGGCGCGTTGGCGCCGAGTAGTGATCTAGTAAGGCCGTGCCCTGACATAGTCCAGCATGAGTCATGTGATACGAACCATTTATGCATTGTTTCCTTTGATGACAGCATATTTTCAATAAATATCTATGGCACGGTTTGGAGATTGTACTTGGCGAAAATCATAACCGCCAATGTTTTTGTTTACTTATGTAGTTTAATATTTTTTGTTCTAAATCATTTTAGTTTTTTTTTTTACTTCTTTTTTATTTCGTGTGGTTGAAATCTAACTGGCAAAATATTTAAAAATAGTTGATAAATTATTATTTGTTGTAAAATTTAGCTCTTTTAAAAGTTTAACTTTTCTTTATAAACACTTTTAAACTTCGTTGGGAAATGATGAAAAAAGTATTTTATTATTTATTATAATTTGAAATATGCGAAAAATGTTTTTAAAAACAGTTTATTTCAGTTATAGAACTGCCGTGTTACCTAATAATAATGATAATTTGCCGAACTGAAATTTTAAATGCCAAAATAGCGATAATGGGCCATAGCAATTTATTGGTTCATGTCACGTGATTCATCTTGAACCACCAAAAGCTAATCCTTCATCCATTGAATCAGCTCAGCACTCTAATTTATTTATCTTATCGAGTGGCACATTATATCAGTCCAAATTGTATTGTACGGCTGATTCACTCTCCCATTTACATGCAGCATCAACTATGCCCCAAGGCTTGACCTATGAACTAACGCAGAATTTCAATATCTATAACTATAGTAACGGGGAGATTGACCTATAAAAGCCAAGTTGGCATTCTCGAATTCTATTTTTTGTAAGCGCAGACGTAAGGTTAACATAATAGAACGAGTTTTGTTGGAAATTTATTTCATGAGGGCCATTCAATTTTACCTTTCAGCTTTTTAATTACAGTCTTACAAATCGCTTTCATAATACGCAAGCGATGTGATGACGTCACTGGCTGTTCGTGTATGCAAGAAAAATAGTTCCTATGTTAATCGCCCATCCGCGTTTGTAATGATCTATAGATGGCGCTTTCTCAACTGCAGTTGTTAGTAAATATAATAGCCACGTGTATGAATTATTGTTCTTTCTTGTTACTTTTATCATTGTTTCAGCTTGAAAGCTATCAGTGGTATGATAATTTCACCTTAGTCCACCAGAGGATGAGCATTTCATTACAATCGCGGATTGGATTTTTTGAAAAAAATGATTAAAAATCGAGGAAATTTATTTCCTGATTTTAATCCCCATATTTGGGTATAGATATGTATTAATTATTGTGTGCATGCACTAGATTACGTTGTTTTTGCTGTAAAATTGATAAAATCTGAATTTTAAATTTCAAAACTCTAGAAGAAAAAATGGCAAACTTCCATATTCCATTGAAAACATAAACATTTCATTTCAAAGGATGATATTTACACAATAAATATCCAACTAATATACTAATTAAAAGGAAAATTATCAATATTCCATCATAAATTGAAGTCAAATTTGTTTTCAAATGTCTAAATAAAGTGTCTGATATAAGATACTCATATGTTGCAGCAGAATAGATTTCATATCTGACATCCTTGGCGGGGAAAAAATACGAACATATTTAATTCCTTTAAAAAATCATGGTTAATTTAACAACTTATATTAAGAGAGTAATGAATAATATGAAACAATATTTCGTACGATACATATCACAGAAATATACCTCTGGCATGTATATTTTCGTATTACGTTTTTGATCGCCAAATACAAAAATTGCCAAGGATGACAAAGTTTTGAAATTTAAAATTTAAAATTTTGTCAATTTGACAGCAAAATAACTCAATCTAATACATGCATACGATAACTAATACATATCTATAACCCAAATTCGGGGATTAAAATCGGGAAATAATTTCCCTCGATTTTTAATATTTTTTTACAAAAATTCCAATGGGCGATTAACATAGGAAATCTTTTTCTTGCATCCACAGACGGTCAGTGATGTCACACTTCACTTGCGTATTTCATCATATTCAAAATTTATGTTTGAAATCTGGCAACTAGTTTTCAGATTTTTCAGATTTTGTATTTATCATAGAATAATACCTTTATTATTATTCTATGGTATTTATCTCGTTGGTTATTTATACGATTAATTAAACTGTTCTTTCTATAAGCATCCACATTTAACCTAATTAAGTACCGGATATAAATGTCTGTAAATAAATTTAAGTAATTTTCACAAGTATGCTGAAGCTGATGTCCAACAAATAACTTCTAACGTAAACTATACTCGGGGAACGCAAAAGTTGATTGCGTTGAAAAGGCTATAGAGACCTTTTTACGCACTTGGCGTTAACTGGGTTGCCACACCGGGCGATTTAGCGATGATTTTGGGAAGTAATTTTTTTCCCCCAATTAAAGTTAAAAATATTTTTTCAGAGTACATATTTTAGTTTGTTTAGAAATTTATTTACGCTAAAATTGGTTACTTACAATCTATTATAAATCCATATTGCTGCAAATTACTCCATATTAAATTTTACCTCGAGATACATGCCAGATGTATATTTTAGTAATATGTATTGTACGAAATATTGTTTCATATTATTCATTACTCTCTTTATATAAGTTGTTAAAATAACCATGATTTTTTAAAGGAATTAAATATGTTCGCCAGTTTCTTTGGCGATATTGTTTTTTTCCGCCAAGGATGACCGATATGAAATCTATTCCACTGCAATATGAGTATCTTATATCAGACACTTTATTTAGACATTTGAAAACAAATATGACTTCAAACTATGATAGAATATTTATCATTTTCCTTTTAATTATTATATTAGTTGGATATTTATTGTGTAAATATCATCCTTTGAAATGAAATGTTTATGTTTTCAATTGAATATGGAAGTTTGTCATTTTTTTTTTTTTTTTTTTTTTTCTAGAGTTTTGAAATTTAAAATTCAAATTTTATCAATTTTACAGCAAAAACAACTTAATCTAACGCATGCACGCGATAACTAATACATATCTATATCCAAATATGGGGATTAAAACCGGCAAATAATTCTCCTCGATTTTCAATAATTTTTTACAAAAAATCCAATGGGCGATTTACATAGGAAATATTTTTCTTGCATCCACGGACGACCAATGACGTCATCACTTCGCTTGGGAATTGCAGCGGAATATTTGATATCTGTCGTCCTTGGCAGAAAAAAAAAATCGTCAGATTATCTGGCGAACATATCTAGTTCCTTTCAAAAATCATGGCTGTTTCAACAACGTATATTAAGAGTCAGTAATATGAAACAATATATCGTACAATGCATATTACTTTCGTATTATGTTTTTGATCGCCAAATACAAAAAACGCCACGGACGGCACAATTTTGAAATTTAAAATTAAAAGCTTATCAATTTTACAGCAAAAGTAACTCAATCTAACACATGTAGACAATAACTTATATCCAAATACGGGGATTAAAATCGGGAAATATTTTTTCTTAATTTTTAATAATTTTCTAGAAAAAATCCAATGGATAATTAACATAAGAAAACCTTTTTTTTTTTTTTTCTTTTTGCCCCACTGACGGTTAGTGACGTCACACTTCACTTGCGTATAGCTATGATTCAAAGATTCAACAGAAAATTTTAAAACATGGTATAATTATTTAAATGATTATAATTATTTAAATGATAAATTAGTGATTGCTCAAAAGAAAATAAAAATGTACAAGTACGGTTTTTCTTTTTTCTTTTTTTTTTCTTTTTGTGAGGGGAAGGAGGGGGTCTTTAGTGTACACTACGAAGCACTTGAAAAATAAAGATCCTCTTTTTTAAACTTTAAACTTATGACCCCCCATAGCAGAAAATGGAAGACGGGAGATCTACGTCGCATTTCTTTTCTTTTTTTTTTTTTTTTTTTTTTTTGTCTGCAGATTATTTTTAAAAGAGTATTGTGCAGAGGTTCCAAGTCTCCCGATTATGGCAGGAAAGATAGTGATTTTCAATCTTTCTCCATCCACGGCATAAATATCATTATTCTTTTTAAACATGCTTTATTAGATTCTGGAACCTGTAAATAGGTAGAATTGTTCAATATCTTTCACTCATGTAATTTTTTGTGACCCCCTGCCTCGACCCCCTCCTCCCAATTAACGATCGGCGATGAAACGGATCGCGGAATCCTTGCGATTTCCAATCTTTCTCCATCTGCAACATAAATGTCGATATTCTTTTAAAACTTATTTAATTTGATTCCACAACTGATAAAAAGTAGTATTGTTTTATAACTCTCACTCATATATTTTACTCCCCCCCCCCCTCTCCCGTTAACGATCGATGACCAAACGCTCCACAGAAGCGTTGTAATTTCCAATCTTTCTTTATCGACAGTATAAATGTCAATATTCATTTTGAACACGCTTTATTAGATTTTAGAACCTACAAGGAGGTAAAATTGTTCAATATCTCTCGCCCATGTAGTTTTTTGTGACCCCCCTCCCCACCCTGTTCCTCCACTAATGATCGGCGATCAAACGCTCTACAGAAGTGTTTAATTTCCAGTCTTCTTCCATCCACAACGTAAATGTCAAATGTTCATTTTAAACTTATTTTATTTGAATCTAGAAACCTAAAAGAAGTAGAATTGTTCAATATCTCTCATTCAAGTAATTTTTGGGGATTTCCTTCCCCTTCTTTACCATTAGCCAACGATCAGTAATGAAATTCTCTGCAGAAGTTTTGTAATTTTCAATCATTCTGTATGCAGCATAAATGTGTAGAACATTATTAGAGATAGAATTGTTCAATATCACTCACTCATGTATTTTTTTGTTATTGCTTCGTTGAATATTTAAAGATCATGGACAAATGTATTTTTTCTTATGTTATATGAAGGTTAATGCCAACTCTTTACCTAGTTATGTATAAAAAAATTTATAACTACAATTGCTTTGAGATATCTAACAGATTAATAACATAAGATAAAACTTGTGACAAAAATGCGCTTACTGAACCTGGTAACTTTTGTTCCGTAATTTATTGTGAAATTATGTTGCAGATTATTTTCTAATACCTAAGCATATAGTCGCAGATCGACAGAAAAAAATTCTGCTACTGGGATAATGACTGATTTCTCAAGTTTTAAGAATCTAGTATATAACTTTTTTTATCCCTTCTGAAACCTATAAGTAAATTAGAGGCAAAATGTCGGTTCCAAATTTACCTGTTGGGTTGCCTTACCACCCTCTTTTGGTCCTGAATTTACTTACGCTCTTAATTACTTTCCGAACACTATAGTGAGGAAAGTATTGTAATCAGGTCAAAAATCCGAATTCGAGATTTTGATGTTTCTATACGTTTTGAGGTCCCCTGACTCCGTTTTCACTATTTTTACGATGATGTATGTATGTGTGTGTGTATGTCTGTGAGTGAACACGCTAGCGTCTAAACGCTTTGTTCGAATAAGCTGAAAGTTGGTGCGTATATTGTAAGTCACCATAGTACGAACCCTATAGATTTTGGTGAATCTAGCACTTATAGTTTTTTTACAGGGACACAGAGAAAAATTCTTTATCATTATGGTCTATGGGACCAAAATCTGAAAAGTGCGATAGCATCTAAACGCCTTCTTCAATTGAGCAAACAATTTATACACATATTATAGGTCACAGTTACTCAATCTGTATAGAGTTTGGAGAATCTGGCACTTACAGTTTTTTTACAGGGGCACAAAGAAAAATTCTTTATCATTATGGCCTATGGGGCCAAATTTTTAAAAGTGCGATAGCGTCTAAACGCTTATTTAATCTGAACAAAAAATTTGTACACATGTTATAGGTCACAGTTGCACGAACTGTATAAATTTTGGTGAATTTAGCACTTATAGTTTTTTTACAGGGACACAAAGAAAAATTCTTTATCATTATGGCCTGTGGGACCAAATTTTTACTTTCTTCTACATTCAATAGAAGAAAGTATTGGATTCGTAAAAATTTTTGACCTCGGGTTTTTGATGGATTTACACGTTTTGAGAGCTGTAGAACACGATTTGACCATTTTTAGTAAATGTCTATCTGTTTGTCTGTCAGTCTCCGCACGAGTGTGACAAACTTTTGTGGCAACTGTATCTCAGGAACTACTTCACAGAATTTCATACAAATTGGTATGTAGTTGCACCTTGACATAAATTAGTGCCTATCAACTTTTGGTAAAAATTGTCTCACAGGTTGCGTTGCCTTCCCGCTTTTTCTAAATTTTTAACATGGTGGTATAGTACAAAATTTTGTATAAATGTGCACAAAGAAAATTATTTTTTAATAATCATTATGAAATTTACCAGAATTATTTATAATAGAGATAGTCAACTGGGAAAAATTTTTTGTACGTGTAGGAGACTCGCCTCCCCTCTCCTGGGGGGGGATTCCCCCCTCGAGGGGAGTAAATTTTCATGATGGGTATCTTTCAAAAGAGCACGCCAGTACCTTTAAAACGAATGGTTGAACCATAGATCTGCGATAATTTAAAATGAAGTTATCGATTTTTACTTTCTTCTATATGTAATATAGAGAAAGTATTGGATTCGCGAAAATTTTCGAAGTCCACTTTTTGATGGATTTACATGTTTTGGGATATGGAGAACACGAATTAATAGTTTTTAGAAAATGTCTGGGTGTCTGTCTGTCTGTCAGTCTGTATCATTTTTTTGTGGACGCTGTATCTCACGAACCAATGAATCAAATTTAACCAAACTTGGTATTTAGTTGCACCCTGACATAAACTGGTGCTGATTAGATTTCGGGATCAATCGCTCAATAGGTGGCGTTGTGATCGCATTTTATGCAAATTTTTAACATGGCAGCATAGGACAAAATTCCGTATAAATGGGCATAAAGAGAGTTATTTTACACTTGTGATTGTAAAATTAATATGAATTATTGATAATAGTAGTAGTTAGCTAGGAAAAAAATTTTGTGCATGGGGGGGCATCGGTTCCCCCCCCGGGGAAGTAAATTTTCAAGATGGGTATCTTTCGAAAGGTCTCGTTGATCGTTAATAGTTAACTTGGAAAAAATTTTTGTGCATGTGGGGGCATCGGTTGCCCCCCCACCGGGGGGGGAAGTTCCCACCCGGGGGGGCAAAGTTTCAAGATGGGTGTCTTTCGAAAGATCTCGTCAATACCTTTAAAACGAATGGTTGAACGATAAATCTGTGATAATTTAAACCAAAGTTATCGATTTTTTTTACTTTTAACAAAAAAAAACTTAGAAAAATTTTCGCAATTTTTTTTTTTTTAACGAAAGTATTTAGTTGGTCCCCGACATAAACTGGTGCTGATTATGTTTGGGGATCAATAGCTCAACAGGTGGCGCTGTGACAGCATTTTATCTAAATTTTTAACATGGCAGCATAGGACAAAAATTCGTATTTAAATGTGCATAATTAGAGTTGTTTTAAACTTGTGATTGTAAAATTAATATGAATTATTGATAATAGTAGTATGTAACTAGGAAAAAAAATTTCTGCATGGGGGGCATCGCTTCCCCCCCTGGGGGGAAGTACCCCCCCCGGGGGGGATAAATTTTCAAGATGGGTATCTTTCGAAAGGTCTCGTCAATACCTTTAAAACGAATGGTTGAACGATAAATCTGTGATAATTTAAACCAAAGTTATCGATTTTTTTTACTTTTAACAAAAAAAAACTTAGAAAAATTTTCGCAATTTTTTTTTTTTTTAACGAAAGTATTTAGTTGGTCCCCGACATAAACTGGTGCTGATTATGTTTGGGGATCAATAGCTCAACAGGTGGCGCTGTGACAGCATTTTATCTAAATTTTTAACATGGCAGCATAGGACAAAAATTCGTATTTAAATGTGCATAATTAGAGTTGTTTTAAACTTGTGATTGTAAAATTAATATGAATTATTGATAATAGTAGTATGTAACTAGGAAAAAAAATTTCTGCATGGGGGGCATCGCTTCCCCCCCTGGGGGGAAGTACCCCCCCCGGGGGGGATAAATTTTCAAGATGGGTATCTTTCGAAAGGTCTCGTCAATACCTTTAAAACGAATGGTTGAACGATAAATCTGTGATAATTTAAACCAAAGTTATCGATTTTTTTTACTTTTAACAAAAAAAAACTTAGAAAAATTTTCGCAATTTTTTTTTTTTTTAACGAAAGTATTTAGTTGGTCCCCGACATAAACTGGTGCTGATTATGTTTGGGGATCAATAGCTCAACAGGTGGCGCTGTGACAGCATTTTATCTAAATTTTTAACATGGCAGCATAGGACAAAAATTCGTATTTAAATGTGCATAATTAGAGTTGTTTTAAACTTGTGATTGTAAAATTAATATGAATTATTGATAATAGTAGTATGTAACTAGGAAAAAAAATTTCTGCATGGGGGGGCATCGCTTCCCCCCCCCCTAGGGGGGAAATACCCCCCCAGGGGGGGTAAATTTTCACATTGGGTATCTTTCGAAAGATCAGGTTGATAATAGTAGTAGTTAACTTGGAAAAAATTTTTGTGCATGTGGGGGCATCGGTTCCCCCCCCACCGGGGGGGGAAGTTCCCACTCGGGGGGGCAAAGTTTCAAGATGGGTATCTTTCGAAAGATCTCGTCAATACCTTTAAAACGAATGGTTGAACGATAAATCTGTGATAATTTAAACCAAAGTTATCGATTTTTTTTACTTTTAACAAAAAAAAACAGAAAAATATCGCAATTTTTTTTTTTTTTTTTTAAACGAAATTTAACCAAACTTGGTATTTAGTTGGTCCCCGACATAAACTGGTGCTGATTATGTTTGGGGATCAATAGCTCAACAGGTGGCGCTGTGATAGCATTTTATCTAAATTTTTAACATGGCAGCATAGGACAAAAATTCGTATAAATATGCATAATTAGAGTTGTTTTAAACTTGTGATTGTAAAATTAATATGAATTATTGATAATAGTAGTATGTAACTAGGAAAAAAAATTTCTGCATGGGGGGCATCGCTTCCCCCCCTGGGGGGAAGTACCCCCCCCGGGGGGGATAAATTTTCAAGATGGGTATCTTTCGAAAGGTCTCGTCAATACCTTTAAAACGAATGGTTGAACTATAAATCTGTGATAATTTAAAACAAAGTTATCGATTTTTTTCACTTTTAACAAAAAAAAAAAAAAAAAAAACTTAGAAAAAAAAAATCGTACTTTCTTTTTTTTTTTAAATATTGTTACTGATTGAATATGTATAGGTAAATATAGAAGAAAGTCTTGTGGTGGCCACAACATACTAGTTTTTAAATGTAATATTGACAAAAAAAAATTGACTTTTTTGGGGTATTTAGTGTTATACTACTTCTCTAATATAGAAATCATCTGCATTTTCATGGAAGATAATTTTTTTAAATAATAATTTTAATAAATTATTTTTACTGAGTGAATTTGTATAGGAAAATATAGAAGAAAGTCATGTGGTGGCCACAACATACTAGTTAAAAGTGCGATAGCATCTAAACGCCTTATTCAATTGAGCTGAAAATTTATATGAATATTATAAAACACTGTTGCACTAACTATAAGCATTTTGGGGAATCTAGCATTTATAGGTTTTTTACAGGGACACAACGAAAATTCTTTATCATTATGATCTATGGGTTCAGTAGCGTTAAATAAAACATCGTGTAATATATGGAGAAAAATACTCAAACACTTTATTATGGTTGTTTTTTAACAACTTTTGTTTTTTAACAACTTCTCTTTCTTTACTTTATCTACAAAACTGTTAATTACTCAATGTTCGGAAAGTCGAGTGGAGTCACTCCAGATTTTTTTTAACAAGCAACTAAGCAGTTTAAAATGTAGTTTCAAAATTTTGACTTGATATATGACATAGGATTCATTAAATATTTCTTTTCGGAAAAAAAAAAAAGAAAGAAAACTGAGATAAAAGAAAAAGAAAAATTAAAATTTCCGGCTGTGCTTACGTGTACATCATTTGCAATTTTCAGCTTATTTTATTTCCGTAATGACACCTTAAAATACGTATTTTTTTTTTCTCTTTTTATAACCATGTTTTTATTAACTCGCTTTGTTGTTTGTTTGTTTGTTTGTCCAGTACAAATACATCAGTCGATTTTTAACTAACTTCCCGACTAACTATGCATGTGAAACTTTCAGAATAGCTCAGCTCAGAACACAATGACAACACAATACCTCGAAGCCCGATTTTCGAATTTTTGATTAGTTTTCTGTTAATTAATTAAAATCTGAAATAATAACCTCTTAATAGTTTTAAAATTAGTCCTTTAAATATTAGCTATAAATTAATTGTTTCCAAAAACATTTTTACAAGTTCATTTTCTTTTGACATAAAAATAAGTACATTTAATTAAAGGTGAACGTTAAAAAATAATAAAAAGTTAAATTAGGCACCTCACAAAAATTGATGTCATTATAACCTTAAATTTTTTCTACACATAGATAAAAGGCTAATGTAGTTCATGATGTGGAGCTGCCAACCAATCCGGCAAATTGTTAGTACCGCTACTTTTCCTACATCACTTAATTTTTAGAGTAATTCTCTTCAAATATATTTACGATGAATGAAGAAAACAAATACTCTAAAAATTAAGTGGTGTAGAAAAAGGAGCGGCACTAACAATTTGCCGGATTATGTTGGCAGCTCTGATGATGCTAATATATGTTGTTCTAAAAGGATTAATATTTTATTTTCAAAAACCAACGTTTTTTTTTTTTTATATAGCTTTCTCGTTTGTCCAGCACAAATCTTGCCATCGTTTTTTTTTTTTTTTTTTTTTTTCCCTTTTGCTAACTTTCCAACTAGCTAGACATTTGAAACTTTTAGAACTAAGGCTCCTATATATACGAGCTGGCGCATCAGGCATTTTGTTGCCTTAGGGTTGCCACATGTACCCAGCGCGTTTCTCTGATAAACAAACCACAAACATTTTTTTTTTTTTTTTTTTATCGTCTTACGTTACTTTAGAGTAACTTATTTTATTATATTTCATAATTATAGCTAAGTAAACTATGATATGGAAGTTTGTTTAGCGATAAACTGCTATAATCATTCAAGAAGTGAATATAAAGTGTTCACAGACCTTCTATTACTGTGTATTTGAGTTTTGGCGACATTTTGTAAAAGAAACAGAAACCGCCCTAACAACACATCGTACATCCATAGGATATCCTTAAAATAAAATGACATCCTGAGAATGTACTGTGAAAAAAAAAAAAATGTGTTTTTAGGAATATTATTGTTGCTTATTGCAATTATCTTGACCGGATTAGCTCCAGATTAAGATTTCTTGAAATCATTAGGGAAGCGATAAGGACGCCAAGCGGGAATGCTGTCCTCTTCGGAGGCAAAAAAATGGTGGTGATGCGCCGGCCTATTATTTTATTAAGGGGCTCTATTGAGAACAGCTCAGAACACGATGACATTGCATTTGTAATTATTCAGGTAATGTGTCAAGTTTATATGATTCAACAGCAAATTTAAAAACGTGCTATATGAAAAGTTCTTTTTTCTTGTAATTATTTTAATGATGGATGAAGAAGATATCTCAAAATACAAAAATATTACTACTATTAATAATAACTAGCGAGCTTCGCCCGCTAGCGGTCAGTATTTTCAAATGAATCACTAAAATTAATGAATCACTAAAATTAATGAATCACTAACAGAAACTTTTAGTGTTAAGAAAAGAAATTTAAAAAAAAAAAATAATTTCTGATTGGGTAAAAAGTCGGGCCGGGTCCCCACTGCCTTCGGCAGCGCACTCGCGTGCGCGCGCGTATTCTTTCCCTGACCCTACGTGCCCCCTAAAAAAAATCATTTCTGATCGGGTAAAAACTCGCACCGGGTCCCCACTGCCTTCGGCAGCGCAGTAATGACAGAAAAATAGTTCTGTAATGACAGAAAAATAGTTCTTCAACGTAATTTTTCCGTAACTTATGCGTATTTTCTGTCATTACAGAAAATTTCTGGCAGCAAACAGGACTTTTCATTTATTTATTTTAACAGTGCAGTAAACTAATGATTAATTCTAATCAGACAATACCAAATACATAAGTGCTTTTATATATCAGAATAGTGTATGTAAATTTCAGTGTGTTTTACTCTGTATTAAAATATAACAAGTATTAAAATATGCTTTTTAAATACCTCTCAAAAACCATAATGAATGAGAATTTTTTAAATGTCCCTGTATATAAAATCTCCTTTTTAATGAGAAACATGCTATAATGAATCTGAATAACATACAATAGTTTTAAAGCATTCTAATGACATTTATGGAAATATTAATTACACTGCTCAACATGAAAATTGCTTCTGACACCATTTCAGCATATTCTTATGTAAAATGACCTCCTGAATCCAAATATGACGCTCATTTTGCCCTATCACCCATGGTTTTTTAGGGACGGCCCCCTATTTTTATCATTTTTTGGTGATTTTATGGCTATAAATTTGTTTTTTAGGAGGAGAGAGGATTATTTTGACCGCTAAATATCTTCTGAGGGGCTACAAAGTTGGAAAATTCTAAAACATGGACATTTGCGACAAGGGAAAAATTGTGGGTGGAGGACGGAGGAGGGGGGATTTGCCACCGAAATTATGTATTACATACCTTATATTTTTTAAATCTGTTATTAATGTTATTTTTTAAACTTTATATATATTTTTTTGTTTTTAGGTGTTAAATTAATTCTTTTTCATTCTTCAAATCAAATTCATGATCATAAAATTATCGAACAGGGGAAAAAATTGAGAGAGGGCGGGAAACCCCGGAAGAAACCCCGGTCGAGAAAGTATTGTTTTAGGGTCAAATTTTCGAACGTGAGTTTTTGGTATATTTACATGTTTTGAGGTCCCCTGAGTACGAAAATCATGTTTTTAGCTAATGGTCTGTGTGTCTGTCTGTCTGTTATCAGCATATCTCAAGAACAAATAGTAGCAGAAATTCCAAACTCGGTATTCTAAATGTCTATCATATAGGGATGCTACAGTAAGCTTTTGTTGAGATGAAGCAAACGGTTCGTGTACAGGGACACACAAAAGTATTCAAATACATTACGTCTATGAGGGAAATTGCAGGTAAGTAGAGTTTTACATCTATAGACTGCACTAAACCAAATGAAACGAATATATATTTTTTGTAATGGAAATAGTCAACTGGGAAAAAAAATTTGTGTATGTAGGAGCCTTGCATCCTCCCCTAGGGGAAGTCCCCCCTCGAGGGGAGTAAATTTTCATGATGGGTATTTTTCAAAAGAGCTCGCCAATACCTTTAAAACAAATGGTTGAACCATGGATCTGCGATAATTTAAAATAAAGTTATCGATTTTTTTCATTAAAAGAAAAAAAATTCTTTTTTTTTTTTTTTTTTTTTTTTTTTATGTAATATTGAGAATAAATTAAACTTATATATATATATATACATGTATTTAGTGTTATACTACTTCTATAATATGGAAATCGTCTGCATTATCTTAAAAAATAATTTTTTTAAATAATAATTTTAATAAATTATTTTTTAAAAACAGAATTATTTTTTATTAACCGAATTAAATTCTATATAAATGTAGGTGCATTAATGAAACGGGGGGTTGAGGGGGGTTGTAGTCTCCCTCACACAGAACTAATTATCATATAAAACTCTGCCGAAGCCTAATTTGAATTGTTTAACACAGGTTTGCATAACAGTACACGTTATCTTACTCTTAATCTGCAACCTGTATTTATAGTATTAAATTTCAGTGTAAGAGAAAGTCGTGTGAGTGACACACCAGATTATTTAGAAGAATCGTAACATTTTTGTGTCAACGGTACTGCATTGAATCTTCATTCCTAAATTTCTAGACTACCGACAAATTTTTTTAGATTTTTTTTTTTTTTTTTTTGTGGCATTTTTCAGTGATTAAATAAAATAAAATTTTCCAGTAGCAATAACGCATAAAAATTAGCAATTATACAACTGTCCCTACTGAATCAAGCAAGCAGCCTAAGATTTACGCGTTTCTTTCAAGATCTGTTTTCCATATACGCAATCCCTAGTACAGTGATGAGGACAATTCAAATGACGCAGATATTCACATTAGAACAATGGGAATTAAGAGTGTGAGAAAGAAAAAAAAAAAAAGTTATGACAAAGAAATGACTTAATTTTGTTTTTTTTTTTATGTGCTGTAGGTTGATTGTAGTTTACATATTAGAATCTGACATAAGTCTATTTCAAATATATTTAAACAGAAAATAAAGTGTGACTTAGAAAAAAATATATATAACGTGAATCACACTTAAAATATTTATTAATATAATTAACTACTGTTATTTATTTATTTTGTGTATGTGTGCGTAGATAACAACTTGGAAATGCTTTTTGTTTCATAAAATACTTCCCTTTTCCTCTGCTTAACTGAAAGAAGTGAAATTATACGTTTCCATTAACTCACCAAACTTGACTGAATCACGGTGAAAAATTTAGATCTGCATACCAACTAATCATATTAAATAATAAAATTGTTTTCCTAGATTCTTGCTGTGCCCTAAGCATCTATAGAGACTTTTTTAAATCAGTTCTGATATTTCTTTGAAGCATAAAGAATTATTTTGAAGCGATAAGTCAAATGGTAATTTAAATCATATGGAATTGCCCAGCAGCATTTAAAACACTTTATATATTTAAGCAATAAATCGAGCATTGCATGATTTTTTGTTATCAGTCACATGATGTTCACTATAAGAAAAAAAAAAAAAAAAAAGACAACATATATTCAGAAAATGAACTTTATTTAAAAAAGTAACTGCTTAACGTGTAACATTAAAAAAAAAGCGGGTTGGGCACAAAATCTCGCGAGGACAAAATATCGCCTGCATAAAGGAATGGAAAGCAAAAAAAAAAAAAAAAGTTGGTAATTATTAATAATGTTGCATAAAATTTCATGACAACACATACCTTAGTCAGAGCAGTGACATACTGACAAACCCACCACAAAAACTGTTATAAATTTTGTTTAAAAGAGTTTAAAGACTATATGTATTAACTTTTGTCGAGATTAGTCATATGGAATTCAATCGTGCTCATCTATTTTAAAATTTTTATATAGGTGGGGTTCGTAACAGTGTTCAGCTTTGATTTCAGCAGTGATGTACAACATTTTTAAAATGTATTTTGAATGGTGAAAAGTAAATGATAAAATAACTTAAAATTAAATATAGATAAACTAATGAAATTCCGTTATATATTTATTTATTTTCATTAATTTATATTTATAAGACCCTGTGCCCCCCCCCCCCCCACACACACACACCAGAGATTACACGTGACACACACAGGCATGAGAATTTTCCGCAGATCCACGATTTTCCGCTTTTTTGCGATTTTCGTTAATTCCGCGGTTTTTTACTTTGTTAAAATCAAACTCCAATAACGATCAGTGTTCAAACGCTCCACGAAAAACTTTAGATTCTCAATCTTTTTCCATCCAAAATATAAATGTCAATATTCATTTTAAACATGCTTTATCAGATTCTATAACATATAAAAGAACAGAATTATTCAATATTTCTCACTCATGTAATTTTTTTGGTCCCCCCCCTTTTTTTTTTTCATCTCTAACCATTCCTGATCAAACATTCTGTGGGAAGCCTTTTATTTTTAAATATTTATCCATGCACAATATTAATTTTAGACTTACTTTATGATATTCTAGAACCCATAAAGAAGTAGAATTGTGTTTAATATTTAGCTCGTGAACTAATTTTTAACCCCCCCCCCCCCCCCCTTCTTTCCCAGTTTCCACCACCAGCCAATGATTAAATATTGATTGCTAGCTAACTTTTTTTATTTTTAAACACATGGTTTATTGTGTTGATGTGTATTATTCTTTTAGTTTAATTTGTCACTTTTAAAATATTTTGTATAGTTTTTTTCCTGTGAGCATTATTTTTCATTTGAAATAAATTTTATGAACGTACATTTATAAATTTCCCCACACGCATTTTTTTTTTTTTTTTTTTTAATTAATTTTATGAACACGCGTGTTTCCTCTTTTTTTAATTTTCTGCACTCTCATGCCTGGACACACATTTTCAAACATATCATATTTTATTTATTTATTTATTTGGAAGCGATATTTTGCCCCGCGATATTATGTCCGGATCCCAAAAAAAAGCATACAAATGAAAAATGTTATTCAAAAAGGTATTTCCAACAAACAGTTGCTAGAAACATATATTAATCAGATCAAAAGAAAATGCTTTATACACGTAGGATTACTTGTAATATTTACAGCAATAAGAAAGATGTAATAAAATTATTAATTAAACCCAAAATACATATGTGTAGTAAGATTCATTCGTAAAATGGTACAACTTGTTTTAACACAAAAACTTTCAGAGGTTAGGAAAAAATTGATAAATCAAGTTAAATTACTAGCAGGGGTTTATTTGCATGGGAACGTATTCGAATTCAGTCCTCATACTTCTTTTATTTCCGTAAATTTTTACATATTAGACGGTATGCATGGAAAATATTATTAATATTACATACTAAAAATTACCAGTATATCATTTCTGAAAAAACAGTCCCTGAATTGTTATTTTTCTCGCTTAGAATACTTGCAATTTATTTCTTATAATGAATACCTACATCTAAAACATAACTTGGCACGTAATTTTTTTTCTTCTTCTCAACTTTTCTTAGCTATGGACCAGTGGTTTTTCTCTTTCACTTTTCACACAGCGTTCAGGAATTGATAGAATTTATACATAAATGAATATAATTTCTATTTTTGTTTTTCTAAAGAGCATCAAATTAAAACTATGAATATTTTCAAGTGGCATTTAATTAATGAAATATCAAAAGTGAAAAAGTAAATAGTAGAATATAAGCAAGTTTGTTTCTAAGAAAACAATCATCGGTATACATAGAAATTTCAGTTTAAAATCGTGATTACACCTTCCTCATTTTTTTCCAAGATTTGATTTACAACTTCGAAAACTGGAGAAAAATTCTTCAAAATTTGCCGATAGACTCGAAAAAAAAAAAAAAAAAGAAAGAAAGAAAGCAGATACATAATGTATGAACTGCATATCTATATATGAATTAAGTCCAGATCACCTAATTTTACATCACCATTTACTTTTTGTAATTAGATTTAGTTCATAAAGTAATATCTAGAACATACAACACGATAAATTCTGTCTTCTACTGCTAAAATAATTTCAGATATAATAATAAATGACAAAACGAACTAAATTGTGAATATAATGTTAAAGATGCATTTATTGAACCACTGAACGTAGGATCAAAAATAATTCCGAGGAATGTAATAAATTCTACAGATTATTTTTGTCTGAATTCTCGTATTTCGCCATTCTTTTCAACATAAATTTAATGGCAGTATTCTCTTGTAGTAGAATTTCTTGTTGTTGTTCCATCTTTTGATTATTTTCCAGTAAAAGTTTTTGCTGTTCCAAAAGTAGTTCATTTTGCAGCATAAGTCTATCAAATCGGTCACACATTCTATCATATTTTTCCTCGGTGTTTTTTAAATCAACTTGTAAATTATTAATGGACTGAATCGATTCTTGCCAACCGTTAGTTGCTTTTTTCAAGCCTTCTTTTAGAGCCACACATTCTACTCGTTTAATCATATTTTCTAATTTCTCATGTTTTTCGATGAAGGATTTATGTAAATCATAAATCGTTGAGCTCGAAGTAGCTTTTTCTCCATGCTTAGCTGCTTCAGCCAATTTCGACAACTTTTCATTCAATTCAAAAATTAAAACATACGGATTTATCTCTTCACCACCAGTCTGTTCATCCACATTGCTTACTTTTATAACAGCGTCAACCATTTCCTTATAAAAAGTTTTGTATTTTTCAATTTCTTGCAGAATTTCATCACGATTTGAACTGGTTAACTTGAAAAAATAATAAAAGCTTTTATCTTTTTGTGGAACTTTGGCATCCCACCACAGCTTAAAGAAACCCGGATCGGCAAAATCTTTGGATAATTTCTCAATTTCTGATTTCTCACTGTCAGCATAATCTGAAACTTTTTTAAGTTCTTTTGCATCTTGGGGCATCAATTGTTTTCCCTTGATTGCAGCAACTGCATTGTTTTCTTCACTCATGATTATTCCAGAGTTGTACCTAAAAGGGATATTAAGACACAATTACACTTTTTAAAGCTGCACAAGCGCTAATACAATTGTGTATTGTTTCAATCTTTTAATTCAATTTACTAATTTAATTTTTATCACATACTTTAAAATTTCTTTAAGTATTTAGTTGTGCTAACTTTATTCTCGTGAGAATATAATGAGAACATTCTTTATAATCTTATTTTACAATTCTATCTAATATACTTTTGAAAGAAATTGGCATTAATATTGTATCACTTTTAAAATAAATTTTATCATTATTTACACTTCTAAACATTATACACACTTTTCAAAAGTTGATTCTGATTTATCAAGTATATTTTCTTATTGCATTATTTCGCAAACAAGTTACAACGCTGCTGCAGCTTCAGTGGACGATTCTTACCTCAGGGCAATTAAAACTTCATGTATGCCATGAAAGTTTAAGTGGGAAGCAAAATAAGAAATAAGCTGTGCTAATCGCAAAATTGTGCAATTTATACGACTCTGATTTTCATAATTCTCGTTGCGCATCTGTGCAGCGTCCTCTATCGACGAAAAATTTAACTATATTTTTTTTAACGGGAAAAAAAAAAAAAAAAAAAAAACTTTACGCGATTAGCTTTTCCAGAAACCGCGTTCGATTTTGCCAATTCCTATAATTTTTACGAATTTTTAAAATGTCTACAGACTTATTGGACAGCCAATATATCTAAATATTTTTAGGTAATTCCAAAAATGTTTCAGCTAAAATTCGCAAATTTAAGTTACCAGGTATCAAGTCATCATTCTTCAGATACAAAATATGAAAATGAAATATATAAAATCAAACTGCGAGGGAGTTCAATAAATACTATATGGGTCATTTTCAAAATTTTTGATCATACAGCATTTGAAAAATTTTAAAATAAAAAATAATCAAAACTTTGTTATTTTTATAATAGAGGCTTGAAGATAGCTCTTTTTTAACATACAAATAATATTTGAGCTTAATTTTTCTTACAATATATTTACAATCAAAAGTGAATAGTTGAGTTTTATTATACTGAATGTTACCAGACAACATGGTTACATTTTTTAAAACTATAAAAGTGTTTATTTTTTCTAAAAATTTACATTTGAATACTAAATGTGTCCTTTGACAATATTGCATAACGGAAAAAAAAGTACAATTATTTATATTGAAAATATCCGATATTTAATTTCCAAATTGCAATTCTAGAAATTTTCAGTTGTAGCGCTTAAAGTAGCAGAAAATTTTTGCGTGACCCTCTAAATATAGAAAACATTCCTTGTGAACGTAAATGCTACTTATGAATTATTATAAAGAGCGTAATAAAAAGTACGTAATAAAGACATACGTAATAAGGAGTACCATTAAAAGTTCTTGTGTACATTCATTAAAAATCCCCCCCCCCTTCTTTCAAAATACTAATAACAGAAGTGTCTGACAAAGCCAAATTATTGAATAAATAATATTAATGACAAATAGATATATCGTATTGTATCATTAAACTACTTTTATCGTAATTTACTGTATTCTTAAATATTAAAAAAAAAATTATTTTCTATTTAATTTAATGAAAAAAAAAACTATATATTTATGTTAATATTTATTACAACAATGCATACTACAATTTCCGAAAATAATTACTCCCCCCCCCCCCCAAAAAAAAAAAAAAAAAAAAACATTCGCATGCATAAAACTTATAATTAAAGGAAAACATATTGGAATGATTGAATAACATTTTCAGTAAAATCAATTTAAATAATTATCTGACATAGTTAAGTAAACACCAGCAATCAAAAACCTCTCTAAAAGTCCAGCTCTATTTAAGGGCCACCTCCTATAAGGGTCAATTTTACTCGCTTCCAAAATTTTCTCTTTGACTATACTGATTTACCTCGATTTAATGCCCATGTACAAATGCCTATCTCTGTTAAGGGGCACGTTTTGAGAGAGCAGGTAATATTGTTTAACTCTTCATGTGAATTAACCAATTTCAGTAAGTAACTCCTTTCAAAGAACCCCCTTGTTTAAGACCGTAGCCCCCCCCCCCCAAAAAAAAAATAATAATAAAGGGGGCCTCAAGTTTTAATACATAGTTTTGAGTGTTAAAAATGAAGTTTAATTAAAAAATTTCCAACAAATCTGCAAAATTTCGGGGACCTTTTGAATCCCCCAATCCCCCTTCCCTTGCTACGATCTTGATCATATTGCTCTCCAATTTTGAAATTATAGCAGATATTCTCTATGAATATGTCGGTGCAGAAAAGTAGTGTTTAACATAGTTTTTGATGTACATATTATAGATGCAATTCAGGCTTGGAAAAGTAATTTTGTGTCCTACTAATATTTAAGTAATAATTTAAAAAGCTTTTAAGAGATTAGTTCAGTGTTGCTAGACATAGCGAGATTTTTATTCAAGAATCACCAATAGTTTTGAGAAGCGATATTTGATATACATAATCTTGAGTAGTATTGAATTTAACTAGAAAATTTAAATATTATACAGTAGAACTTGGATAATTCAAAGTTGAAGGGACCAGAAAAAAAATTCGAAATATCTAAAAATTCGAATTACATATACTATTTTGTCAAAAAAAGTGATAGATTAAAAAATTAAAACTCTGCGATCAGAGATTTAACACATAAACTTTATATCTAAAAATACAGCTACATTACCTCTTTCACCCCCCCCCCCCCTCCCATTAAATCAATATTTTTTACGAGCTTAATTATTCAACACTTTTTAAAAAATAGTCAAATACTTTTTATTTCTTTTTTAAGTAGAATCTTTTGCCATATGACCTGATACAAAAATAGAATCTTCTACATTACACATGACTTTCAATTCACAAAACCCTCGAAGTTCATACATATGCACCGTATCTTCTGGTGCACTAGCTAGGGGCTTCTATTGTATTTCCTTATCCTTCTTTTGAAAAACTATAAAAATTGATAATGCACTTCAGATGAGTAAAATCTCGGGAACAAATTTTACTGTAATATTTTAAAGGTAATCGTATGAAAAATTTGAATTATCCAAAATAGAATTCGAATTATCCGCGATTTTTTAACATTATTTTAATACAAAATTCAAGGGACCGTGTAAAATATTCGAATTATCCAAAATTTCGAATTAAAGAAGTTCGAATTATTCAAGTTTCACTGTACATAGTTTAGATTGAAAATTACAAGCTAAACCAATTATTTTTACCGTGAGTTTTCAGTAGGCTTAGCTTGTTAGCGCCCAGTGTCCTCATTTGAGGACAGCTAATAAAATAGCACGTATATTTTTTGTGGTTTCTTGGAACGATTTTTGCTTTTTAATAAAAGTTTATAGCGTCGCTCTAAATGAACCCTGAAAGTTTTATGTGCCTGCTATTAATTATTATTATTTCGATAGTCATTTTATGATTTTTCAATCATCGCACATATATTTGCTTTTTGTACAGGTATACTAACTTAAATCAAGTTGAATAATAATATATATTTTACAATACTTTACTTTCGTGATCTTTGTCAACATATAATAAGAAATTAATCTGTTATCTCAGAGTTTTTCTATTTCGAAGTTTTCTCGCTAGAACACTAAACTTCAATAAATGAGAATAGGCTTTAAATTTAAAACTATCAGAAGAATTATTTTAAGTTAATATATTTTACTGTGAGCTGTCTATATTAATTTAGAAGTGAAATAATCAGCTAAAAATATTTTGCAAAATTAATTCGGGCGTTAACGGGTTAATAAATACCACTTATTCATTCAGAAATGATGTTAAGTTGATTAATTTGATCTAGAATATAAAAGAATTTCTAGAAACAAAATTACTGTAAAAAAGCATTTAAAATGAAAACTAATATTAATGACGTATTACAAAGCAGTGTAGACAAATAATGTAAATTTGATTAATTGAATCTACACTGATGGAAAAAGAATCCCAACACCAGGAAGGAGCTGTGCTAGACAAACGAAATTTGGTAGGCGTGTTTATACATCTGAAAGATGACGTCGATTCAAATTTCGATCTACGCGCATAAGTGTGGCGCTAGTAGCGACACTATGAACATGCAAATGAGGTTTGCTTTAAATAAGCGCTGTAAGGTTCGTGATCGTTATTTACAGTTGAGATTTGACGTAGTGGGTTAATGTTAGTCAAGGATGCCTCTAAGAAGACGAAGAAGCCATTATCAACAGCTCACTGAGTTTGAACGAGGTCGTGTAGTAGGGCTACGAGAAGGTGGGTTTTCTATCCGCGATATTGCAGAAAGACTTGGCAGGAATGTATCCACTGTGCATGAGTGTTGGCAGCAGTGGTCAAGGGAAGGTACTGCCTCAAGAAGACCGGGTTATGGGCGGCCACGTGGCACTACTGGGAGGGAAGACCGCCGTGTTCGGCGTATGGCTGTGGCTATTCGTACTGCGTCTGCAGCTGAAATTCGAGCTGCAGTTGGCACCACAGTGACACAACGAACTGTTACAAATCAGTTACTTCAAGGACAGCTCCGAGCCAGACGCCCTGTAGCGTGCATTCCTCTGACTCCAAACCACTGCCGTTTGCGACGTGAGTGGTGTCAAGCTAGAGCTCATTGGAGGACGGAGTTGAGATCTGTTGTGTTTTCTGATGAAAGCCGGTTCTGCCTTGGTCGCAGTGATAGCCGTGTGTTGGTTAGAAGGAGGCCAGGTGAACGCCTGCTAGAGACCTGTCTGCGGCCTAGACACACAGGGCCTACTCCTGGAGTTGGTTTGTGGAGCAATTTCGTATGACAGCAGGAGCACTCTCGTGGTTATCCCACGCACCCTGACTGCAAATTTGTACGTCAGTCTAGTGATACAACCTGTTGTGCTGCCATTCACGAACCGCATTCAAGGGGGTATTTTCCAACAGGATAACGCTCGCCCTCATACCACTGTTGTAACCCAAGATGCTCTACAGAGTGTCGACATGTTGCCTTGGCCTGCTAGATCATCAGATCTTTCTCCAATCGAGCACGTATGGGACATCATTGGACGACAACTCCAGCGTCATCCACAACCAGCATTAACCGTCCCTGCATTGACCACCCAAGTGCAACAGGCATGGAACTCCATCCCACAAACTGATATCCGACACCTGTACGACACAATGCATGCACGTTTGCATGCTTGCATTCAAAATTCTGGCGGTTACACCGGTTACTAATGTACCAACATTTCACATTTGAAATGGCTCTTCTCGCCAATGGCTCTACCTGTGATCTTGAAACTTTAATCAATTAAATATGTTACCTAGACAAATGTATTGCTGAAATTTCATTACTGTACATTAATTTTTTCTTGGTGTTGGGATTTTTTTTTTCCATCAGTGTATTTCATTCATAATAATTTTTGCCTGAATTATGATTTTCTGAAAAACTTTTTATAGAAAAGGCAACTTCTTTAAAGGACCATTTTTGTACATCATCGTGAATGGCTTTCTTACGAAGGTTTCACTCTATTTCTTATTTAACACTTTCCAATATAGTTGAAAAGTAATTATGACTTTGGTTTGTCTGTCTATTCGCGTTCTAACTCCCTGATATGTTGTTTAAGTTCATGATGGGATGTTCCCTATTGAAAATGGGGTAAATACTGCCATTGGTTTTTCTACAGGAACACCAGAAAGAATTTCAAAGCATTGCGTTCTATAAGAAGTATTTCCATGTATCATATTTTAACACTTTCATTTCGCGCAAATCATAATGAAATTGACATTAACTATACAAATGCACAAAAAAAGCTTTCTATAGAATATAGAATGATTAGCATTAAGATTTACAGGGCAACAAACACGAAAAATATTCTGTTACATTAATGGGTATAACTGGAAATCGCTGGAATTTCATTTTTGTTAATCATTTTTAACACTTTCTAATGATGTCTGGGATGATGAATAAGTCTATATGTCTGGTTTTCTGCCCGTCTTCCTGTCCGCAGCACTAACTTTCGTAAATATTCAAGGAATTTCTTGAAATTGGTATAGTTATTCAAATTTATTATGGGATGTTCCCAGATCGCATTTTAAAACTTTTATTTTGTACAAATCATAATGACGTCGAATCATAACTATATGCAAATTTTGTGGGTAATCATTGTTGCACGCATATATTACATGCGATTGTCTATTTTTTTGAA
Source organism: Salticus scenicus (assembly GCA_963930645.1). NCBI lineage: Eukaryota > Metazoa > Arthropoda > Arachnida > Araneae > Salticidae > Salticus > Salticus scenicus. Next base: position 139,519,712 of record OZ005654.1, read on the forward strand.
AACGTGATTATTAACCCCCTTTCCCATAGACAAATTATTTACATTTTATGTTTTTAGTTTCAGTTCCTATCAATGTATTGCGCACATGCATGCACCCATGCAATATTATCATTATTATTATTATATATTTTTTTTTTTTTTTTTTGAAAAATCTTTCAAAATTTTACCATGTAATAATTATAAATAAATTATTGCAACAATTTCTTAATGCAGTCGAATGTATCTACGGAATGCACACTAATATTACGATTGTAAATTTTTCCTTGATCTGGAATAACATCTCAAAAAATCTTACCCCCCCCCCCCCCCCAAAAAAAAAAAAAAAAAAAAAAAAAATCGGGAAATAGCCGAGATAGCATAACGCCTGCTGATGCTTGAAGCAAAAATACAGGTATCGTCTGCGAAAATAGCCAAAGAGGTATTGGGATAATGAGGTATATCATTAATGTAAAGAATGAAAAATTTAGGCTAAAAAGTTCTGTGAAAGAGTGCCTTTCACTTTCACGTTGAAGTTTCTATCCAGAAGATAGCTATGGATTAATTTAATAAGGGGAGAGGGAAAATTATAATTAATAAGTTTAAAAATAATGCCGGATGTCCAAACTTTGTCAAACGCCTTTTTAATGTCAAGAAAAACTGCTGTGGTTTATTGCTTCTTAATTTTGCCGGTGGTAATATGCTCAACTAATCTGTAGACCTGATGTGGGGCGGTAATGCCATTGCAGAATCCAAATTGTTCCGGTATCGCATGACGCTATTTACACAATATGAGAATCAATCTGTTGAGAAATAGACGCTTTGAATAACTTACTTAAGACGTTTAATAGGGAAACTGGGCGGTAGATCGAAGCCCTATCAGGGGGTTTGGCAGGTTTTAAAATAGGAGAGATTACTGCAGTTTTCCAGTAAAATGGGAAATAGTTAAATTTAAAAATGTTATTAAATAAATAGGTAAGTTTTGGAATGTACTGGAAGGGTAGAATCTTTAGAAAGTCATTAGTGATACCGCTGATGCCTGGGACTTTTTTAAGATTTTTGATCTCGCGCATGACATCAGCGTGGGTGACCAAAAAATAAGAGGGGAGAATGGGGTCATTCAAGGATCTGCTAACAGTATAGAATTAACTTCTCTCTCAGTTCCATCGCTATCAATTGAATTTCCCTGGAATTGTGTTTCGAGGTTCATGGCAATGGCACCTGCCTTCTCATCATTAGTGTACGCCAAGAAGGTTCAGTATTAAACCTCCTTGGTGTACGCATAGGTTTGGGTATTTAGAATAAGGATGGGGGGCATAAGTTCGAAAGAGCTCTTGTATCTCCTGGCCGCTTTCCAGATGGAGTTATTCTCTGGAGAGAGAAGGAAGTCGCTCCAGACTCCATTTACTGAAGGAAGTCGCTCCAGCTGTCATGCGTTTTTTGATAAGGTAGTTTTTGAGGTACTGCTGTGCTCTATTGAGAATAATTTTATTTTGAGTCCTATTTGTACATTGCCAAGTTTTTCTGGCTCTACTTTTATTACTAGTGAGAACGCGAGCGTGCGGGTCCAATTAAAAAAAAAAAAAAATGTTAGCAAGTTTTAAAGTAGTAGCATAGTCAATATCACTCTTAATTTCGGACGTGATGGTATTTACCAGGAGATCAATATCGTTAGTGCTATTGATGGGAGGGAGGGATGTCGCTAATAAAATCAGTAAATTGAGACCAGTTAGTACGGGAAATAACTTTTTTTTTCGGGGGGGGGGTCTAATTTGAATATTAATTTTAAGAGGATTGTGATCTGAGCTCATTTCAGCAAAAGAGATGATACTTTTATCAAAGTTAAATCCATTGTAAAGTCCAAAATCAATGGTGCTACTACTTAGGACAGATGATGGGTAGGGGTGTCCGGAAAGAGGATGTCCCCATAATCGAAGAGAAGAATATTATCACCAATAGCTCTACCATAAGCGTTCGAAACAAAACAATTCCAGAAGGGATGGTACGCATTGAAGTCACCAAGGAGAATTGTGTTCGCGTCCTATCTGAGTAAAGTAAGAATATCAGATGTTATATCAACCGCGCTCTCATTACAGGGTACATAAACAGAGAAAAAAAGTCAATGGGGGGGGGGAGAACTGGGAACTATAAGCGTGATACCAGAGGCATTTAGAACGTTCAGAATTGGAATTGATAGCTGGTGAAAATTTAGATTACTCTTAATACTAACAGCAGTGCCTCGAATAGCCAGATAACTATCAGGGTTAATAAAGTCATTTCTAATAATAATATAATTTGGAATTTTGAGGGTCATAACATTTCTTAATTTCATTTCTTGCAGTAGAATAATATCAGGTGCATGCTCTTGCACGAAGTCCCTAAACTCTAAAATTTTTCCCTGAATATCATTGCAATTCCAAGCGACACAGGACAAACAACCGCACACAGCCATTATGGAGCAGAGAGGGCTTGGATTAGAGGATTAATTTTAGAAATAGGATCTGGACAACTTCTAATTTTATTACGGATGTTTCTATATTTAGTAGGTAGTTCTGTAAAATTATTGACTTGAAATTCGTGGGCTATATCAATTAAAACATTAGTTCATTCAGGAAGGGGGTCAGCACTATTATTTGGAGTGGGACGGGTGGGTTTCGGGGTAGTCAAAGGAGGGGTGGAAAGTTTAGGTGGGTTAAGTGCACTAGCGAAGGCAAAACCTGGATTGTAAGGAGTGGAAGTAAAGGTGGGAGGATGTTTCTGGGGTCCATTAGGGAATTTGATGCAACCTCTGTAACTTGCTGCAAGTGAGCCTTTACAGTTGCAACTTTTGACATTTTCCACTCTTTTTCCCTCAGGACAATCTCTGGTTTCATGGTCGCCAGCGCACTTAACGCAGCAAGCCTTTATTTTGCAATTTTGGGAGGAGTGATAAAAAAATTGACATTTAAAGCATTGGACAGTTCGGGTGGGGCGAAAGTAATCTTCAAACAGAATGTAGTAGTAAAGTAAGTTGTCAAAATTGAAAATATCACGACTTTCGGGGCAGTCTTCCAGGTGGATTTGAAAAAGAGGAATCTGTAGTCCAGTTTTAAAACTCGCGAGTTGGTTGACTTTTAATGCTTTGAAACCTTTCTCGATGCATTCTCGATGCATTTTAGATTTTTTAGTGCATTTAAGATTTCTTCTTTATCGGTGTTGGAATGAAGGCGTCTGATGACCACCCATTTTCTGGCCGGTAGCGCTCGGAATTTGTACTGGTCGTTATAAAGGGATTTAAGGGTGTTAGACATTTTTTCATCTTAAAGAATGATAATGAAACGAGTTTAAGGCATAGAAATCCTTTTAACGGGCTTTTGAGCATTGGCCGCATTTGGGGGGGGGGGGGTGTCGGAGAATGGAGGGATGATCCTTCAAGAGACATTTCTTTAAGGGGTCGTATTTGGATAGACAGCCATTCTGGCAACTTTCAGGGACGGGCTATATTCAAAATTTGGGGTGAGTTGCTTTAATTTTGGTCTTTTGGCATTTCTATTTACTATCTGAACGTCTTTTAAAGAGGGGGGTAGCAGTTAATTGAAATTAAATTCAGGAGACGTCACCCCATTTTCTGCAGTGGCTGGAACATCTGCAATTGACTCATCCATTTGTTATCTGTATTTCATTAATTTCATCATTTGGCCTGGCATCCGGAAACCGGGATAGCCCTTATTTCGACGACGAGCATCTCTTTTACTTACTTATACTCATGGTATGGTGGAGCAGGCAACTAGACTTGGAGATATATCTCTAACACAGAATCATAGTGTTCTGCAAACCATTTTGATTTTTTTTTTTTTTTTTTTTTTTTTTTGTGTGTGTGTGTGTATTTAAGTCTTTGTTTACCGCAGAGACCACTTGTTTGCCATTATTCTGGCGAAAGAAGCACTGAAAAGTGCTGTAAAAGCTTTAAAATGCTTGAGAAAGCGAAATTCGCTTACGAAGGCAAAAAACCTTCGAATTAAAAGAAGCTAGCCAAAGTTGTCGCCAGATGGCAGCACTAAAGAATGAAGAGGAATGCGTCAAAGTACTTTTACCGCTTTCCAACAATGTTTAAGAGTTATTATGAATGCAATTACTCTATATGTACTATTAGTATTACTTTAAATAATACTCCGTGTATCTGTATGCCTTTTAGTTCTTCTGTCGGTCCGTGGAGTGATGTGATAACGTAGGCAAACAGCATTGAATGTTATATAATACAACAGTACATGCAGTTGGAAAGTGTTAATAATCATAATTAATGCGAACAGCATGATTTTTCGTTAATGAAATTGCTTCAAAGCGTCGCATTATGCAATAAAAATTCTCAACCGTGATAAATTGCAATCGAAATTTTTTTAAATAATTAAATGAATATTTAATAAATAATTAAATAATTAATAAATTAAACGTTTATTTAACCACATACGATTGAGATATTTTTCCAGATTAAAAAAAAAAAAAAAAAAAAAAAAATCGGAACTCATTTGAAACATTTAAGTAGGAGCAGTAAATATTTTTTAAAACAGGAGTAAATTCAGAGCAAATTCGGGGTCATTTAGCGCATCATTATTAAAATTATAATCGGTTAAAAATGTCCCACAAAATTAAGATCGATGATATCACTTCTTTCACAAAATTATAATCGTTTAAAGTAGCCTTGACACAAAATTGTAATCGATAAAACCGGTCCTTTTGGGAAAAGATACGGAACCAGGGCTATAGCCTTGATCGCTTACTAAATTTAAAGTATTTTTGTCATTTAAATAAATAAAAATATAGTTTTCTATAGTTTTCTTAAAAAAATATGACAAAAATAAATAAAGTAATAAATATCTTTCACAAAAAAAAGTCTATATCGACCCTTGTAAAATTATCTTCAACAACATTATATATATATATATAAAAAAAAAAAAAAAAAAACAGGTAGTAGAAGATAGAAAGAAAAGAAAAACTCAGAGTGACTCCACTTTTTCTTTTACTTTCATCATTCTATTCTAGCTTGCTATAAAAGCTCATTGACTTTTTGAGCATTGATAGTTAATCTGCGCTATCATTTAAATTTTTTTTTTTTTTTTTTTTTTTTTTTTTATATCAACAAAACAATCCTGTAAACAAACAAAAGTAAAAATTATATTACAGCGTTTGAGTATCTCTTTCCACTCAGAGTTAGTTATTTATTAGTTAAAACAAAAAAAAAAAAAAAAGAAAAAAAAGAAAAGAAAGAGTATTCAAAGGAAGATGTAATGGTGTAATGTAACATAGAGTTTTTATAATCGTAGTACAACAGCTAACAGAGAAAAGAACTATTGTACTAAAAGAAATCTATGAGAAAACATAAAATAAATGTATTCCTCATCCTTGCAAGTTAAATCAATAAAATGAACAATGGAAAAAATATATCATATAAATATTGATTAAAATATTTGATATGAGAGCGTGGGAATCATACTCATGTCATAATATCAAACCATTCAACAGCACTAGTTTTCTACAAAGTACCAAATTTTTTTCTTTTTTATTAATATTAACAAATATTTAATGATTTATGCAAAATCAATTAATATTTTACTTACTTCTCTTGAAACTCACAAATCAGAGGAAACCATGAGACAACAATCTAAGCTTGATCACTTATCTAAATCGACATGTAGAAGTAACCACTTCTCCAGTTTCTTTTTGTCACATGATTTCCCACGTCAGATGATTCCGATTGGTATAGTGCACTCTTTATTTCGAACAGAATTATGTAGATAAAATTAATATGACCTTTCAGAATCTGACTTTTGGACAAAGAACACTTGTTTAACAATAAAGCTTCTTCTTTTTTTTTTTTTTTTTTTATCTTATTTATTTATTATTTTATTTTATTTTATTTTTTCCAAATCAGATGACAAAAACAAGCAGATTTTTTATTTTCACTTTCACTTTCAGAAATAATAATAATAATAACAATCTGGTGCGTGTGTCACTCACACGACTTTCTCTTACCCTGAAATTTAATACCATAAATACAGGTTGCGGTTGGAGATTAAGAGGTAACATAACGAGTGTGAGGGTGGGTTACGGCTCCCCTCAACCCCTCGTTTCATTACTGCACCTATATTTATATAGTGTTTAAATCTGTAATAATAAAAATTAAAGGTTAACTTAAAATTATTCAGACAACTTCCACACGCAACATTCCTTGAAACTTATCTGTCTTGATCAAACTTTTCCAGCAACAAACGTATAATTAATTTGAAAATACAACTTTTGGATCTCCTAAAATTATTCGTTTTTAAGTTACTCTAATAGACACAGACAAAGGTCAAACTTTAAAAAACTTGATTTTACTAAACAGGAAGCCTAAAAACGTGTAAATACACAAAAAACAAGCTTTGAATATTTAGCTTAAAAACATACATTATTTATCATATGTCTATAAGGAATTCATTTCCATTTCTCAAGAGCTTTCCTAGACATGATAAAATACTATAGTATAAAGCACTTCCACTAACAACAACAACAAAAAATAATGTTATCGCTTAAATATTTGCAACCCTGTATATCTTTTGAAGGTTATGTACAAACTACATAGTGCACCTGAATGTAATCCTATAGTAATAATATGCGGCACAACCTGAAATGCACATCCATCAATTTTTGGCTATTGTCGCAGTCGCACTATAATCTAGTTCTTTTGTGTAGCCCTGTAAATGAACAGTGAATGTTTTCCCTGCAATATTCTACATGAGGCATGTTTTTAGTTTTACGCATATAAAATATATACATACATTTCATTTGGTTTAGCGCAGTCTATAGATGTCAAACTCTACTTACCTGCATTTTCCCCCATAGACGTAATGTATTTGAATACTCTTGAGTGTCCCTGTACACGAACCATTTGCTTCATCTCAACGAAAAGCTTAGTGTAGCATCTCTATATGATACACATTTAGAGTACCAAGTTTGGACTTTCTACTGCTATTTGTTCTTGAGATATGCTGATAACAGACAGACACACACAGAGACACAAACACATAGACCCACCGCTAAAAACATGATTTTCGGATTCAGAAGACCTCGAAGAGTATAAATATAACAAAAACTGACTTTCAAAAATATGACCCAAAAACAATACTTTCTCTACCTTATGAGTAAGAGAAAGTAAATAATCTGGTGTGTCACTCACACAACTTTCTCTTACCCTAAATTTAACACAAAAGTACAGATTGGATATTAAGGGTTAAGATAACGAGTTCTGTTATGTAAATCTATGTTAAAATAATTCAAATTAGGCTTCGGAACAACTTTATTTGACAAATAATTCCATGTGAGGGGGCTACCATCCGCCTCAAACCCCTGTTTCATTATTGTATCTAAATTTATATAGATATCAGATCTGTGATTAAGTTCAAAAGTTTATTTAAAATTTTTCAGACAACTTTCACATGCATCATTCCTTGAAACTTATCAATCTCGAACAAGTTTTTCTAGTAACAAATGCATTAACTTCAAAATACATCATTTGGATCGCCTGAAATTATTTGTTTTTAATTTACTCTAACAGACGTGGTAAAAGATCAAACTATAAAACTTCACTTCACTGTTTTGAAACCTCAAAACGTGTAAATATACAAAAAACCAAGTGACGAATCTTTTGTCTTAAAAAATATATATACATTATTTATCATATGGGTATGAGGACTTAATTTCAATTCCAGAGAAGCTTTCCTTTACATGGTAAAATATCGCAGTAAAGCACTTCCACTAACAATAAAAAAGAATGTTATGGCTTAAATATTGACAGCCCTGTATATCTTCTAAAAGTTATGTACACATGACATGGAAGACATAAATATAATCCTATATTAATAACACATGGCACAATCTGAAGTACACTTCCATCAATTTTTAAGTATTGTCGTACTATAATATAGTTCTTTTGTGTAGCCCTGTAAATGAACAGTGAATAATTTCCATGCCCTATTCTACATGAAACATGTTTTTACGTATATAAAATACATATATTCGTTTCATTTGGTTTAGTGCTATCTATAGATGTTAAAGTCTACTTACCTTCAATTTCCCCCATATGCGTAAAGTATTTGAATTCTCTTGGATGTACCTGTACGCGAACCATTTTCTTCATCTCAACAAAAAGTTCAGTGTAGAATCGCTATATCATACACATTTAGAATACCAAGTTTGGACTTTCTGCTATAATCTGTTTTTGAGATATGCTGATAACAGACAGACGGACAGACAGACACACACACACACACACACACACACAGACCAACCGCTTAGAACATGATTTTTGGATTCAGAGTACCTCAAAAAGTGTAATTTAAATAAATGTTAAATTCAGAAAATTTGACCCAAAAACAATACTTTCTCTACCTTATGGGTAAGAGAAAGTAAAAATTGCTATAATACTGATTTAAAACTGCTTTTTTACTAAACATATAAAAGAGCGGTGCACCAAAGAAAAAATTAACAAGAAAGAAAAATCATGCAGTACGCATTGATTAGTAACACTTTCCAACTGTACGTAATTGTTGTATCGAATAACTTTTAATATTCTTTGCCTACGTTATCACGCAACAGACAGAAGGACTGAAAAATATACAGATAGACTAATTGGTTTTAAAATTACTCTTAGGCATTTTGAAAAGTGTTAAAAAGGCTTAACGCAAAAGAAAATGCAGCCATTAGATTATAATTTCAGCTTTTGATCTCTCTGAATATTTTAGTGTAGCCCTGTAAATCAGAAAGTTAATCATATTATATTCTATACAAAATATTATTTTAGAATATTAACAATACATTTCAATATTTTTGTGATTTTTACAGTAGAAAGATTTTTAAATATTACTTTCAAAAAATTCTCTTCTAATACGTAATGTATTTGCATTTTTTTTTCTTTTTGTTTTTGTTGTTGTCCCTGTAAACAAACTAGTTGTACAGGACCTATTAATGCCATTTTAAATGGGGAACATTCTATATTTCTAAAATATTTTTAAAAATAGCACTTATAGAACACAATGCTTTCGAATGGTTTTGGGTGTCCGTGGACACAAACCAGAAGAGATACTAACTTCATTTTCAATATGAAACATCCGATTGTGAACTTCAATAAAATATATCAGTTTCGAGAAATTTCATAAATATTTACAGGAATTAGAGCGCGGGCAGACATACAGACAGGCAGATACACAAAACTGAAATCATATTCACACTTAAAAAATGTTAGAAAATGTTAAAAACATTTAACGTATATACGAAAGTACAATTCTAACATTTTTTTATTAATAGCTCTTAATATAACTGGATATTTTTGTGCCACCCTGTAAATCCAATGCTAATCATGCTATATTCTATGCAAAGCATTCATTTGTGCATATAAATAACATATTTCAACTTCCTAAAACTTCGTGGAAAGTAAAGTTATTAAAATTTGATTTATAGCGATATCTCTCATAGAACGCAATGCTTTGGAATACTTTTGAGTGTCCCTGTACATAAACCGATGGTGGTATTTCCTCCATTTTATACAGGAAACATCCAATAGTGAACTTGAATAACATATTTCAATTTCATTAAGATATGTCTACAGTAAAGGTATGTAAACATGGTTTATAGAAATACCGTTCATGGAACACAGTGCTTTGAAATAATTTCGGGTGTCCCTGTACACAAACCAGAAGAGGTATAAACTCCATTTTCAATGGGGAACGTCCGATAGTGAACAAGAATAACATATATCAGTTTCACGAAATTCCATAAATATTTTCGGGAGTTGGAGCGCGGACAGACTGACAGACAGGCAAGCAGACAGACAGGCAGACAACCCGAAGTCATTAACACTTTTCAACCTTGTTGGAAAGTGTTAAAAAGTGAAATTCATGACTAAAATAAAAGTAAAATCTACTGCGCTGAGCAGAGATGAAAGGAGATGAGGCCTCAAAAAAAAAAAAAAAATGCACAAGAAAGAAAAATCATGCAATACGCATTGATTAGTAACACTTTCCAACTCTACGTAATTGTTGTATCGAATAACTTTTAATATTCTTTGCCTACGTTATTACACAACAGACAGAAGGACTGAAAAATATACAGATAGACTAATTGGTTTTAAAATTACTCCTAGGCATTTTGGAAAGTGTTAAAAAGGCTTAACGCAAAAGAAAATGCAGCATTAGAAAATGCATTAGATTATAATTGTAGCTTTTGATCTCTCTGAATATTTTAATGTAACCCTGTAAATCAGAAAGTTAATCATATCATATTCCATACAAAGCATTATTTTAGAATATTAACAATACATTTCAATATTTTTACGATTTTCACAGTAGAAAGATTTTTAAATATAAACTTTCAAAAAATTCTGTCCTAAAACGTATAATGCATGGAATTTTTTTTTTTTTTTTTTTTTTTTTTTTTTTGTTGTTGTTGTTGTCTTTGTAAACAAACTAGTTGTACAGGACTTATTGGTGTCATTTTAAATGGGGAACATTCTATAGGGAAAATATTCATAAAACTAACACTCATAGAACACAATGCTTTCGAATGCTTTTGGGTGTCCCTGTACACAAACCAGAAAAGATATTCACTCCATTTTCAATATGGAACATCCGATAGTGAACTTCAATAAAATATGTCAGTTTCGAGAAATTATATAAATGTTTACAGGAGTTAGAGCGCGGGCAGACAGACAGACAGATGGACAGACAGACAAACTGAAGTCATTAACACTTTTCAACCTTGTTGGAAAGTGTTAAAAATAGTACCAGAACAAAATCTGTTTCATAGGTAAGTGAAATTTTTCCCTTTCTTTTTTAGCACTTGCCAACAAAGTTGAAAAGTGTGTATGACTTCGGTTTGTCTGTCCGTTAGTTTATTTACTCTTCTATCTATCCTTGTATCTGCTCTTCTGTTTGTCTACCTCTAACATACTTAAATATTTTAAGAATTTCTACAAATTTATGTATGTTACTCCAAAATCACTATGGAATGTTCCCTATTGAAAATAGTACGGATAATACGACTGGTTTATGTACAGGGACACCCAAAAGAATATATACCCAAAATTTATATTTCAATAATTTTGTACTGTACAAATCATAGTGAAATCGACATTCATTATATATATTTTTAAAAAAATGTTTTCTATAGAATATGTATGTGTTTAGCATTAAATTTTACAGGGATACACAAAAATATTCAGATACAATAAATGTTATAATAGGAAATTGTTACATTTTCGTTTGTATTAAGCATTTTTAATGTTTTTCAACAATGTTTGAGACTGATTATGGCTTGAATTAGCCTTTATATCTTTCTTTCTGTCCATCATCTGTCCGTTCTTCTGTCTTATATCTAAATAAAAATACAGCGTTATAACTACCATAAATTTAAGAAGTTCTTCAAAATGATATATAATTCAAATTCAATACGGCATGTTCCCTATTGAAAGTGGTATAAATACCATAGCTGGTTTTTGTACCGGGACACCCAAAAAAAATACCAATGCATTGTGTTGTGTGAAATTCATTTTTATAAATCATATTTAAATACTATACAAATCATAATAAAATCGACATTTATTATCCATATACACGAAAAAGTATTTTCTATGGAATGTGGTATAATTAGCATTAAGCTTTACAGACAGACACGCACACAAAATAAAATATTCAGATACATTAAGGGATATGTGCTGCAATTGCATTTTCATTTGTGCTAAACGTTTTCAACATTTTTCAACTATGTTAAAAAGTGATTATGACGTCTATAGTCAATATGCTTGTCTTTCTATCTATCCGCGCTTCAACACCTGTTAATATTTACAGAATGCCGTAAAACTAATTTATGTTTTTGTAGCTCATTTGTTTATGACATCTGTTTATCTGTTTGTCCATGTGTTTATTCGTCTGTCTGTCCGCGCTCTTCCATGTGCTAATATTTTAAGAATTTCTTCAAAGTGATATTTGATATTAAAGTTCGATATAACATGTTCACTATATAAAATGGTAAAAATTAGCACGGTTGATTTATGCATAGGAACACCCAAAAGAATACCAGTACATTAGTTCTGTAAAAGAGACATTTTCATAAATCATACTTAAAGACCTTTGTATTGAACAAATAAAATTTAAATCGACTTTTATTATTCACATTCAAAAAATGTTTTCTGTAGAATATTTTGGTAATGGCATAAGATTATTTGGCATTAAGATTTACAGAGTCACACAAAAGTATTCAGATACATGAAGGGCTGTGATGGAAAATTGTTGCAATAGCACTTTTGTTTATGTTAAGCGTTTTTAACACTTTCCAACAATATTTAATGGTCATTATGACTTCAAATAGTCTGTGTTTCAGTCCGCCTGTCTGTTCGCGTTAAAAATCTGTTAATACTTAGAGAATGCCTTGAAATTAATTTATCTTTTTCAAGTTCACTATGTCATGTTCTTTACTGGAAATGGTGTAAATATCGCAACTGTTTTCATTACAGTAATTCCCAAAAGATTTGCGACGTATTACAGTCTATAAGAAGCATATTTTTAAAGTATAATTTAATAAACTATATACAATTTATCGAATTATAATTCACAAATCCATTTTTCCTGTAAAATAAGAAATGATTAGCAGAAATGATCGGTTTACAGGGCCCACAAAGTTGTTCTGACTCATTATGAGATATAAGGAGAAATCGTTCAATGTCAATTTTCAATGTTGTGAGGATATTTTTAAGTGCATCATATGGTGCGCAGCGCATGCAAAAATTAGACAATATACACGATTACATAAAAGCAACCTTTTTAATGCTTTCTTATCAGAAATTTAACTAGAACGATGCTTTCGTGAGAATCCTTACTGCATCATAGCAACAACAAAATATACTCTTGTAGACTTGCTGTTATTAGACAGTACACTGTAAAGGTAAATGACTACGTGAAGGCTACACACAGCAATTTGTTATATGTTTATTCTTTAAAATGAATGAAAGAAAAAAAAAGTGTTAAAGGTTAAGTATAAAAAGTTTAAAAAGTATTAGGACGGTTTTCTTCAATCCTAATTAAAAACTGTTACTTTCTCTTACACATAAGGTAGAGAAAGTATTGTTTTTGGGTCAAATTTTCGAATGCGAGTTTTTGTTATATTTACATGTTCTGAGGTTCCCTGAATACGAAAATCATGTTTTTAACAAATGGTCTGTGCGTATGTATGTATGTGTGTCTGTGTGTCTGTCTGTTATCAGCATATCTCAAAACCAAATTGTGGCAGAAAGTTCAAACTTGGTATTCTAAATGTGTATCATATAAGGATGCTACACTAAACTTTTCATTCAGATCAAGCAAATGGTTCGTGTACAGGGACACTCAAAAGTATTCAAATACATTACGTCTATTTGGGAAATTGCAGGTAAGTAGGTTTAACATCTATAGAGTGCATTAAACCAAATTAAACGAATATATATATTTTTTAATAGAGATAGTCAACAGGGAAAAAAATTGTGTATGTAGGAGCCTCGCCCCCCCTCCCCCCCTGGGGGGGGAAGTCCCCGCTCGTGGGGAGTAAATTTTCATAACGGGTATCTTTCAAAAGAGCTCGCCAATACCTTTAAAACGAATGGTTGAACCGTCGATTTGCGATAATTTAAATCAAAGATATCGATTTTTTTTTTACTTTTAACGAAATTTTTTTTTTTTTTTTTTTTTTTTTTTTAAATATTGAGAATAAAATTTTTTGGATATTTGGTGTTATACTACTTCTCTAATATGGAAATAGTCTGCATTATCACAAAAGATATTTTTTCTAAATGATAATTTTAATAAATTATTTTTTAAAAACAGAATTATTTTTTAATAACCGATCTAAATTCTATATATATGTAGGTGCAGTAATGAAACGGGGGGTTGAGGGGGCGGTAGCCCCTCTCACACAGAACTAATTATCATATAAAACACTTCCGAAGCCTAATTTGAATAATTGTTTAACACAGGTTTACATAACAGCACTCGTTATCTTACCTCTTAATCTGCAACCTGTATTTATAGTATTAAATTTCAGGGTAAGAGAAAGTCGTGTGAGTGACACACCAGATTATTTTTTAGTTGTGATCATGGATGCAAATACATTGAAAGTTAAACAATGCAAGTGCAACGGGTGCATATATTTGAAAAGTATTTATATTCTCTGCGAACTGCACGACTTTTCCTTTTCCTTTTATTTTAGATGTCTTTTTATATATACGTGTTGATCATGACAGGAAAATTTATACGTCCTGATTATTAAGGTAAAATTTTGTCTTCTGACCACACTATCTTCGTAAAGGATAAAATATCTAACCGCAAATGTTTATATTTATGTCAGTTCCCGTATGCAGACTAAACTGCTAAGGCTTATTATGCTACTAAAGAAAACGTTAAAAATAGTTACATTCTGCCATGTTAAGAAACTCTTAAATTGCAAAAAAACTGCACGGACAAACAAACAAACTAACAAAAACTGCGAAACAGACAAATTCATAAACTTTCAGACGGACACCATATCAATTTTGTGACTTCCGCATTCCTCATTAGATCAACACGTGTAAAAAATTAGGTATATATGTTTTTCAGGCATACGTCTATGTTCGCCCTATCTGTAGTAAGAATGGAAAGCAAATCTCTTGTCTAGTTTAAATAATGTAATAGAAATAAATAAGGGTAGGAAGTAAATTCACTTAAAGGAAAGAAAATAATATAAAAAAATCTGATGTGGGCACCACATGACTTCCTTATACACTTTTAGAAATATACATAATGTTAAAAAAATATTGTCACTGGACCCGAAACAGTTGGCTAAAAATATTTAAAAAATAATGCATGCATACGTAAAAAAAAAAATAAATAAATAAATAAAATTGTGCCTTGAGGGGACTCATTTTAAAATCCTTGGGGGGGGGGGGGGGGACTCATGTCAAAGTTGTGCCTTGGGGGGACTCATGTCAAAGTTGGGCCTTGGGGGGCCTTATTTCAAAGTTGCACCTTGGGGGGACTCATGTCAAAGTTATGCCTTGGGGGGGACTCATGTGCCTTGGGGGGGGACTCATGTCAAAGTTGTGCCTTGGGGGGACTCATGTCAAATTTGTGCTTTGGGGGGGGGGACTTCGGATCCGAAACAATTGGATAAAAGTGTTAAAAAATGCATTTTCACCGTGTTTCTGAACTTTTCCGGAAGTTTCAAATCTCTAACTAGTCGGGAAGTTAGTTAAATAGATTTTCTGTTGAATCATATAAATGCTGCTAAAGGCAGCAGTGACACGAAGCAATTGGCTAAAAATATTTAAAAAATGCATTGTCACCGTGTTCTGAGCTTTTCTGGAAGTTTTAAATGTCTAGCTAGTCGGGAAGTTAGTTAAAAATCGATTGCAAGATTTGTACTGGTAACGCTGCCGAAGGCAGCAGGTATCGGAAACAGTTGGCCAAAAATATTAAAAAAACGCATTGTAAACGTGTTCTGAGCTTTTCTGAAAGTTTCAAATGTCTAGCTAGTCGGGAAGTCAGTTAAATTGCAAGATTTGTCCAAACCGTTTTTGAGTTATTACCGTTTTTTGATACATTATGGCCAAAACCAATGTATTTTTGGTCATTATGAACCTAATTTTCCTAAATATCTCCAAAATGGAAAATCATACAAAGTCCAAAAAGGGAGGTGCAGAACTATATGTTATAACAAACCTATGTACCAATTCGCAACTTTCTACGTTCAACCGTTTTTGAGTTATTACCGTTTTTTGATACATTATGGCCAAAACCTATGTATTTTTGTCATTATGACCCTAATTTTCCTAAATATCTCCAAAACGGAAAATCATACAAAGTCCAAAACGGGAGGTGCACAACTAGATGTTATAACAAACCTATGTACCAATTCGCAACTTTCTACGTCCAACCGTTTTTGAATTATGCGACATACACACACACACACACACACAGACACACACACACACACATACAGACGTCACGAAAAATCGTGTAAAATCGCTTATATCTCTAAAACGAGAGCTCGTGTTCAGACGACACTTGCAGGTGTACAACTATACATCATGACAGTCACACGTATAAATTGGCAACATTCAGCGATCATTCGTTTTCGAGCAATGTGAAATACAAAATCCATTTCGCAAATCGGGATTACTATACTTCCTTATACTTTGTATAAGGAAGTAAAAATTATATAAATGATAAAAAATGAATAAAAATGAAAAAAAAAAAATATATATATATATATATATATAAATCTGATGTGTCACTCACACGACTTTCTCTTTCCCTGAAATTGAATACTATAAATACAGGTTAGAAATTAAGAGATAACATAACGAGTATTGTTATGTAAGCCTATGTTAAAAATAATTAAAATTTGGCTTCGGAAGAGTGTTTATATGATAATTAGTTCTGTGTGAGAGGGGGGGGGGGCTTTAAATCTGTTATTAAAATTAAAAGTTCACTTAAAATTATTCAGACAACTTTCACATGCAACATTCTTTGACACGTATCAGTTTTGATGAAATTTTTCCAGCAACAAATTTATATTAATTTAAAAATACAACTTTTGGATCTCATGAAATTATTCGTTTTTAAGTTACTCTTAGAGACTCAGACAATAAAAAACTTGACTTTGGTAATCAGGAAGCCTCAAAACGTGTAAATACACAAAAAACAAGCGATGAATATTTAGCTAAAATCATACATTATTTATCATATGTCTATGAGGAATTCATTTCCATTCCTGAGCAGCTTTCCTTGGCATGGTAAAATATTATAGTAAAGCACTAACAATGAAAAAGAATGTTATCGCTTAAATATTTGCAACCCTGTATATCTTCTGAAAGTTATGTACACATGACATGGTGCACATACATATAATCCTACATTAATAACACACGGCTCAACCTGAAATACACTTCCATCAGTTTTAAGCTATTGTCGCACTACAATCTAGTTCTTTTGTGTAGCTCTGTAAATGAACAGTAAATGATTTCGCTGCCATATTCTACATGAGTCATGTTTTTATGCATATAAAAAGTATTTATTCATTTCATTTGGTTTAGTGCAGTCTATAGATGTTAAACTCTACTTACCTGCATTTTCCCCCATAGACGTAATGTATTTGAATACTCTTGAGTGTCCCTGTACACGAACCATTTGCTTCATTTCAACGAAAAGTTTAGTGTAGCATCCCTATATCATACACATTTAGAATACCAAGTTTGGAATCTCTGCTACTATTTGTTCTTGAGATATGCTGATAACAGACAGACACGCATACAGACCAACCGCTAAAATTATGATTTTCATATTCAGGAGACCTCAAAACGTGTAAATGTAACAAAAACTCAATTTCGAAAATTTGACCCAAAAACGATACTTCCTCTACCTTATGGGTAAGAGAATGTAAAAAAGCTTTTAAGTGAGCGATTTCCATTTTTCAGAGATGAATTGCGTTGAAGAAAGATTTTATTGACAATATTTTTGGAATTTATCGAGATGTAAAATGCTTCCTAAATTTCAAGCGGTAAGTGAGATACTTTTCGTTTGAAGGCCAGAACCATTCAACTACTTAGGTGGGGCCAAGAAATAAATATAAAATAATTGTTTAGGAGTTTTTACATTGTACGGTGTCTGTTTAAAAAAAAAAATAATAATAATAATAATAAAAAATAAAAAAAAGTCATTTAACATCAGTTTTTGTTTTAGATTGATCTCTTTAGAAATTTCGAAAATTCATGAAACTTTCATAGATTATTCAAAGAGATATGGACAGTAGTAGGGAATAATTTATTACTGAGCATGCGCGGACTGTAGAAAAAAAACTTTGATATAGTTTATTACTCAACAGTGTAGAGTACCTTATAGTTCAATTTCATGAAAATTCATAGAGATAATGGTGATTAAATGAGCTGTTTTTCAGCTGTTTTCTAAAAAGTTTTTTACGATAAGGGGTTATTCACAAATGAATATTTGTATCAGAAAAAACTATGTTACACAATGAAATTTAAAACAATATTTGTGATTCGTTTTTCTTTTTTACATAGGTATGTACTACATACCTATAAAAAAAAAGAAAAATTAATTGCTTAAAAAGAAAAATGAAGCACTTTTTTATGATACAGATTAATATGCGTAATGATAGAATCTTAAGGAAAACTTATGATGTTTGTAATGTGAATAATATACTTTAAAATAAATTTTTATGTTTAAAAGTTAAAATTATTTGTATGTTTTCATTTAAATACTCCTGCCTTTTTACTGTGCGAATAAAACTTACTTTTAAATGTATTTGGATTTTTATAGAATAATTCAGGATTTTATTCATATGCTCAATAATCTTCTTTACTACATAAATTCCTGAAGTACTAAATTGTGAAAAGTTATTGTAAAAGGAATTTTTGGGGGACTAAAAGAAATGAAAATAAAATTCTTTTTACTGGAAACGGTTGTTTCCCTTCAAGCTGGGTTACTGATTATTGTACTCATTAGAGCCTAGTAACAAACATTAAAAAAAAAAAAAAAAAAAATCAAAATTTAGAGTTAATTATCCTGTAGGATGTTTTTCCTTGTGTTTAATAATTATTGCTTTTTTTCTGTGTGGTGAATATACTTAATGTATAATCTGGAATACATTTGTTTTGATTAAAAAATTCAGTTTAATTACTATAATGAACTTTTTTAAATTGAATTAAAAATTAAAGTTAAATTTTAAGGTAAGAAAGTGGATTGCTCTGTCCTGTTATCAATTCCAGATTGTACATATTTCTGTGAATTAGATATTTTTTCTTACTGTTTCATACCTTTCTAAGTTTTAAATTAAAAGGAAATTTTAAACTTTCAAGTAAAGTCATACATGGTAAATAAACTGTATGCACTTTACAAAATCCGAGAAATTGTAAGCATAACAATTGTATTATGAGATTTTGGTGGGGTTATGCAGTTTATCAGAGTAATATGATTGTACTTTGTAATTAGATATCACTACTTAGTATTAAGGATTTTAGAATTAAAATTTTAAAGTAAAATTTTAAATCTTTATTTAAAATCTTTTGTCAGGATATATGTTGTATAGGTTTTTGTATATTCACCAACTGTTTTTTTTTTTTTTTTTTTTTTTTTTGGGGGGGGGGGGGACTTTAAAAGGTTATGCAATTAATTTTTGGATTTTTGATGTAATTGGGTTTAATGTTAAAAATTAATTATATCGGGCTATCTGATGAGTACAGTCTAGGCGTTTTGTACTAAGAAAAAATAAATGAACTCCACTATGCGATCTTTTTGTTTATGTTGTCGGCCAGAAACTATTTGACTGCTATTGTTTTTATGTTATGTATCTAACTTGATATTTTGGGTGGCTCAGTGACTAGTGCACTGATGCAGTGAAAGTTTCAACCGAATTAGCTTGTGTTTATGGTGCTGAAAATAATAAAATAACATCAGTCAAAGTAGTTGTATTTAAGTTTCAGTCAAGAATTTTTTTTTAAGGTTTTAAGAATTGGTAAAAGTTAAAGAAATGGCAGAAAACCATTTTTTCGTTACAATGAATCTTTTAAAACAAAGATCTTGCAGATGTTTAGGTTTTAACAAAGTATAACATTTAGAAACTTTTTTTTTTCTGTATATATTCATAAGAAAAAGCATGGTGTCTTCCCACTTGCGCGAAGTGGTGAAAAATTCCCATTTGCGCGATTTTTCTTCCCATTTAAGCGAATAATGTAAAAATACAAGAATAGTACGAATTACATGCGTTCTCAGATTCATACATAGAGAGGTAGAGGTGTCCAATGATTTTTTTGGTTTTCATGTACGCGAAGCGTATATACGTGCGTGATACTGATTGCTGCGAAAACGAGTTTTGCCGTCCGTGGTAGGGATTGCCGGGAAACCGAGTTACGCACGTTCTCAGATTATCAAGTCAAAAAGGAAGAAATCACCTGCATGCCCGGTTCTGCAGTTTCTGGTCGCGCAAATGGGAAATTTTCACTCCGTTGCGCAAATGTGAATCGCGCAAGTGGGAATAATTCAAAAAGCAATGAACTCTTGAAATATTTCCATTTCTAGTTCCTGTCGATGCAATACATTTCAAGAAGTTTTCAGTGCATTTTGACCATTTTTAGAACGGTGTCTGTTAGTCTGTGTGTATTGCATGATAAATAATTTATGGCAGCTCTAGATCAAGAACTAATGTACAGAATTTCGTATAATATGGCATCTCACAAGAAAATTTCGTATAAATTTGCATATGCCAATCATAACGAAATTAAAATGTTATTTATAGTAGTAATACATTATCTACCAATAAGTATTTTGACACTTTCGAATTTGGATATTTTGTCAAATATCTATACATGCAGATATGACGGTTTCTTTAAAAATTTGCAAAAAGTAATTGCCACATTTTAAATTATAACACGTACGATATTAAACCCAGTGCAAAACCATTTTTAAGAAACTTGGCATACTAAATTAGACGCAGCATAATGCAAACGAAATGCAAAATTTTAAATATCTTACGATATATGAGCATTTTTACTAAATAATTTTTAACTACGCATGCGCAAGCTTTATAAAAATTTCGTTTGCGTAACTTAATAGCCAAAAGTTTTGAGCTACTTACATGAAAGCCCTAAACAAATATCGTGTAAATTCAAAAAGCTATGGGAGATAGAATGAACGGAATTTCAGTTTATCTCAATATAAAAGCTAAACCAAAAGGGGTTTTAGTCACATTTTTATTTTTTCAATCAATGCCCAATGGTAATACAGCATTCGCTGATTGTAAAT
The DNA here is from genome assembly GCA_963930645.1 of Salticus scenicus. Lineage (NCBI taxonomy): Eukaryota > Metazoa > Arthropoda > Arachnida > Araneae > Salticidae > Salticus > Salticus scenicus. The sequence goes on from OZ005654.1 coordinate 139,540,519, forward strand.
AAATATTGATAAAAACCCCTATCATTGTCCTTTTTTTTTTTTTTTTTTTCTTTTTCGAGTGAGAGAGAGAGAAACTGAAATTCTATTCATTCTATAACTCATAACTTTGTGAGGTCTAGCAAAGTGCTACAGTCGGCTGCAAAATTATTCGAGCACTAGCCAATAATTCCTATATTTAAAAAGTACACTTAAGACTGTTTTGCTAAGTAAATCCTTGTCGAATCATGTTCTTAGACTGATTAAGAACATGACTCGACAAGGATTTATTTAACAAAGCTGTTATTAAGTGTACTTTTTTTTGGCAAGGATTATTGCTAGTGCTCGAATAATTTTGCAGCCGACTGTACGATTAAAACTCGCACTTTGCGGGTAAAACGTGAATGTGCTGTTTTAGGATTCAGTTGTCTAGTAGAGTTAGTTCTTATGTCAAACTAAATTGTAAATTGAAATATGCTAATATTTTGGAAACTGAATAGTATAAAAGTAGAAGGAAGATTGTTTCGAGATGTTAGCAGCACCAAAGCAGCCCGAAACGTTCTCTGAACGTTCAAAAATAGTTCTGCAGACACGTTCTAAGAACGTTCCCTTTGAACGTGTTATAGACGTCTATTTGTCCATCTTGAAGACGTACAATAGTACGGTTCAGGGAACGTTCAATGAACGTGTAGCTATCACCATCGGTGTTATAGAAGCGTCCAGAGAACGTTCTATGTATACGGTCTCAGAACGTTCTAAACGTTTTTAGAACGTTTTCAAAACGTTATACACATTTTCAGAACGTTCTAGAAAACGTACTGTAAACGTTCTAAAATAGTGTAGAAACGTTCTGAAAACGTTCTATACACACGTTCTCACAACGTTATGTAAACAATTTTTGAACGTTCTTTGAACGTGCTAAAAATGTATTTTATGTATAATAAAATGGAAGAACTCGCAGCAATTGTTTCGGGTCGAAAGAAGACACGAACCTTCGTCAGACGAACATACTAGGCACGAGTGCTGCAAATACAAGAGCTACGTTGCAGATTTTTTGCAGCACTCGTGCCTACTTTGTTCGGTTGATGAAGGGTTGTGTCTTTTCTCGACTCGGAACAATTGCTTCGAGTTCTTGAATTTTATAGTGTCTGTTATTTACTTATTTTTTTCTTTTCTTTTTTTTTCCTTTCTTTTTTATCTTTTCTTTTCTTTTCTTCTTTTTGTGTAGTTTTTCTTTTATCTTTTTATTATATTTTTTTTTCATATATAATTGTCTTAGTATAATAAAATTTTACATAGATGCATTGAAATATGGTATAACAAAAGATCAAGTATTTTGAATATTCTAGATAAATATTTGAATTCAAAAACAAATAAAAAAATAAATTCAAGTTCTGGAATATTTTGAAAAATTTTAAGATAATATGCCCCCTGGAAATTAATTATTATTCCCTCCTAGATTTTGCATCATTATAATTTAACAATGGAATATAACCATATTTGGAAATTAATTTTAATAAGTTAACGGCCCTCTTCACTTACCGTCGCCGGTAGCCCGAGCCAATGTTATTCTATGGGAAAATTTTCTTTACAAATAACTTATTAACTAATACATAATTTTAAATTCTGTTTTCACATTCAGAAAATTTCCAACTGTTAAATTGACGGACCTTTTTTGAAAAAATATTTTTTTTAATTTTTAATATTTTATTTTGAAATTGCAAAATGAAAAAAATTCACATATTGAAAATTCGTATTTTGCAGCTTCGAAGTAAAATATAAAAAATTAAAAAAATAATTTTTTTTAAATGGTCCGTCCATTGAACAGCTGGGAATTTTCATAATGTGAAAACAGAATTTAAAAATATGTATTACTTAATAAGTTATTTGCAAAGAAAAAATTCCCATTGAATAACATTAGTTCGGCTTCCAGCGGCGGTGAGTGAAGACGGCCCTTAAGCAAAAAATTTAAAAATATTTATGTCTAAATTTTGGAACTTACTGCAAACTTTTAGCATTCAAACACAAAAGTATTTTATTAATTTTTAAATTATCAATGAAATCTCAAATTAATGCCCAGATATGTTACGTATTCTATTTTTAAACTATAATAATGCACAATCAATGAAAAACAAAAAATAAAAATTAGTTAAAAGAAGTACACAAGTGTACAAAATTTAAACAATAAACTGTTTTCTCGTTTTCTATTTTTTTTCCACATAATTCTTAAACAAATAAACACATAAGTATAAAATTTGGATAGTAGGTTTTTTAAAATACCATAAATCGAATTTTATATAACTTTAGCATAAGTAATAATTGTTAAACTAAATATCAGTAAATTTTTCTCAAAAGTAAACATTGAAAAAATGAAAAATTTCAGCAATTTTAGAAATGCGTTAGATTAAAACCGTATATTTCTTCATGTCGTCAATTTTTCTTTTCTTCTTTTTTCTTCATTTTATCGCGTGTGAATATATATATATATATATATATATTTTTTTTTTTTTTTTTTTTAATTTTACATAGAAATATGAAAATCGTATAAGGCGTTCATTATTAAATTATTTATCGACGTTTTTATTATTCTGGTGATGATCACAGTTTATACAAATTAGCAATTATTATTATTATTATTATTATTTTCAAAAATTCCGTTATTAAAGTAAAAGAAAAGTGAACATAGAAAGTAAAACGAGGATTTTGTTTAGCATTTGAGGAATGTGCGTCTTCGCTTGTCTATAATGCATCATTAACACAATTTTTCATTCAGTTTTCTTTGCTAAAATTGTTGAAATTTTTAATTTTTTCCAAAGCTTACTTTAGAGAAAAATGAATAATTATTAGTTTAAAATTATTACTTATTCTAAAGTTATGTAAAATTCGATTAATGATATGATAACGAACATGACATCCAAATTTTATGTCCATGTGTTTATTTGTTTAAAAGTTATGCATAAAAGAAGAAAATGGGAAAGCAGGTTTGTTTCTTTAATTTTGAACAGCGGTGTATTTTAAATACGTTTAAAAATATAAAAAATAAAAATTATTATTATTATTTTGTTTTTTTATTTAAATAGATTACGTGAAATTTACTTAATATTGTCATATTTCAAATCATGCGTATGCGAAATTTATTTAAATTATTGATTTTGAGTTTATAAATTTTACATACACATGCAGTGAAATATAACAGTATAAAATGTGGTGAAACATTTTGAAAAATAAATAATTAACTAAAAGTTTATTCTGTAAACAAATAAATAAATAAAAATAAAATAAATAAACTTCAAAATTTAAAATATTCAGCAATATTAAGATTCACCTTAGTAACTATTTCTTTTTTAATACTTCTCCCTGCTTTTACATTTCTACAGTGTAATGTAAAATGTAATGTCAAATCATGCATGATCAAATCCTTTATATATTTCTTTAACGTGGATCAGTTGCAATTAATTTTTGCAGAAACGATATAGTAGTGCAATTATTGAAATACGCAAGCATAAAAAATAATATTTAAAAATGAACAATATTTAAGCATGCGGACTCAACTCAATGAACTAGTAAGAAAAAATTACGAAATTTGACTGCTTACATTATTTTATGGAAAACTGTATTTTTAAAAATTGCTTCTTCAATCTTTATAAGCATCATTTTAAGCATAGAAATACTTTAAAGATTATACAGAATATGAATAATTGTCATAAATTGACTAAAAATCATAAACATAAAAATATAATCAAAATAAGAATTATTATTATTATTATTATTTTTAACAAAATATTATACTAAAATAAATAAAAAGTCATTACCAACATCGCGACAAAAATTTAAAAGGAATCATGAAAATCCTATACTATAACTGTACTGCCTGCGAAAATATGAGACTGGCTCTTCAACAATGAATTTTATTTTGAAACCTTTCTTTGAATGATCTTAGTCTCACTATTGCACATATTAATTTGGTACTAATAATAATTTGGTTTCTTGTAAATTAAAATTTTAATCAGATGGGGAATTCGATATAACATATGAGTTTCATTTTAATAAACTAAATTTTTAAGACTTCAATGCATATGCAAAATTTTACAAAAGAGAAAAACTTATCTGTAAGAGCTCGTATCCAAATGCGAATAACTTAAGAAATGAATACAAAATCAAAATACACTGAGTAAGCAGGCAGAAGGCAGAAGCTGTGGACTTTGGATTGCATACGAATACGAACTTCCGGTGTAACGGAACGGCAGATGGCCGTTTACTGGTGGGAAAAATTTCTGTTCATTAAGCAAAACACGATTTATTCAATAACACCCGTTTTCAATACAGAATTTTCATACTATTCAAAACTTAAACTTTTTAAAAATTGGTATATTGAAGCATTCATAAAACTTTCTTCTATATTTTCCTGCACAGGTGGATGCCGTAAATATTATTTGCTAAAATAATCTATCAAAATTATTTTCCATGGCAAAGGTATAAGATTTTCATCTCAAATAAGTATAACGCTAAATATCCAAAAAATAAATTTTATAGTATTCAAAATATATATCTTAAGAAATGTATTTTACATAATGGAAAATGTAAAAAATCCATAACTTTGTTTTCAATTATCACAGATTTAGGGTTCACCCTTTCGTTTTAAAAGCATAGACGACCTTTCCCACAAGAATATTGAAAATTTTAAAACAATAGCGAAAGCAATGTGCTGTACAAATCGCCCATACTTTTTTAAAATTAAATATTACTAATATAAATTTATATATATATATATATACATATTTAATTTTCCATGGAAAAGTTAAAAACAATGCTCACTTATGTACATTTATACGAAATTTTGCCCTATTCTGCCATATTAAAAATTCTGAAAATAATGATATGACAGCGCCACCTATTGAACGATTTATTAACAAATATAATCGCCACCAGTTTAGGTCACAGTCCAAGTAAGCCAAGTTTGAATAAATTACGTTTATTAGTTCGTGAGATACAGCATCCATAAAATTTTAAAATTTATTAATTTAATCATATAAAATTAATCAACGCAGGTTCTTATAATTAATATTTTTATATATGAAATTTACATTCTTCACCAAAAGATGCTGAAATACAGATATCTGGAAAATCGCAGAAAGTAATAGCAGCACCATCCGTCGGTGGATATATACCGAAATTGAAGCAGCACATTTTGACATTATATATATATCTCATACACAAGTTTCGATAAATATTCGTATTATAGAAGATGAGGTATAGCCTTCCCTTAAGCTGAAACGAAACGTAGCAGTGTCACCTGTCATTTGATATGCACTCAAGTCAATCAGTAAAATTTACGTAATATCTATTTCACGTACCAATTTTAGAGCATTTATAAATCATAGAACATGAGCTATTGCGTTCCCTTGAATGGAATTAAATTGCAGCATACCAATGCCTCCACTTGTCAGATAAGCACGCAAACTGATTCAGCAAAGTTTTATATGATATTAATTTCACATACCAAGTTTAGTGTATTTATAATTATTTATATTACAAAAACTGAATTATTACCATTACGTTAACGGGATTAAATTGCAGGAGAGCAGCGCCCCCAGTTGATCAATATACGCACATGTATTAAATCAGCGTAGTTTTATATAATATCTGTTTCACATATTAAGTTTGGTGCATTTGTGCACTGTAGAAGCTGAGATATAATCTCCCCATAAAAGGGGGAATTTACAGCATAGAAGCGACCCCTATCTGGTGATACACTCCAAAGGCTAATGAGCACCAAAGCTGATATTTAGGTCAATACCTAATTAAATATTCCTGATATTTAGCAAATTAGTTTAACGTCTAACATAAAGTTTGGTTAAATTCCGTCCATTGGTTTGTGAGAATCAGAGTCCACAAAACTTTGATAACACACACACAAAAAGATAGACAGACTGGCATTTTCAAAGAATGGTCGAATTGTGTTCTGGACATCTCAAGAGTGTATAAACCTATAAAAAACCGGAGATAAAAAATTCCCAATTATCCAACACATTTTTCTTGGTATATACAAAATAAATAAATAAAATAAATTACTTTTTCATAACTTAATTTATTAACATTTTAAGAAGCAAATAATGAATATCTGCAAAAGTAATCTGGATTAATGTGTTTGACAGAATTCAACAATATAAAACTTTAATAAAATTATAAATGATGGTTAATAAATTATAAATGATGGTTATAACATGTAATTAAAGTTTAAAATTTTGTAATTTTTTCCCTAAAAATCATCTCTATTACATTTCAATAATTATTCTATACTGGCATGCCACCAAAATCTGAAACTGAAAATAAGGAAACAAAACTGAAAAAAAAAAAAGCATTTTGTCACATTTGTTATAATCACACTGTTACAGAACGTGTGACGACGGTGATACACTTGAACGTTTTTCATAGAACTAGAATTGTACGTTTTATAGATGGTACAAAGCAAGCCTTTTCAGAACGTTCTAAGTAATACTATTTTTGAACGTCTAATCAAACGTTCTCTTGACACGAAACACGGTGTTTGAACGACTGTAACCGTTATTAGACGTTCACAGAACGTTCTCGTGCTACTTGGGATACATGCAGATATGACGGTTTCTTTAAAAATTTGCAAAAAGTAATTGCCACATTTTAAATTATAACACGTACGATATTAAACCCAGTGCAAAACCATTTTTAAGAAACTTGGCATACTAAATTAGACGCAGCATAATGCAAACGAAATGCAAAATTTTAAATATCTTACGATATATGAGCATTTTTACTAAATAATTTTTAACTACGCATGCGCAAGCTTTATAAAAATTTCGTTTGCGTAACTTAATAGCCAAAAGTTTTGAGCTACTTACATGAAAGCCCTAAACAAATATCGTGTAAATTCAAAAAGCTATGGGAGATAGAATGAACGGAATTTCAGTTTATCTCAATATAAAAGCTAAACCAAAAGGGGTTTTAGTCACATTTTTATTTTTTCAATCAATGCCCAATGGTAATACAGCATTCGCTGATTGTAAATAAATATTGATAAAAACCCCTATCATTGTCCTTTTTTTTTTTTTTTCTTTTTCGAGTGAGAGAGAGAGAAACTGAAATTCTATTCATTCTATAACTCATAACTTTGTGAGGTCTAGCAAAGTGCTACAGTCGGCTGCAAAATTATTCGAGCACTAGCCAATAATTCCTATATTTAAAAAGTACACTTAAGACTGTTTTGCTAAGTAAATCCTTGTCGAATCATGTTCTTAGACTGATTAAGAACATGACTCGACAAGGATTTATTTAACAAAGCTGTATTAAGTGTACTTTTTTTTGGCAAGGATTATTGCTAGTGCTCGAATAATTTTGCAGCCGACTGTACGATTAAAACTCGCACTTTGCGGGTAAAACGTGAATGTGCTGTTTTAGGATTCAGTTGTCTAGTAGAGTTAGTTCTTATGTCAAACTAAATTGTAAATTGAAATATGCTAATATTTTGGAAACTGAATAGTATAAAAGTAGAAGGAAGATTGTTTCGAGATGTTAGTTGGAAGGAGTGTTAGTTGAGAGTTGGTAAGAGCGTTAGTTGGAAGGCGAGTGAGTTGAAGGATGGTAGTTAGGAAGTTAGTGTGAAGGAAAGTATGAGAGTTGAGGGAGCTAGCTGTTAGCAGCTTAGGGTAGAAGAGAGTAAGTCCTGTAGCATTGTAGCGTCAGGGAATCCTCCTACATGCGAAAGACTACTTGGCCTTAGGAGTTAGTGAAAGTTAATAAAAGTGGTTGAGATCATTTGCGAGTAATTAAGTAAAGTAATGGTGGTTATTTATTGATGTCAAAGCATTTAACCCTTATACCGGAACATCGGTCTCTGAGACCGCTAAAGATTAGGCTTAGTGCAGGGAATTGCGGATGCAGATTCCTAGAATAGGGTACCGGCACGTTTGGCGATAAACGTCGAAGACGCCAAGTCTATCTAACTGCAGCACTAGTGCGACGTAAAATACACTCAACCTGTAGAGGATGGCATATCTCAGAACAACCCTATAATGAGTCCCGGACCGTTGCCAATTGTCCACAGCGTGGCACTAGTACAACGTAAAATCTGTTCAAACAAGGAAACTACCCTTCGCGGTTGGAAGAGTGAGCAAGGCCCGGAGCCGCTTACTGTTGACGGTTGTTTGGTTGGTTGGATGAGTTTTACGTCGCACTAGTGCTGCGCAATGGGGAATCCCTTAATGTTGGAATAAAAAAAAAACATGTAAAATGTTATGAGGATATTAGGAATCTCAATTTTTGAGGGCTAACAGCACATTACGTAGATATGCCAATAATTGCAACTTCTTTCTAAAAGATTTTGTTTTTTAAGTTTGATTGCTTTTCTTAGTACAGTCGGTAAACAAAGTCTCCGAACACTAGCAAAAATTCCTATGTAAAAAATGTACACTTAATACAGTTTTGTTAAATAAATCGTTGTCGAATCCTGTTCTTAGTCAGTCTAAAAACGGGATTCATTTAACAAAACTGTTTTAAGTGTACTTTTTTTATATAGAAATTTTTGCTAGTGTTCGGAGACTTTTGTTGTCGACTGTATAATACCAAACTTCACCGACAGGTGATGTTATTCAGTGGGGAAATATGCTTCCACAATTGATGATTATTTAAATTCCATTTTCACATTTAGAAAATTTCACAACCGTTAAATTTGCACTCATTTTCTAAAAAAGTTTAATTATTTTTATTTTTAACATTTTTTATTTTTGAATAAAAAATAGTAATACAAATAATAAAAAAATAAACTGCTTATTTATTTATTTATTTATTTATTTATTTATTTTTTTAATTTATTTTTTTTTTTTTTTGGGGGGGGGGGGGCTAGAAAATAAAATGCAAAAAAACAATTTTCGGAAAAAGAATATTAGGTAATGGGTATTGTGGAAACAGATATCCTCACAGAATAACATTGCTTTTGACTACTGGCAAGAGTACAGTCGGTAACAAAAGTATCCGAACACTAGCAAAAATTCCTATATAAAAAAAGTACACTTAATACTGTTTTGCTAAATAAATCCTTGTCGAATCTTTTTCTTAGCCAGTCTAAGAACAGGGTTCGACAAGGATTTATTTAGCAAAACGATATTAAGCGTACTTTTTTACATAGGAAATTTTGCTAGTGTTCGGATACTTTTGTTACCGAGTGTATATTCGGCAGCAAAAGTATTCGAGCAGTAGCAAAAATTCCTATGTAAAAAAAAAAGCTTAATACAGTTTTGTTAAATAAATCCTTGTCGAATCCTGTTCATAGTGACAAACTGCCAAAAGTGGTGACTGTCCCCAATAAATTGAGACATTCAGTCACTTTAGTTAACCCCCTAATTTCAGGACATTTGGTCACCCTAGTTTAAATATCACATGATAGCTACGTAATGAGCAATTTGTGGAAGTCTAGAGTCCACCCCAACAAGTGGTCCAGGACGAGGCATGTCTTTACCATTGTGTGTACCTGCAAAAGTATCCGAGCACTAGCAATAATCCCTCTCAAAAAAAAAAGTACACTTAATACTGTTTTGTTAAGTAAACCCTGTCTAGCCATGTTCTTAGTCTAACAACATGATTCAACAAGGATTTATTTAACAAAACAGTGTTAAGTGTAATTGTTTGGCATCAGAATTATTTTCTAGTGCTCGGATACTTTTGCTGCCGGTTGTACAAGAAAGCTCAGCAATCACTTAGACACACGAATGTACTCTTTACACACATGAAAAAAAAGTAATTGGGTACCCCTCATTGAGCATATATACTAGTAGAGTACGGATTCCCTATATTGCCTATGGAGAAAAATTCCCGGAACATCACTACGGTTTTTGCGCCTTCTTTTGGTAATAATCGCTGCCTTGGCAACTGGTTCTTGGGATTTTGCATGTTTTAAATGGTTTATTCCACTTACCACCAAAACTCTAAACATAAGTCCCTCTGGGGGTCACCGAAGCGGGAGAGGATCCCTTCTGTGGAGGATCAAAATTGTGATGGCATGTCTTCGGACCACCTCTAGAGGTGTGTCCCAGACCGTCGCCAGTTGCCCATCTGAACAGCACTAGTGCGACGTAAAACCCAACCATCCATTCATCCATCCATCCAAACAAAATTCAAACGGAACAGCTTTTAAACAATAACAAGGATTAGGTTACTTGCTTTCCATTTCAGCTAATGTAGGTTTTGGTATATGTTTAATTTACACCCAATCGAAATATAAAACAGCGATAACAAAGGTGGAGGAAACTTGCCTTGGCGGAATTTTCATGTCGGTTTGGTGGATGATTTGACTAAATGGTGGAGATCTGATGTTGGATAGCAAAAAGGTTACTAGTCCGGGGTGTACTCTAATATCTTGTCGATGGCACCGCTTGTGAATGCATCTCAAAGTGCACGAAATTCGGTAACTCAATAGTCGAAACAGGGTGACAAAATTTCTTCCAATCCGAGCGCAGACTCATTTCCTGCAGTTCGAAAAATAATAAGAAATTGTTTATTTATAACTTTTTATTAGTGTGGTTATTTAGAATTCAAAAATCAACGCCGTAATTACATTCTTTTAATAATTTTAATGCTTCGCATTTATAAAAGTACTCTAAACTGGTCACTATAAACATATTAAAAAAGAATAATTTCAGAAACCAGATGATTCAATCATATAATATACAAATTTATAGCTCTGGGGGGTCACCTAATCGGGCAGGATCAAAATTATGATGGCACGTCTCCGGACCATCCTTAGGGGTGCGTCCCAGACCGTCGCCAATTACCCGTTGCGCAGTACTAATGCGGCATTAAATCCAATCAACCATATGATATCCTATCGTCCCTATAATACGTCATGATTGAGAAAGTAAAGTTATGGCTGCAAGAATTCATAATTTATCGCCACGAAATTTCGCTAAATACATTCAGTACCCTTTTCTAAAAATAGCGGTCTGTGAGACCGGTGTTCCCGGTAAGCATGATGAAAACATGTTCCGGGCAAAGGGTTAAGATTGCTGCACATTTAAACGTATAAAGATATTAAGTCAAATCAAAGTCCAGCGTCCCCCCTTTTTATTTAAGCTCGATTAAAGCTCATTTATTTTATATATTTGGACTCTGTCATTTCTTCATAAATTAAGTATTTCAGTTTACAGCTTCAAGTCAATCAAAAGTTAAATAAGTAAGTTTGCAGCATTCAACCTTAAGTCAACTATAAGTTAAAGTTAAATTGATATGGCGAAGTTTAATTCTCTACAACTTTTGAATTTACACGATATATGTTTGGGGTTTTCAGATAAGTAACTCAATACTTTTGGCTATTAAATTATGCACATGAAATTTTTATAAAGCTTGCGCAGTTAAAAATTTAGTAAAAATGCTTATATTTCGTAAGATATTTAATATTTTTGCATTCTAGTTCTTGTATGTTGTGTCTTATCGTATGCCAAGTTTCTTAAAAATACCTCTGCACTGGGTTTAATACCTAACGTGTTATAATTATAAAAGTGTTTTTTTTTTTTTTTTTTTTTTTTTGCAATTTTTTTAAAGAGACCATTTTATATCTCCATGAATATATGTGGTAACCTCATAAAAACTTATACAGATAATTAGAAATATTCCTAAATCACATGCTAAAGCCAAAACGCATTTCAAAATTTACTTTTTACAGGGTGATTCAAAACATTTTGATTATTGTTTAATTTTTTACTAATCCACTTTCTTTTCTCAAAACAAAATTTTTGCTGAAATACATGAAGTGTAGCATGTTCTCTTTACTCCTAAAATTGCAAGATGATTTCTAAAGAACTTCGGTAGTTATTTTGAAAAACATCTAAATTCGAAAGTGTCCAAATATTTATTCGTAGATAGTGTAGTCTTGCAGGATAACTTTTTTGAGTTACAATCTCTAACGGAGTATAAAATTTTTACATGAATATTTTTCAAAAGAACTTGTCAATGCTTATAAGCGAGTTATTGTACGTATCTGTGTTAAATTAAAACAAATTTAATTGAAAGGTATCTGTGTTTAAAATGTTGCTATGTATCTGCGTCTAAATGTATCTATGTGTCTGTGTTAATTTAAAGCAAATTTTTCACAAAAAAAAAAAAAAAAATCTTTAAATAAAAAACATTGCTCGAGACATTGTCTGTAATACATAATTTTTTTTTTTTTTTTTTAATAACATTTAGGGTTAAGCTTTTATAAATCTGAAGTTGTATGGGAAAATATAGAATAAAGTTTTCTGATAGACGCATTATTCTAGTTTTTTAATTAATATGCTGTTAAAAAAAAGATTTTTTTTTTTTTTAAGAGAGTTAGTAGTATATCACAAGTTAAAACTGTTTTAATACACTATATGAAGATAAACTGTTTGAATTTAACTACTTCGAAGTTTCATAAATTTCTAGTTTATTTGTTGAAGCATTAATACAATAATAAAACTTGATTACCGTCAATATTAAAAAAAAACATCACAATTAATTACATATTATATAATATATAAATAAAGAAATATTACTAATGCAAAAGTGCCATTAAATCAAGAAAATCTATATGATTATTGGCAGCATACATAAAACTAATAAGTTTTAACATAATTTAAAGTTCTTCTGAGAGTGCTAAAGAGGTTCTTTCTGAGAGCCTTTTATTCTTTTCTATTTGTGCCAAGATTACCTTTGTATATTTTTCATTCTCTTTTAGAAGTTTATCGAATTTCACATCTATTTCTTCTGCCTTCTTTTTAAAATTTTCAATGTTTTTAGACAGTTCCTTCTCTTTAGCGCGAAAATCAAACATCATCTTGGTACAATTTTTTAGTTCTTCCAATAACAACATTTTTGGACTGTTATCTGAATAGTTGCAAGTTTTAAAAGTTTCTTTTAAATAATTGATTATAATTTTTAAATACTTATCAAAGTCATCTTTTAATCCTTTTTTAACCGTATTCTTATTTGAAATATTAGTACTGTTTTCATTGTTAATAAAAGATGATACTAATAAATACGGAAATGCATAACATATGTCGTTAATTTTTAATCTCTCAATATCAGTAGAAGGACTTTCCATTTTAAGTTTTCCTGATCTTCCAATTTCACTGTCAATCATTACGTTACACATCAATATGAAATTAACATAGTAAACAAATGGTAGAATGAAATACTCATCTAATGGTTCTGAAGTTATAAAAATGTGAAAGGATCCAGCTAAAGACTTCTTGGCTACACATTTTAAATCCCGTAAGATTTGCAGCGCTCTTTCATTTTCAGTAAGCATTCTTCTTACGGCAGACACAATATTATCTAATTTTTCATCCACGCATTCATTTTCAATTACTTCGAGCTCACTGCGTATTTTTTTGTATCCTTCTATGCAGCAATTTAAATGAAACAAGGCCATGTCGCGATGCTTTTCAAATTCCTTCAGTTTGTTTTTAAAATAATTTTCAATGCATTTTTCCGTTTCATCTAAGAACTTCTGAATTTCTGTAATAACTTTTCGTTGTTTTATTTCTGTTAACATACTTAACTGAAATATAACTTCGTAAATATGGCCTTTAAGTTCACTTTCGTTTGCTAATGAAGTTAACTCTAGTTTCGTGTAAAAATCATATCTGTGATCAGTATCGAAATCTTCCAAAAATGCATTGCTAAGAACTTGTAATGCAGTTCGAACTGCATTTATAGCTGCTTGCTCTTTTTGAGCAGTTTGCATTTCCTCCTCTGAACCGCCTTTATTTCGGATTTTATCCGGATGATATTTAAATGACAACTTCTGTATCTGTTTATCAATGCCTTTTAGAAACCGTTCGTATTCCTCTCTTGTTATTCTGCGTCTCCTTACTTTCTCGAGACTAATTTCGAGTTCTTTCATCACCGTGGATAGGTTAAAATAATTCAACGCATCTTCTAATGTTTTTATATCAGGACTTCTGATTTCAGGTTTCTGAGAAACAATTATTTCTTCTGTACTTACATCATTTGTCGAATTGCTTTTCTCAATTAATACTTCATTATTCATTTTTGAAGTGTTGCTAACACTATTAGATGGTAAATCCATATGCTCACTATTTGTTTTAGCTTCCATATTTCCCATCTTATTTATTATTAAGTTCATTAAATTCGGATAATTTCTAAAGCCAACTATATTAAGATTCCATAAATATGCAGAAAGATTACCGATAGATTCAGTTAAAAAATCAGTATAGTCTGTTTTACTAGAATGGTCTATTTTATCATTTGAATCTTCAATATTTTGTAAAGAGGAACTTATTTTACAATCATTACATTTTCCAGTAATTACTAATTCTTCATCCTGTTGCATATTCCGAGCTTTTTCAATACTTTTTACGTAATATTCCTTCATTATTTTAGGATTTTTTCCAGATTCATACATTTTTACGGTAATTTCTGAGTTTTGATTTTGTTGACTACATTGGGCTTCTTCAATTCTATTTTTACGAATTTCCATTATATCTTCATTATTATTTCCATATTCATAGGCTTCGCTGGTAATTTCTGATTGTACGCCTTGTTGCAAACCTTGGTCTTCTTTAATACCATTTTCGTTCCTTTTCATTACTATTTCATTAGTTTTCTCAAATTCATTTGGTTTTATTGTATTTTCTGGTATTACATCTTGTTGTACACTTTGAACTTTATTAATACTTTCATTCACTTTTATCGAGCTTTCATTGCAGTTTTTACATTCATAAATTTCTAATGTAGTTGTTGATTCTCCATCTTGTTGCATACTTCCAGCTTCTTCAACACGCATTTCATTACATTTCTTTAATTGACCATTACCGTGTTCAGATGCAATAACTTCTGTGGTAATTTCTGATGTGAAACTTTGTTGATTACTTTCGGCTTCATTAATTCTCGTTACATCTTCATTTGTATTTTCAGGTTTATAAGACTCGTTCTTGATTTCTTCTTGTATACTTTGCTCTTCTTTAAAACTATTTTCATTCTTCTTCGTCAAACTTCCATTGCTGTTTTCCCTTTCATAAGTTTCTACAGTAGTTATGCATTCTCCATCTTGTTGCACACTTCGGGTTTCTTCAGCACTCATTCCATTACTAGTCTTTAATTTTCCATTACCATCATGCTCAGATACATTGGGCTTTCCGGTAGTTTCTGAGTTGAAATTTTGTTCGTCATTTTCGTCCTGTGTTATTCTATTGTCATTAAATTTCGTTATATCTTCATTTTTATTTTCCCGTTCGTAAGCTTCGCTGGGGATTTCTGATTTTACACCTTGTTGTACATTTAGGTCCTCTTCAGTACTATTTTCCATACTTTTCGTTATTACTTCTTTAATTTTCTCAGTTTCATACAATTTAATAGCATTTTCGGATTTTACATCTGGTTTTATAATTTGAACTTTTTGAATGCTCTTTCCATTCATTGTTATCGAACTTTCAGTGCTGTTTTCACATTCAAAAGTTTCTACGGTAGTTTCTGATTCTCCATCTTGTTGCGTACAAAGAGCTTCTTCAGCACTATTTTTATTATTCTTCTCTAATTCTTCATTATCTTTATCAGATTCATAAGTTTTTGCAATAGCTGCTGATTTTACACCTTTTTGTGGATGATCTGTAGGTAATCGAAGATAATTCAGTTCATCATCAAATGATCTGATATCGCATTTCTCATTCAATGCTTTATTCCTCTTACGTATGGGACGAACATTATTATATGTTATACCTTCAAGGTCATTCTTTGTTTCAGGTTCATAATATTTATTGGTAACTTTTGATTTTTCCTCCTGTTCCATAATTAGAATATCTTTGTTAGTACTTTCATTACTTTTTACCAATTCTTCGTTGCTGATTTTACATTCAAAAGTTTTTACGGTCGTTTCTGATTTTTCATCTCGTTGCATACTTCGGGCTTCTGCAACATTCATTTCATTGTTTTTCTTCGATTCTCCATTACCGTGTTCAGATAGATTCGTTTTTGCGATAATTTTTGAGTTAAAATTTTGTTGGTTAGTTTCAGCTTCTTTGATTATTTTTTCATTAATATCAGTTACGTTTTTATTTTCGCGTTCATGAGTTTCTTTGATGATTTCTGATTTTACATCTTGTTGTATACATTGGCCTCTTCCAACACTGTTTTCGCTGCTTTTTATTACTACTTCATTACCCTTTTCAAGTTCATAAAATTTATTAGGACTTTCGGATTTTATATATTGTTCCATATTTTTGCCTTCTTTAACAATATTTTCATTGCTTTTTGTTCAAATTTGACTGCTTTTTTCACTTTAGTAAACTTTATCGGTAATTTTTCATTTTATATCTTATTCTTCACATCTTGGACTTTGTATATCTTGGACTTGTGGATATTCTAAATAATATTTTCTAAAGGAAAATAAAAAACATAAATTTCTCTTTTGAATTACTTTTAAAAATGCTAGTGTTTGTTTGGCGATATCTCAGAAATATACTTTTACAATTTTGATAACTTTAGGCAATGTAATTCAATAAAAAACAATCTATATTCATAGCATGTACTTAATAAAATGTTTGCTTCCTCGTCTATGTAAATAATTGAGTCTTTTCGAAACACTCCAGAGTATAGGAATTACTGCACTTTTTCTTCTCTCACCTGAAATATAAAATATAATGACACTACAATTAGTCGTTTAAATATTCATATTTTTCAAGCATGAATAAGCATTTATTCTTTTTTTTGTGTGTGTGTGTGTGTGTGTGTGTGTAATTTCAATATTATGCTAAATTACGTTTCAGAATAATTGTCTCTGCCAATCACCATAGTATTTATGGCAAAAGTGTTACGTGATCAATCGCTGTAACCGAGTTCCTGTTCGTCTAAATAAAAGTATAAAGGGTTTTACCCATCTTTTTTTAATTCTAATTTACTCAATAGTAATGTACAATATTTATTGATTGTCAATGAATATTGAAATGAAATCCATTATTATTTTATCTTTTTTAAGAAGAAGTGAAATTCTAATAACAAAAAAATTTTTTTTAATTATCACGATATTTGATTAGTGTTTTCATATAATCAGCTTCTCACCTTTGACTAGCATCACTGAAGGATTCATATAAAAGTTATATATCCATTTAATATTTTTAAATTGAACTACATTGAGTTTTCGGCAATAAAATATATATTCAGACAAAAAAAAGTCTTATGGCTTTGATGTATTTTTTACAAACTTGATGTTTTTAAATTGCCTTTTCTTAATTTGCATTTTTTCATGAATTCACAATCTTTGAAATGCAAAAATTTCAACAGATATTTAAGAAAAGACTTAATATTATATTTTGATGTTTAAAAGAACTTACTTATAAAAGAATTAGTGATGGAATTTGCAATATCTTTAAAAGATTTTTTTTTTTAAACATAATGGTGTACAATTATACTTTATCAAGAAAGGATTATATTTATACTTTTTAAAATAAATTACCTTATACAAAATCCTTTTTAAAAAACTTAGCATATATACGGTGTACCCGAAATATATATATATATATATGCTAAGTTTTTTAAAAAGGATTTTGTATAAGGTAATTTATTTGAAAAAGTATAATGGTGTACTTTTTATTTGTTTATTTATTTATTTTATTTATATATATATATTTATTTTTTCTAGAAAACTAATTGTTAAGCTTCAAAATATATCCCTGATTCCCTTGAGTAGGTTCTATTAAACATCCAAAAAGTAACATTCAGCCTTTTCTTAAATATCTGTAGAGGTTTCAGCATTTTCAATATCATAAATTCATGGAAAAAAAACACACTCATTTTTAATATCATAAATTCACACTCAGAAAACTCAATTTAAACATTCAAATCTGTAAAAACTAATCTAAAACCATAAGAAATGTTGCTTGAGTATATATTTTATTGAATAAACCTAACATAGTTCAATTTATAAAAATTAAATGGAAATATAAGCTTTCATAGGAAACCTTCAGTAGTACCAAGTCAAAGGTTAACAAATTATGCAAATAAATGTCGTTAAACAGGACTGGCACCGTTGCAAAAAAAATTAGTCGCATTTTATTACACTGCCACCACTGTCACCAAAACGATTTTTTTCTTGAAGATTTTAATGTTAAAAATTGCGTTAAAAAATAGTGTTTTAAAATAGTAGTGGCAAAACAATAAAATGATTCTTAAAATTCTTAAAATTTTAGGAACGCTGAGAGGCCTGGTTAAAGCATGGGCATGCGTGTTAAAAGTTACTTTCAAAATATTTTACACAAGCTTATTAAATTTACAAGAGGAATACATATTTTTTGTTTTACTTTAATAAGTATTAGTTAAAAATTATTTAGTAAGAAGGCTTATATATCTTTAGGTTAATTTTTTTATATTCTGACTGCAACATTTTGTGTCTAATGTAGTACGTGAAGTTTCTTAAAAATGGCACTGCATTGGGTTTAATACCCTACTTGTAATAATAATAAAAAAGTTTTATTTCTTTCATTCTTTTTTTTTTATTTTTTAAAGAAACTTTTGAGTGTGCCAGTCTCATAAAAACGAATACAGATAACTCGACGAAACCGCATAACCACATGCAACATGTTTAGTAAAGTCTTGTAAGAGAGTTTATGTAGCGAGTAAAAATAATCTGGTGTGTCACTCACACGACTTTCTATTACCCTGAAATTTAATACTATAAATACAGGTTGCAGATTAATAGGTAAGATAACGAGTACTGTTAGGTAAACCTGCGTTAAACAATTCAAATTAGGCTTCGAAAGAGTTTTATATGCTAATTAGTTCTGTGTGAGGGAGGCTGCCGCCCCCCTCAACCCCCGTTTCATTAATGCACATACATTTATATAGAATTTAGTTCGGCTATTAAAAAATAATTCTGTTTAAAACAATATATATATTAAAATTATTATTTAAAAAAATTATCTTTTATGATAATTCAGACGAGTTCCATATTAGACAAGTAGTATAACACTAAATATCCAAAAAAAGTCCATTTTATTCTCAATATTAAAATATATATATATACGATTTTTTTCTGCTTTTTTTTTTTTTTTTTTTGTTAAAAGTAAAAAAAAATCGACAACTTTGTTTTAAATTATCGCAGATCGATGGTTCAACCATTCGTTTTAAAGGTATTGGCGAGCTCTTTTGAAAGATACCCATCATGAAAATTTACTCCCCTCGAGGGGGGACTTCCCCCCTCCCCCAGTGCGGGAGGGGAGGCTCCTACATACACATTTTTTTTTTCCCTGTTCACTATCTCTATTACAAACAATATATATATTCGTTTCATTTGGTTTAGTGCAGTCTATAGATGTTAAACTCTACTTATCTGCAATTTCCCCCATAGACGTAATGTATTTGAATACTTTTGAGTGTCCCTGTACACGAACCATTTGCTTGATCTTAACGAAAAGTTTAGTGTAGCATCCTTATATTACACACATTTAGAATAGCAAGTTTAAACTTTCTGCCATAATTTGTTTTTGAGATATGCTGATAACAGACAGACACACACAGAGACGTATACACAGATATACACACAGACATACACACAGACCATTTGCTAAAAACATGATTTTCGTATTCAGGGGACCTCAGAACATGTAAATATAACAAAAACTCGCGTTCGGAAATTTGACCCAAAAACAACACTTTCTCTACCTTATTTGTAAGAGGAATTAAAAATAATCTGGTGTGTCACTCACACGACTTTCTCTTATCCTGAAATTTAATACTATAAATACAGGTTGGAGATTAAGAGGTAAGATAACGATGTTATGTAAACCTATGTTAAACAATTCAAATTAGGCTTCGGAAGAGTTTTATATGATAATTAATTCTGTGTGAGGGGGGCTACCGCCCCCCTCAACCCGCCGTTTCATTAATACACCTAGATTTATATAAAATTTAATTCCGTTATTAAAATATAATTCTGTTTTTTAAAAATAATTTATTAAAATTATTATTTAAAAAAATTATCTTTTATGATAATGCAGACGATTTCCATATTAGAGAAGTAGTATAACACTAAATATCCAAAAAAAAGTCCATTTTATTCTCAATATTAAAAAAAAAAAAAAAATTTTCGTTAAAAGTGAAAAAAATCGAAAACTTTCTTTTAAATTATCGCAGATCGATGGTTCAACCATTCATTTTAAAGGTATCGACGAGCTCTTTTGAAAGATACCCATCATGAAAATTTACTCCCTTCGAGGGGGGATTCCCCCCCCAGGGGGGCAGGCGAGGCTCCTACATACACAAAAATTTTTTCCCAGTTGACTATCTCTATTACAATATATATATATTCGTTTCATTTGGTTTAGTGCAGTCTATAGACGTTAAACTCTACTTACCTGCAATTTCCCCCATAGACGTAATGTATTAGAATTCTCTTGGTTGTCCCTGTAAACGAACCATTTGCTTGATCTTAACGAAAAGCTTACTGTAGCATCTATATATGATACACATTTAGACTACCAAGTTTGGAATGTCTGCTACTATTTGTTCTTGAGATATACTGATAACAGACAGACACACACACAGACACACAGACCATTTGCTAAAAACAGGATTTTCGTATTCAGGGGACCTCAGAACATGTAAATATAACAAAATCTCGCTTTCGAAAATTTGACCAAAAAACTATACTTTCTCTGCCTTATGGGTAAGAGAAAGTAAAAAGTGTGTGTGGGGGGGGGGGGGGGGGGAGAAGCCATTTTTGGAAAACATTTTTCCGAATTCTAAAACTGAGCTGCCTAATTAGGACACGTATGAATTTTTTTTCTAGTGACTAACTAATATATGCGAAAAGATATCTTAAAAGGGAATTGTGTGGCAAATTTGAAGAAAATCGTTATAGCCGTTTTTGAGATAAAAATTTTCGGTCCACATCCGATTTTTAACCAAAACTTGGAAAACTCATTTGTTGATTGAAAACAAACAATTGCATACGAAAAACATGTAAAAGGCAGTTACTATGATGAGTTTAAAAAAAATTCTTTTTAGAAAATTGCAAAATATAAAATTCATATACTGGACGTCTATCAGTTATCCTGAAGCAACCAACTAGTAATGCACACGAAAAGATAGCTGAAAGAGGAATTATATAGCAAATTTGGAAAAAAAAAAAAAGTTAGAACTGTTTAGAAATATGGATTTTTGGCCAAATTTCCGGTTTCACAAAATTCTTCAAAAGTTTCCAAAATCATGATCATCTGTACATTTAATCTGTCCTAATTAGAAAGTTTCAGCGTTCTGTCTTTTTCTCGTTTTGGAGATATGAAAATCAGAAAATTTTCCATACACATACGAACTAACCATTTCCTGTAAACTACTTTTTTTTGGATTTATGAGACCTTAAAACATATAAAACATGTATTAGGATCAACTCAAGATCGATTTTACCGAATACAATACTTCCATTACCTACGGTAGTCAGATCATGGAAGTAAATAATCTTATTTAAATCCTAAAGATTGCTTTTTAAGGAAAAAATGGAATCATTTTAGCATGCGCAAAACATATTTGAGTTAATCCGAAACGATCACATTCCTTTTCATTAGAAAAATTTAACCAACTGTTATAAAACAAGATATGGAGTCTTGGAGGGACGATATAAGAGGAGATGGCTGCTTAATGTCTACATCTTAATGTCTGCTGCGGTTATGATTCTGGATTAATATTTTTCAGGACATGTCATTTTCTTTTATATAATTCCCCCAAATGTGAGCCCACCGGCGTCCAAGCGGTTCTGCGCTCAAAGGTGGTAAATGACAGATGAGAATAGTTGTGTTCGATCCCAGATCGCTTTCATCGACTTAGCCGTTGAGAGTTTTCCGTATTTTTCTCCGACACTTGCATAAATACGGGCTAGGACCCCTTAGAAAGACCACTACGGAGAGCGTTCGACCTGTAGGCATAGGACCTAGCTTAGTCAATCGGCCTTAAACCCTACAACCAACAACCTCCAAGTGTGAAGTAGAGTGGGTTTTAATCATAGACCTATTATAACAGTGGACGGAGCATTCCATTATTATGGGAATATAAGAAAGTGTGGCAAAGATGAAACAGGTGACTATAGGACAAAGTTTACGTTTTTTTTGCATTTATCGTGTTACTGGCTATTTTTTGTTTTGAATGTAGGGTAAGAGCACCAGTAGTGGACCCTTTTAAATTTAAACTCAGAAAACACGCTTTCTAATTTTTCCGTAGGTTCGAGTAATGTTCAGGAAGGAAGATATAGTTATCTACTATTAATGCCTACAACTACAAATATTTCTGGTCATCTGTTTTAGAACAATGCTAAAAAAATATGCACTTTTTGTTATTTTGCCGTTTTTTCTTGTCGTTTTGAATAAAGAAATAAAATTTTGTTTGCTTTGCGTCAGCTTATTTTTTAATTGATTTCATCTATCTTTTGCTTTCATATGACTAAAATAAAATGCAGAATTCATTTATTGTGGTATTTTTTAAGTTTTGTAATAACATATATTATTTTCATGGATGTTCCCTACTGGTACTGGAAAATGTTATCATAACCAGTAGTGGACATCTCTGTCCACTACTGGCTCATTTGACTTTTAAAGCGAGATCCAGTAGTGAACAGAGCTCAGAATTCTCAACTTTAGAATTGAGTTGTGTGGTTTTTAACGTTGTATGAAAGTTACATATTGAGCAATTGGGACTCACTCCTAGGGGTGGTTCGGAGACATGCCATCACAATTTTAATCTTCTGAGGAGAAAATGGTTTTCACTCTTCTCCAAATTTAGAAGGCGGAACAAAACGGAAATTTATTTAAATCATCAGATAATTTCGAGACATTTTTTTTTTTTTCGTAAATGGACTATTTTTTAGTTACGTCATAAAACGCTTAACACGTGATCACTACAGGGAAGAATTCAAAATTGTAATGTTTATGTTTGTATTGTATGGGCAAATGTTTGTATTGTATAGGAAAATATTTGTATATATAAGGAAATTCATAGGTAAATAGAGAATCAGAAACCACACGCTATGTATGATTTAGTCTCAAACCCCCAAAACGGTTGTTTGTTTGTTGGGTTTAACTTCACACCAGTACTGCACAGTGGGCAATTCCCAAAAACGGATACTTTCCATTCATTTATGGGTTCCATATTGGACTAGTTGGTTGAGTTCGCTTCTTATTTGAACACTGACAACCGCATTAACTGTGATCATTATTTAGAGGGTCTTTAACTCTCTACAGTTTTACAAAGGGTCCGATGGATTCGAGTTACCGGGTCCTCATTAATTAGTTATGCTCTATCAAGTTTTCAACTTCGCGTGAAAGGAGAACCAATCCTTCCGAATAAGATCAAAATTGTGGCGGTATGTCTCCAAACAACCATTAGGGATGACTCCCAAATCCTCGCTAATTGCGCACTATACGTACCTTTAGTGCGACGTGAATCTCACTCAATTTTAACGTCTTTAAATTGCTGAGAATAGAATTATGCAGCCGTGTTGAGTCAATGGGTGTATGTACTCTTTTTTAGATGTATAAATGAAAGTTTATGTGAAGTCACGTTTTGTCCACCCCCCTTTGAGACGGAATTTCTAAGATTCCAGAAATAAATTTTTAGATATTTTCATTTGCTTTATTTTAAAGCAAAAATCTTACGGATATCTTTTTTTTGTTTGTTTGTTTGTTTGAGTCAGGGGCGTAGCGTGAAAATTTGATTTTTGAGGGGGGGGGGGGGAGACCCGACGTGTGGCGCCCTTTCGTATTTCTCATCTGAAAATGCCACCCACATACTTTCAAGAGTGTTGCCATGTTTGGGATCGAGGGCACAGCCCACAGACCCTCTCGTCGGTTAATACGTGTCCCTCCCCTCCTCTCCTTCGGGGTATATTCTTAAAATCTGCCAAGAAAAAAAAAGCTGCTTTTTTTTTTTTTTTTTTACCTCCAATTAGCAGCTTTTTTTTTTTTTTTTTTTTTTCCTCCCCTCCATTTAGCAGCTTTTTTCTTTCTCTTTTCTTTATACATCTTTCGAGCATTCTAAAATTTTTCAGCGAATCTATATATTAATACACAGACATGAAATTTCTCTTACACTTTTAGCCTACTTTCAATAAAAGGAAGGGCTTACAAGTAGTATCGTTCGAAAGATATGGTTAATGTGCTTTGCAGAAATATATATAATCTCGTATGAGACTAAGCAAAAGTACCTTTCTTAGGACAACCAGAGTATTGGTTTGAGATAAAGTAGAACAATTGAAAAATATTTTTCCCCTTTCCCAACAAGTTTAAAAGATATTACATTATAATTTAGATAAAACATAAAACATTCAAAATAAATTTTAAGAAATGAAAGTAGTAACTGTTGCTAAGGAAAGCAGCTTTATATTTTGAGAGTGGACAATACCTAATCTCGCCGACAGCCGTGGCCCATTTTACTCTATGGGAAAGTGTGATTTCATGATTACTCATTACATAATGTATATTTAAATTCTGTTTTAACATTCAGAAAGTTTACAATCGTTTAAAAATAAAAATAAATAATGTAATTCTAAGTTCAAAAATCTGAATTTTCAATATGTGCATTTTTCTCTTTCTTTCTTTCCTTTTTTTTTTTTTTTTTTTTTTTTTTTTTTTACCGCAAAATGAAATATTAAAAATTTATCAATTTTTGGAAAATTAGTAAGAAAAACATAAGCCTTACACATTTGTTGTGATCCTTCAAGTCTTTCGAAAGAAATTAATTACTTAACATCTCTTGCTCTTTCTCGAGGCTATAATCCCTCTACTATTAATAAAGCTTTATATAAATTCAAGAATCCTAAACGTTCTGATACCAAATTGAACGATTACAGTCTCATTCCAGTTGTTTTACCTTTGTATTTATCACTTTCTTTTAAAATTTGTAAAATTCTCTCACCGTTTGGTTTTAAAGTCATTTAGAAACCCGTCAACAAAATTAAATTATCTTCTCTTAAAGATCCCATTCCTTCTCAACACCGTTCTGGCATTTATTTAGTTCTATGTTCGTCGTGCAATTTAGTTTATATTGATCAAACTAGAAGGCGTTTGAAATATAGAATAAATGAGCACCGTCGAAATGTTCGTAATGAAGAGATTTTTAAATCTTCTATTGCTTCCCACTGCTGGGCTCATGGTCATCGTTTTGATTTTTCTAAAACTAACATAATTTCATATCCTGTCTTCTCTTCCCATTTGAATATCAATGAAGTTTTTTACATATTTAAAAATTCGAAAAATCTTGTTAATGATATTTGTTCCACTCCGTTCTTGTCTGATGCTATGAAATTACTCACATAAGTTCGAT
This sequence comes from Salticus scenicus, assembly GCA_963930645.1. NCBI lineage: Eukaryota > Metazoa > Arthropoda > Arachnida > Araneae > Salticidae > Salticus > Salticus scenicus. The sequence goes on from OZ005654.1 coordinate 139,565,800, forward strand.
TTTCGTTTAATTTTGATATTTCATAAATTTTTAGATTTTGTTACATTTTTTAATCTTATTTATTTATTTATTTATTTTCTTCTTTTATGTCATAATTCTGTAGTGCTGGCTCTAGGCTAATTTGGCAGGGTGCCCTTTCAAACAGTTTTTAGCACCTTGTGGCCCTTTTGCAACATATTTTAGCACCTGGCGGCCCTTTTAAAAACATTTTGGTACCAAGTAGCCTTTTCTAACATTTTAAATGTTTAGAGGCCTTTAGATTTTTTTTTTTCCTGACTTTTAAACTTTCTTAGCAATAATTCTGCAGCATTCCTGGAATAACAAATGTATACAGCCTATATATATATATACACAAGGAAAATTAGTAATTTACTTTTGTTACGTACAAAAATCATAACATAGAACACCGCAAATTCTGCAGATAATGCCCCTTTTTATTGAATTCCCCCCGGCCGCCTTTTTATTTTAGAGTCAGCACTATTCTCCTCCCGCCAGTATTTATGTTTACATTCATCTGTATGTATTTTTGCTGTTCACTTAAAACGGTTTTGTGCGTTACCGCTTTGACTGCAGCACTTGTGCCTACTTTTTTCGCCTGGCGAAGGATCGTGTGTTCTTTCGACCCAAAACAATTATTGCACGTTTATTGCATTTTATGGTGTTTATTCAAAGTTTTGTAATTATTGCTTTTAAATGCCAGTTCTGGGGTGTTTTTTTATTATGAAATTAGGTATTGTTCACTCTTAAGGGAAAAAAAATCAGTAATTTATTTATTATTGTTATTTTATATATTTAAACCAATTAAAAAACGTTTTTCTTTTTTCCCATATCGTGTGAAAAATATTTTAAGAAATGTTGTAGCCATTGCTAAGGAACGCGACACAATTACCGCATGCCTTTATGTGGAAAAACAAACTAAAAAAAAATGTCCCGTTGTCCAAAATTAAAGCTTTTTCGTTAAGAAATTTATATCTTACTTAGGTGTTGGTGTCGGTGTTTGGAAAAAAAGGCCGAATGTCTGCTCTAGGGTTCTAGGCCTGAGGGGGAGTGCCTTCTGTGGAGTTCTTTCTAAGGGGTCCTAGCCCGTATTTACGCAAGTTTCGGAGAAAACCATGGAAAATTCTGAACGGCTAGGCCGACAAGCGCGACCTGGGATCGTACCCGGCACCTCACGTCTACCAGCTTGACAGAAAGATTGTGGATTCAATAATCGAGCCAGTTGAAGACCATCATGAAAGTCAGTCTCTGGTGCACGTAAACTCTGTCGTGGCTGGAATGTCCTCCATGCTCCGTGCAAATAATACCTCTGGGGGATACTGAAGCGGGGGAGCCATCCCTTCCGCAGAAGATAAAAATTGTGATGGCTTGTCTTTGGACCGCCACTGGGGCGTTAATCCCAAACCGTCACCAATTGCCCAATATGTGCCTATTAATGCGACGTTAAATCAGCTTCCTCGTGCTATTTCATGTCAAGAAACACTAGTTGAATTCTATAGACTTATAAATATTTCAAAACCCGTAAGTGATGAAACTAAAATAAAAAATTTGCTTAAAGGATCACTTAGAATAAAAAATTGTTAGTAAGAAATCGTTATAACCAAATCAAACCTCATCTAATTTCTTTTTTATACAATAGCCATAACGTACAATAAACTACTTTTTTTTTTTTTCGAGCTAAGTTCAGTTGTAAGTTTCTGAAATGGGAGAAGGGCGCCGCAGTCGCCACAGAGCGCGAATTTACTAAGGTCAGAATTTTCAAAGGTCGTTGCATGGTAAGCGAACATGCTGTTATAGGTAACTGAACAAGGAAGGGCGCCGCTCAGTAGGAATTTGCTGCTAACTTATTCTTAAAAGGTCCTGAATACGATCAAAATTTTCAACAGTCTTTTGCACGGTAAGCGAACAGACTATTGTAAGTGTTTGAAATGGGAAATCATGCCATAGGCGCCCCCAAACAGGAATTTGTTATGATCAGATATTTTTAAGGGTCGTGAATACGAAAAGAATTTTCAAGGATTGTTTGCACAGTAGGAAAATAGGCTGTTATACACGGTTAAAAAGGCTGTTTTAGGCGTCTAATTAGTTAAGAAGACGCCACCTAACGGGAGTTTGCTACAGTCAGACATTTTAACGCAAACTTTCTTTGCTGGTCGGTGAACCAGTTGGTCAGCTTGTGATACATAAAATTCTTAAGTGATTTTGGTAACTAACGATAATTAACAAAATTATGATCCACTTTCAAATGAACTCTAAGTCGCAAAACAGCGCCCCCAGAAACTTTAATATGCCGCCCTATTTTTTAAAACATTGGGGGGGGGAGACTCCCCTCAAGCTACGCAACGTCCCTGGTTTGAGTTATGAAGGGTTATGGGAAATCACTTCTTGCCTATGTGAAATTACGTTTTGCTCTCTCTCCTCTTGCGAGCTGAATTTCTAAAATTCTACAAATAGGTTTCTTTGTTTGGTGTTTGCTATATTTAAATGCAAAAATCTTATGGATATCTGTTTTACTTTTATTTATTTATTTATTTCAGAAATGAAGGTTTTTGTGAAATCTCGTTCTGCCTTCTCCCCACCTTTGGAGGGGCGAATTTTGTAAAATCATTTTTTAGTGCGATTCTACGTGATAGAAATAATATTTTCACCAAGTTTCATGCTTCCAGCTGCAGGTTTTTTAGATGGGCAATGATGGATCACTCACTCATTGACTTATGACAAACGATTTTATGTATATGTTACCTTTTTAATTGTGAGATATGTTTCTGCGTGTTAGAATCCCTCAATCCTTCAATTTCCATTGACTATTTTCTTCCTTTATATATCCTTGAGTATACATAACGGAAATCTCACGCACAGTAATTACAGTCGGCAGCAAAATCATTAAAGCAAACATCCACATTTTTTTTTTTTTTTTTTTTTTTTAGTTTGATCACTAATTTTTATCATTAACTTACTTTTTTATAAACAGCATAAAGACTAAGATCATGACACGACAAATATTTACGTAACAAAACAGTTTTAGGTGCACGTCTTTAAAATACGAATTATTGTTAGCACTTCAATAATTTTGCTGCCGACTGTACCACGTATTACGTAACCTACCAAAATTATTTTGAGTTTCCCTATAAACTAAATATTAATTGTATGCCAACCACATGCTATAGAAAGCATGTTAATAATGTATGTTAATTTCATTTTGTTAAAAGATGTAAACGAATTAAAATGCACTTAAAAGAAACGCAGACCATATAATATATAGAATTATTTCACGTACTTGCACATGCATTATCTACACCAAAAATTATATAGATGATTATTGGACATTTCAAATATTTATACTAAAATTGAAGTTTACTAAATTTTCTAACCGAAATCGCTGAAAAAGTGCAATTCGAAAATTGTTTGACGTGGTGCAGGTATTTGGTTTGTTAAACTTAGTTCAAAACAAAATACCAAAGAGTAATAGGTACTAACTGCATCCAGTATTTGAGGTTTTGTGGGAGAATTCAGTTCTCTCTTTTTACAAATTATTCAAGGTTTTGGTGGTATGTTTTCTTTGTTATCTGGCATGAGTTGTCAATAACACGACACTGCATGCAGGTCATCGGGTCATCTAAATGAGGAATTCGTAGAATATTGAAATTGTCTTGGCATTTCTCCACACCACTCTTAGCGGAGTCTCCCACACCGTCGCGAATAATCTATTGCATACTTAATGACATATTAAATTCACTCAATCTCATCTCAACTTCAGCCGTTTTGATGTTAAAAATGTCTGTCTTACTGACCAAAAATCTGACGTTATGAATATAAATACAAAGTATGAAATTTAATTCATTTTTGTAGTCAGAATTACGTTTGCTTTGTTTAAAAATATAAAAGATTTATATAACACAAATGATGTTAAAAAAAAAAAAAAAAAAAAAAAAAAAAAAATCGGAAATGATATCAAGCGGGGGAGCCATCCCATTTTCTGGAGGATCAAAACTGTGATGGAATACGCAAGCGAAGTGATGACGTCACTGGCCGTTCGTGGATGCAAGAAAAATATTTCCTATGTTAATCACCCATTGGATTTTTTGTAAAATATTATTAAGAATCCAGGAAAATTATTTCCCGATTTTAATCCTCATATTTGGGTATAGATATGTATTAATTATCGTGTGCATGCGTTAGATTAAGTTGTTTTTGCTGTAAAATTGATAAAATTTGAATTTTAAATTTCAAAACTCTAGAAAAAAAAATGGCAAACTTCCATATTCGATTGAAAACATAAACATTTCATTTCAAAGGATGATATTTACACAATGAATATAGAACTAATATACTAATTAAAAGGAAAATGATAAATATTCTATCATAATTTAAAGTCAAATTTGTTTGCAAATGTCTAAATAAAGTGTCTGATATAAGATACTCATATGTTGCAGCGAAATAGATTTCATATATGTCATCCTTGGCGGGAAAAAAAATATATCGCCAAATTATCTGGCGAACATATTTAATTCCTTTCAAAAATCATGATTATTTTAACAACTTATATTAAGAGAGTAATGGATAATATGAAACAATATTTCGTACAATACATTTTACGGAAATATACATCTGAAATGTATATTTTCGTGTTATGTTTTTAATCGCCAAATACAAAAAATGCCAAGGGTGACAGAGTTTTGAAATTTAAAATAAAATTTTTGTCAATTTGATAGCAAAATAACTCAATCTAACACATGCATACGATAACTAATAAATATCTATACCAAAATACGGGGATTAAAATCAGGAAATAATTTTTCTTGTTTTTTAATAATGTTTTACAAAAACTCCAATGGACGATTAACATAGGAAATCTTTTTCTTGCATCCACGAACGGTCAGTGACGTCACATTTCGCTTGCGTATACAGTCGGCAGTAAAATTATTGAAGCGATAGCAATAATTCGTATTTAGAAGATGCGCACCTAATACAGTTTTGTTGAGTAAATATTTGTCGAGTCGTGATCTTAGTATTTATGCTGTTTATAAAAAAGTAAATTGAAGATAAAAAATAGCGATCAAACTTAAAAAAAAAAAAAAAAAAAAATGAAGAATGTGAATGTGTGCTTTAATAATTTTGCTGCCAACTGTATCTCTGTTTTAGGCAGGGTTGTCAGATTTGCTGCCCGGGTAGATACCCATTTTCCCCGCTGGGCTGGGTTTTTTAGCCTAAAAAACCCGTGGGTTTTGGGGGGAAAATGGGTTTTTTAAAAAAATAAAGGAATTTTATAATATTTAAGCTCTTTTAAAGCAATAATCCACAGTAAAATACTTCTTTACATGAAAACTTTATATACAGGATAGGTTTTTAAAAACTTTATTACATGAAAACTTTGTATATCAATCAATATTTACTTTATTATTTTAAATTTTCTTAATTCAGAATTGAATATACTAAGAAATAATTTAAAGTTATATAATAACGAAAAGAAAAAAAATAATTGCAAGGTAATAGAGAAAGATAAGTTTACATTCATAATTTAAAAGCAAAAGTTCATCTTTTTTATTAAATTATGCAGAAATGGTTGGAAGATAACAATGGAGCAGAATAAAAATACTTTAATGAAGGTTTTCTTTCCATACGAGAGATTTTCAGACAAAATTTTAAACAAATATATAATTTCTACCAGTCTTCTTCACATTTACTTTTCAATTGGTGACACTGTACTAATTTTTCAGTTTTGTTGTTCCCTAATCTGTTACGAACTTCGTTTTGGATAAACCGAAATGTTGAAAAAAGTTTCTCAACTGATGCGAGCTAGCAGTTAATGAATTTAATAATGCCATATAATTACAAAATTCTTCATTCCCAGGAGTTGTGGCCTTTTTAGCTTTTCTGGCTGTTATCTTCCACCATTTAGATGGGCTTAATACTTCAGTAGAATTTGCAAGAAACATTGAATTCGGATAACAATCGTTATCCGATACCTGCAGAGTCATTAATGATATCACATAATCATTGCCAATACACTATTGCCACTGTAAAGCTAGCTTTTCTTCAGCATTTGTGAGCTTTTAGACCTTAATATTTTAGATGTGGTAGATACATCACCATATGTGCTAGTATGATACGTTAATAGTATCTTTTTTGTATGACATTTTCATAAGGAAGAAGTACATTTTCAGGCACGTAATGAAATCTCAGACAGATACTTTCTTTTGTTTATTCCTGTCTTCACCAGATAATGATAACACACTGGAGAAAAGTTTTGGTTTAGACATTACAGACAGAAACAATTTCATTTAGTTTTTTTTAGATAAGAAAAATTTAGATTAAATCAAAACTTCTGTCGTGAAAAGAAACAGTTTTAATTTAGATTTGAAAATTTTAAAGCTTTAGTTGGATTAAGAATGGATTTATTTATTTATTTTTATATGAAAAATCTCTTTAAAACATCACGCATCTAAAAATATAAATATTCCATTATCTCTTTATTTTTTAAAAATAAAAATAATTTGTGAACTAAATTTCCAACTTGTAAAATCTCCATGCCTATTATATATTCCCTAATTAAAATAATGCTTAGATTTGTTGAGTAGATTATATTCTGATAATTAGAAGATAAAAAATATGTAATATATGTGAAATGAATAGAAGAGAAATCTTGAAATAAAAATAAACCTGTGCAAGCAACAAAATGTAGTTTATATACAAGTAACCCCCGAAGAACATGATGAATTGGTTCAGTGTTCTTTAAAACTGTGTTATTCGAGATGACCAAAAAAGAAAAAAAACCAGATTCTGTTTAAAAAAATTTTATTTTTTGAATTCATATTGGTAAGCACTTCTAAGAAATCTTTTTATAGAATCAAAATTTAATTTAAAAAAAAAATTGTTTGTACCTTAGTTGTTTTGAACTTTGCATTTTTATACAATTAAAATTCAGGTATCATTCTTTTCTGATGATTATGTGTAAACATGTTAAAACAATACAGGTACAGTCAGTTTTATTGATCAAAAAGGCTTGTTTAGTATTTGCTTTAGTATTTACTTTTTGGATAAAGAAATTCTATTTTCCCCATTTTGCCCAAAAAACCCGGGTTTTCTACCCATAAAACCCGGGTTTTTTAATAAAACCCACCTGGGCTGGGTTTTTTACAACCCTGGTTTTAGGGGTGATCCCAGATAGTCGGCATTTGCCCATAGCGTAGCACCACTGCGACGTAAAACCCACTTAAGCCTGAACCCAAAATATCAGCCTCAATGGGGATTTATGTGTTTGGGGACAAACTGTTAAAGGTAGGGACAGCCCCCAACAAATGGGGACGTTTGGTCACCTTACTTTAAAGCAAAAATTCAAAGGTGTCCAATATCCTCAAAATGGAGTATCAAAATTGTGATGACATGTCTTCAAACCACCTTTAGAGCTGTAAACCAGACCGTCACCAATTGTCCCTAATGTAGCACTAGCGCAACATAAAACCTGCTCAACCGATTTCAATCAAAGATGTCCACTATTGGAACAAAAAAAGTGTCCACTACTTGGTTTTAGTGCGTCCACTGCTGACTCATTTTAAGCTCTCCGAAATATTTCATTTTTACCTATAAAAACATTTAGTAGTTTTCTTAATATACTCATGTAAAGAAAGAGTCAATAAAGATGTGAAATATTAATTATTTCTTGAATCTCTAAAATTAAGAAAATTACACAAAAAATAGCCGGAAAATGTCCTTAAAGTGTCCACTACTGATGCGTTTACCTTAAATATTTTGATTGTTATTATTGTTAAAAGATACAGCAAGCAGAACTCGTGTAAAACACTACAGCTGCTGATATTTATTTTTATTTTGTTATTAACACTTTCCAACAAACTGTAAAAGTGCTTATGACTTCGGTTTGTCTATACAAATGAGATATATAAAGTAGAGTGATAAATGATAACCCTTGAGAAGGTCCAGGATGAGTCATGTGACATGCTCTCCTTGCACCTGCGTATTCGGTGGTTCCCTTGGTAACAGCTTATTTTCAGTAAATTTCTATGGCAACGGTTTGGAGATTGTTCTTCGCATAAGTCATAACCGCCAATGTTTTTGTTTACTTACGTAGTTTAATATTCTTTTGTTCTAAATCATTTTGATTTTGATTTTACTTCTTTTTTATTTTGTGTAGTTGAACTTTAACAGACAAAATGCTTAAAAATAGTTGAAAAATTATTATTTGTTGTTAAATTTAGCTCTTTAAAAGTTTAATATTCTTTTATAAACACGTTTAAACTTTGTTGGGAAACGAAGAAAAAAAAGGTATTTTATTATTTATTAAAATGTGAAATATGTGTAAAATTATTTTAAAAACAATTTATTTCGGTCATATGACTGTCATGTTACCTAATAATAATGATAATCTGTCGAACTGATATTTTAAATGCCAAAATAGTGATAAAGGGCCAAACACAGCAACCTATTGGAGCATGTCACGTGATTCGTCTTGAACCACGGAAAGCTAATCCTTCATCCATTGAATCAACACTGTAATCTCGTTGGTCCATACTAGCGTTAACTTCCATAAAGAATCATGGAAGTTTTTGAAATCAATATATGGTATAATACATTTAAACAACTTTAATTTAAAGAATTAAATATAGCAATTATAAGCATTTTATAAAAATAATTATTTAAGAAGTAAGATATAATAAAATGATAACAATAATAATAAAAAAAACATCTTACATGTGAAATATAATCCTTATTTCACATAATTTTTAGGGCTTTTTTACAGTACATCTAATCACTATTTCTTGCGATAATTTTCCTTTTAGATTCAAAACAATCTAACTTTTAATGGTAAAAAGAACTTTCAGAGAAAACGAAAAGATATCGTCTGTGTAAAAGAAAGAAGAGTTTAGAGCTTGTCGAGAAAAATTCAGTGTTGGCTAGTTTGGCTGACTACAGTTCATGGTGTCACGTGACTTTTTTATGAGTGATCTTTGCCACACAAAAGGTTGCAATTGTCCCGTTCACTGTTATAATCATAGATATAGTAATATATATAGATCTATCATCCCCATGTTATCGTGCAAAGATATTTGATACCGAAAAAAAAAGCTTTGGAATCAGCCATTAAGTGGTATTGAAAAAAATAATAAAAATGAATTTGAAACTGTATCTGGAGTTTTTCATTCACTTTTAGTAAATAAATTATTCATAAATTTTATTTGCTAAAATATTCGTGTGTATTCACTCGGGGAAAGACGGCCATATTTTGGTAAAATCGCCGTCTTTTCACAAATGAAAAGGAATCACGTTTTTTTCTCCCCAATGATCAATCTATATATTATTACTATATCTATGGTTATAATAGGTCTATGGTTTTAATATCGCAATAGAGGTACTCAGCGAGCGACGGTCTGGTATCCACCCCTATGGTTAGTCTGGTGACATGAAATAAAAAAATAAAAAATCGATAAGGTTTTTTTTTTTTTTTTTTTTTTTTCTGTGTGTGTGTGTGTGTGTGTGTGTTGGGGAGGGGGGGGCTATAAATTGTTGCATTTTAGATGTTTAGTAACGAATAGGACTGGACGATGTTGAAAATCATACATTGCGATATATAACCAGCTTTATATCGCAATTTAAAGGTATATCGAAATTAGAAAAAATATTTACATTTCAGGCGTGTTTTTACTTTAACCCACGCTTTCCAAAGATCAAGGCGTTACTGCAGAAAAATTGCTTTCAAGTGCTACTTGGCACGTTTGATGAAAATCATCAGCACCGCGCCTTTCTGTATGGTTTAGAAGTTGCAACATTCCACTGGTTACGTTTGCTATCTCTGTCGAATTAGCGCATTTTCTGAATGAGGCGGGCTTAACTAAATTTCAACTTCAAAATGGGGTCAAAATGACCCCATTTTGGGAAAACGAGGGTTAATGCATATTATATAGTATGATCAAATTAAAAATATTTTAGAAAAATACTTTTACAAAAGGGATTTACTTTGATTTATATATATATATATATATATATATACTTTCCATAAAATTATTAAAAACTAATTACATGAGAAGTCACCGTGGGGGGAGGGGGGTGCAGACCCCGTCTTTTCCAATGGCCGGCGCAGTAAATAAAACAGTTACTAAAACAGTTAACCAACTCCAAATTTTAATTTTTGTAGATTTAGGACCGTAACTTTCCGAGATAACTCCCCGTGAGGGATAAGACCCTTCCTCCCTTTCAACGGTGCAGTATTTGTCATGCTAACACCCATTCAACTCCAAATTAAAATTTTTTTTAAGTTCGGACCATAATTTTTTGAGATAAGATACTGTGGGGGGTAAGACCCTCCCCCTTTCAACAATGTAGTCTTTGTCATATTAACACCGATTCAACTCCAAACTAGAAATAATTTTAATATGGCAGCTTAAGAGAAAATTTCTTATAACTATTCACTACCAGTCATAATGAAATTTAAAAATTTTATGTATGGTAGTAATAGTCTAGTTGAATAACGTTTTCCTCTTAGAAACTCTTCTAATGTATAAAATTTCTACATGAATATTTTTCAAAAGTGTTTGATGAGTTTGATCAATGTATCTATGTTGGTTTAAACAAATTTATTTGAAATGTATCTGTGTTAAAATATATCCCCTACAAACACATCTTCTTTCCAGGACATTTATAGGACATCTTGAGGATGAAATAGACATCTTTAGGGAGTAATCAGGATGAAAGGGATATCTTTAGAATGAACTGTGGATAGGTGCGTTTGTAGGAATGTATCTCTATCTACGTACTTGTGTTAACTCAAAACAAATTTTTTACAAAAAAAAAAAAAAAAAAAACAGACAAAAGCATCGCTTGAGACGTTGTCTGTAGGGCATAAAACTGATTCTCTCCCCCCCCCCCCTTCCCAGGATTAAGCTTTTATAAATCTGAAACATGTGAAGTTGTATAGGAAAATACAGAATATCGTTTCCTGATAGCTAGCCAGAATATCCTAGTTTTACAATTAAAATGGTTATTTCTTACCTTAAAAAAAAAAAAAAAAAAACTATATATATATTTATTTATTTATTTATTTTATTTTGTAAAAATAATTAGAAGTCATTTATCACAAGCTAAAATTGCTTTAATGCTCTATATGAAGTTAATCTGAATATAATTACTTCAAAGTTTCACAGATTTCTAGTTTATTTGTTGAAACATAAATACAACAATAAAATTTTAATACCGTCAATATTAAAAAAGACATTACAATTAATTACATATTTTATAATGTATAGATAAATAATATTGCTGACGCAAATGTGCCATTGAATCAAGAAAATGTATATGATTTTTGACAGCATACGTGAAAATAATAATTTTTAACATAATTTAAAGTTCTTCTGAGAGTGCTAAAGAAGTTTCTTTTGCAAGTCTTTTATTCTTTTCTATTTGTTCCAAAATCACCTTTGTATATTCTTCATTTTCTTTTAGAAGCTTATCGAATTTCACATCTATTTCTTCTGCCTTCTTTTTAAAATTTTCAATGTTTTTAGACAGTTCCGTTTCTTTAGCGCGAAAATCAAACATCATCTTGGTACAATTTTTTAGTTCTTCCAATAGAAAACTTTTAGTACTGTTATCTGAATAGTTGCACGTTTTAAAAGTTTCTCTTAAATGATTGATTAAAGGTATTAAATACATATCAAAATCTTGTTTTAGATCTTTTTTAAGCGGGTACCTTTTTAAATGATTTTTGGCATTTTCGTTACTAATAAAAGAACAAGCTAAGAGATATGCATGTGCAAAACAAATATTGTTGATTTTTAATTTCGTAGCATCAGTATGTGGAAACTCTATTTTATTTTTTCCTGATCTTCCAGATTCACTTTCAATCATTACATTGCACATCAGTATGAAATTAACGTAGCAAACAAATGGTAGAATGAAGTACTCATCTAACGGTTCTGAAGTTCTAAAAATCTGAAAGGATCCAGCTAAAGACTTCTTAGCTACACTTTTTAAATTCCGTAAAATTCGCAGCGCGCTTTCATTTTCAGTTAGCATTCTTCTTACGGCAGACACAATATTATCTAATTTTTCATCTACGCATTCATTTTCGATTACTTCGAGCTCACTGCGTATTTTTTTGTATCCTTCTATGCAGCAATTTAAATGAAACAAGGCCCTGTCGCGATGCTTTTCAAATTCCTTTAGTTTATTTTCAAAATAATTTTGAATGCATTTTTCACTTTCATCTAAGAACTTCCGAATTTCGATAATAACTTTTCGTTGTTTTATTTCTGTCAACATACTTAATTGAAATATAACTTCGTAAATATGGCTTTTAAGTTCACTTTCATTTACTAGTGAAGTTAACTGTAGTTTCATGTAAAATTCATATCTATGGTCAGTATCGAGATCTTCCAAAAACGCAGTGTTAAGAAGTTGTAATGCAGTTCGAATTGCATTTATAGCTGCTTGCTCTTTTTGAGCAGTTTGCATTTCCTCCTCTGAACCGCCTTGGTTTCGGATTTTATCCGGATGATATTTACGCGACATTTTCTGTATCTGTTTATCAATATCTTTTAGAAACCTTTCGTGGTCCTCTCTTGTTATTCTGCGTCTCCTTACTTTCTCGAGACTAATTTCGAGTTCTTTCATCACCGTGGATAGGTTAAAATAATTCAACGCATCTTCTAATGTTTTTATATCAGGACTTCTCATTTCAGGTTTCTGAGGAACAATTATTTCTTCTGTATTTTTATCATTTGTCCATTTGCTTTGGTCAATCAATACTTCATTTTCCACTTTTGAAGTGTGACTAACATTATTAGACGCTAAATCTATATGCTCACTATTTGTTCTATCTCCTATATTACCCATCTTGTTTGTTATTAAGTTCAGAATATTAAGATTCCAAAAATATGCAAATACTATAAATATGCTACCGATAGATTTCATTAAAAATCCAATAAAGTCTGTTTCACTAGAATAGTCTATTTTATCATTTGAATCGCAATTTCCTTCATAATAATTTGAATCTTCAATATTTTGTAAAGGAAAATTTCTTTCACTATCATTACATTTTTCGGTAATTACTAATTCTTCATCTTGTCGCATACTTTGAGCTTTATCAACACTCATTTTCTTACATTTCTTCAATTCACCATTACTGTGTCCAGATACAATAGTTTTTGTGACAATTTCTGATCTGGAATTTTGTTGGTTAGTTTTGGCTTCATTAATTCTCGCTAGATCTTCATTTTTATTTTTACGTTTATAAGACTCGTTGATGATTTCTAATTTTACATCTTCTTGTATGCTTTGCACTTCTTTAAAATTCGCTTCATCCTTTTTTATCAAACTTTCATTGTTGTTTTCCCTTTTATGAGTTTCTATAGTAGCTACTGATTCTCCATATTGTTGCACACTTCGAGTTTTTTCAACATTCCTTCCATTACTTCTCTTTAATTCTCCATTACCGTGCTCAGATACATTGAGTTTTCCGATAGTTTCTAAGTTGAAATTTTGTTCGTTACTTTCGAGTCCTTTAATTCTATTGTCATTTTTATTTTCACGTTCATAAGCTTCGTTCGTGATTTCTGATTTTATATCTTTTTGAACATTTTGGTCTTCTTCGGTACTATTTATTATTACTTCAATAAGTTTCTCAGTTTCATTTAATTTAATAACATTTTCGGATTTTACATCTGGTTGTATACTTTGAACTTTTTGAATGCTATTTCCATTCATTGTTATCGGTGTTTCAATGCGGTTTCCACATGCAGAAGTTTTCACAGTAGTTTCCGATTCCCCATCTTGTTGCATACAAAGAGTTTTTTCAACACTATTTTTATCATTTTTCTCTAATTCTTCATTATGTTTATCAGATTCATAAGTTTTTGCGATAGTTGCTGATTTTACAACTTTTTGTGTATTATCAGTGGATAATTGAAGATAATCTAGTGCTTCCTCAGGTGTTCTGATATCGCGTTTCTCATTCAATGTATCATACCTCTTATATATGGGACGAGCATTTTTATATGTTATACCTTCAAGGTCATTATTTGTTTCAGGTTCAGAATATTTGTTGGTAACTTTTGATTTTTCCTCCTGTTCCATAATTAGAACTTCTTTGTTAGTACTTTCATTATTTTTTAAAAATTCTTTGTTGCTGATTTTACATCCTAAAGTTTTTTCGGTAGTTTCTAATTCTTCATCTCGTTGCATACTTCGGGCTTCTGCATTATTCATTTCATTATTTTTCTTCGATTCTCCATTACCTTGTTCAAATGGATTCATTTTTGCGATAATTTTTGAGTTGAAATTTTGTTGGTTAGTTTCAGCTTCTTTAATTATTTTGTCATTAATTTTAGTTGCATTTTTATTTTCGTGTTCATGAGCTTCTTTGTTGATTTCTGATTTTACATCTTGTTGTATACTTTGGTCTCCTGCAATTTTGTTTTCGATACTTTTCATTGCTACTCCATTACCATTTTTAAGTTCATAAGCTTTGTTCGTGATTTCTGATTTTTTATCTTTTTGAACATTTTGGTCTTCTTCGGTACTATTTGTTATTACTTCAATAAGTTCCTCAGTTTCATTTAATTTAATAGCATTTTCGGATTTTACATCTGGTTGTATACATTGAACTTTTTGAATGCTATTTTCATTCATTGTTATCGGTGTTTCAATGCTGTTTCCACATGCAGAAGTTTTCACAGTAGTTTCTGATTCCCCAGCTTGTTACATACAAAGAGTTTTTTCAACACTATTTTTATCATTTTTCTCTAATTCTTCATTATGATTATCAGATTCATAAGTTTTTGCGATAGTTTCTGATTTTACAACTTTTTGTGCATTATCAGTGGATAATTGAAGATAATCTAGTGCTTCCTCAGGTGTTCTGATATCGCGTTTCTCATTCAATGTGTCGTGATTTCTGATTTTATATATTGTTCCATATTTTTGTCTTCTTTAAAACTATTCTGATTGCTTTTTGTTCAAATTTAATTGCTTTTTTCCCATTAGTACACGTTATTGGTAATTTCTTATTTTACATCTTATTCTATATATTTTAAACTTTGATATTCTAAATAATATTTACTAAAGTAAAATAAAACAACATCCACTTCTCTTATAAATTACTTTTGAAAATACTGGTGTTTGCTTGACGATATCTCGAAAATATATTTCTACAATTTTGATAATTTAGGCAATTTAACTCAATAAAAAAATCTATATTCGTAACATGTACTTAAAAGAATTCGCTTCCTCTTCGATAGAGATAATTGAGTCTTTTCGAAACACTCCAGAGTATGAGAAGTACTGTATTTTTTCTTCTCTCACCTGAAATGTAAAATATAGTGACAGTACTATTAGTAGTTAAAAATCCATATTTTTAAGTATGAACAAGTATTATTATTGTAACTTCAATATCATGCTAAATTACTTTTCAGAAAATTAGGCTAATCCAGTTACCATAGTATTTATGGCTAAAGTGTTATTTGATCAATCACTGTAACAGAATTCCAGTTTGGCTAAGTAAAAGTATGAGAGGTTTTACCCATTTTTACTTTTCGAATAAACTATGTAAAGAAAGTATTGTAATCCTGACAAAAATCGACATTGACATTTTGGTGTATTTTTATATTTTGAGGTCCATTGAGTTCATTTTTACTACTTTTACGGTGATATGTGTGTGCGTATGAGTGTGTGTGTGTGAGTGAACACAATAGTGTCTATAAACTGAAAATATATACACATATGTTATAAATCACCGTCACAAAAATTATACAGTTTTGATGATTCTAGTACAGTCGGTAACAAAAGTATCCGAACCCTAGCAAAAGTTTCTACATAAAAAAAATAGAGTTAATACTGTTTTGTTAAATAAATCCTTGTCGAATCATGTTCTTAGTCTAAGAACACGATTAGACAAGGATTTATTTAATAAAACAGTATTAACTCTACTTTTTTTTGTATAGGAATTTTTGCTAGTGTTGGGATACTTTTGTTGCCGACTGTACTAAGAGTTCTTCTACAGGGACACAACAAAAAGTTCTCTATCACTATGCTCTATGGGCTCAAATTATTTAATGTGCGATAGTGTTTAAACGCCTTATTCAAATAAACTGAAATTTTATATAGATGTTACAGGTCATCGTCACACAAACTGTATGAATTTTGGTGAATCTAGCTTTAATAGTTTTTAACAGGGACACAACAATGTATTCTTTACCATATATGGCCTATGGGATGAAATTATCTATACTGCGATAGCACCTAAATGCGTAACCCGATTGTACTGATCATTTATATACATGTTATAGGTCACCACAGGACGAACTGTATAGATTTAGGGGACTCTAGTAATTATAGAATTTTACAGGGACACAATGAATAATTTTTACCATAATGGCCTATGATCTCAAATTATTTAAAATGCGGTACCGTCTAAACATATTTTTCAAATGATCTGGAAATGTATATACTGTAACGAGTTTTTTTCGGTGTCTCGTAACAAACATATTTTTAACTATGTATTAAAACAAAAAATATTTAATTTAAGCTTTAAGCTTTTGTGCTGAGTCATAGGAACATTGGGGAGAACTGTTTTTCAGCTGTGTTCACCAGAAATAAACAGGGCTACTGTCACATGTATGTTTCACCCCCTCCAGCTCTGTAAATGTTTTTAGAGGATAAACTACCCAGTGAGCCAAGATTGAGTTAAAAAACGTTATTTTGTTCGTCTTAAAAGTAAGAGCAATTAAAACATTTTATTTTTCACTTTCACGTGGATCTGGATGTTCTGAGAATTGGAATCATAAAAACTATCTCTTTTGTGTTCAAAGCAAGAAAAAAGGCACTTTAGTCGCAGTTTGACATTTTCTCATACCGATAAGAAAGCTATATTTATGGCTGCAGCTGACCGTTTCTTCCAAGCGACTTGAGTTTTAAAGCTGCCTTCAAACACTGGTAACGATGCAGAGTGACAAAGTCATAAATTATCCATTGTCCGAAAGTGACCCTTGAAATTTTGCATATGTTTTCGATGAAGGACATTACTTTTTATTCCTCTTTTACAAAAGAGACCCAAGTTTCCCAATGCAATTATCACAATAGGAGATTTGTCAGAGGAGGAAACCTCTCTCCAGGTTTGCGACAACCCAAATCACACATCGAAGGTAGGTAGGTAGGTAGGTAGGTAGGTAGACGGGTACTGAGCTGTTTCCTTTGCCATAACAGGCAACTTAAGCTCGAAAGATACAATCAGGAGGAGAGGTCAAAACCTGAACCAAGATTAATTAAGAGTGGAAAGAGCATGTTTGGAGAACTGGATAAGATGGAGGATGCCGTGAGAAGAACTAAAAGCAGCAGTCATGATGTTGTCATAAGAGATAAAAGCTTTAACGTTTAGGGCAGCTAGAAGATTGCGCTGAGGAATATTCAGGCGAGAACAGTGAAGAAGAATGTGTTCCAGCGTCTCGTGATCGTAGCAGAAAGAACAAAGCGGAGAGAACGAAAGTTAGAGACGGTATAGTTTTTGCTGGGTGATTATTGTTTTGGATCTTCAACGTCCATCATCCAGGAGGGGAAAAGTTCCTGGTTAAGGAAAGGTGAGGAAAAGAGGTCGCGTAATCGCAGTTGGTCCAAGTATAGTCCAGGTTTTCCTGACATTCGACCACAGATCTTCTGGAGAGATCCAGGGGGAGAATAGCAAGTCTAAAGGCTGGTTTCCACTAGGGTTGAAACTTCGAGGTTCAAAAAACCATTAATCACACTTCCGACACAAAGAGCCAAATGTCTTGTCATCAACTGTAACCTTATTTTATGAGATTGCGCAGTTACTTCAAAGGAAAGCATGCAAAATTGACAAAGATATCTGCCTCTGGCCCCTCAATTGTCTCAGCAGGGGGGGTTAGCGTCAAGGAGATCTCTAGACTTTCAACCAGTTCGAGGGTTTTGAGCCCGGTTGACCACAGCAAAAGATTCTGAATAGTTCCGTTCCAACCAACCGCTAGTGGAAACCGGCCTTAAAGCTTCCTTCAAACTCTGGCAACATTCAGAGCTTCAAAAGTCATAAATTATCCATTGTTCAAAAATGACCCTTGAAATTTTGCACACATTTACAATGAAGGACATTACTTTTTATTGCTCTTTTACAAAAGAGACCAGTTCCCATGCAATTATCGCACTAGGGGGTTTCTGAGCGAGGGCTCGAGTGAGCTTCGATTCTCAAAAACCACATCAAAGAAATATCAAAAGAAACTGAAGTTGAAGCTTTCCAGTTGCCAGTGTGTGAAGCTGCCTTCAAACTCTGGCAACTGGAAGTTCGGCTCTATTGATATTTCTTTGATGTGGTTTAGGAGATCGACGCTCGCGGGAATCGATGCTCATAAACCTCCTAGTGCGATAATTGCATGAGAAGGGAATCTCTTTTGTAAAAGAGCAATAAAAAGTAATGTTCTTCTTTGTAAATGTGTGCAAAATTTCAAGGGTCACTTTCGGACAATGGATAATTTATGACTTTTGAAGCTCTGTATGTTGCCAAAGTTTGAAGGAAGCTTAAAGGACCCTTCAGAGACTGGCTGCAACTTCGGTATCTTTTGATATTCCTTTGATGTGGGAATCGAATTGGCGCGAAGCAGCAGAGAGATTTTCTTCGCTGACAAACCTCCTACTGCGATCGAAATTGGGTCTCTTTTGTAAAAGAGCAATAAAAAGTAATGTCCTTCATTGTAAATGTGTGCAAAATGTCAGGGGTCGCTTTCGGACAATGGATAATTTATGAGTTTTGACGCGCTGCATGTTGCTAGTATCTGAAGGAAGCTTAAGGGCCTTTGTTGGCTAGATCATCGGCCTGCTCGTTGGGATAGATTCCTTTATGACCTGGGCACCAAATCAGGATATTCTTTTGGCCGCAAAGGTTGCGAGCGTGGATGAAGGAGAGAAGAAAAAGAATGACCTTTGGAGATTGAAACGACCAAGCTCTCAGCGCGTTAAAAGCAGCAAGACTATCAGACAATACAAAGATGGTGGGAAAGCAGGAGGGGAGTTGAGAGAGAGCAAGGTAGATGGCCAGGGCCTCAGCTGTAAAAGCGAAGCAGAGGACTCTATATCGATGGTCGCACGAAGTGTGTATAGATTTTGGTAAATCTCAAACTTGCTTTTCTTATTTTTTTTTTTTTACAGGTAGACAAAGAGACATTCTTTATCATTATGGTTGATGGGCACAATTTTTTAAAAATGCGATAGCGCCTAAATGCCTTATTTCATTGAACTGAAATTTTATACACATGTTATAGATCTCCATTGCATGATTTATATAGATTTTGGGGAATCTAGCCGCTTATAGATTTTTACAGAGACACAACGAAAAGTTCTTTCTTATTGTGATCTATGGGCTCAAATTGTTTGAAGTGCAATAGTGTAAAATTAAACAATAGGGGAAATTATTCAACCCCTATTATATTTTCCACTTTTGTTTATTTAACGACTTGTCTTACTTTAATTTATTTGTACAACCGTTAGTTCGGAAAGTCGATTGCAGTCACTCCAGATTTTTTATTATTATACTTATCTATCTTTAAAATAAAAGAGAATATTTTAAAAATATATTTGATGTGTTACAAAAGTCAAAAATAAAATAAAATAAATAATAATAATAATAAATTAAAAAAATAGTAATAAATAAAAATGTAAATTTTGCCAACATTTAAGAAAATGATATTTTGTTTGATATTGAATATAGTAAATTTTAATAACTAGTGGATCTGCAGATCAGGAGCCTCAACGTCCTATTTGCATTACACATTATTCAACAGATCATTTTTATTTATTCCTTATTATATAATAGTATATATATATATATATTTATTTATTTATTTGATTCACTTTCTATATAAACAGACACATTTTTGAGGGAGGCTGCCGCCCCCCCCCCCCTCAACCCCCCGCTCTATCTATTTTTCTATAACTATATGTGTATAAATATGTATGTATATGTTTTCCTAATAACTGATAGTCTTGTGTTAACTCCCTATAATTCGTAAATACTTTTACCAAATTTAATGCAAAATGATAACATAACATATCAGAGTTATTTTATATAACCCTGGAAATTAATTACCAATTCTATGCCTACACTTTTCCACAGAAAAACATGCTTTTAAAATTCTAATAAAATTTCATTATATTTAATTGGGTATAATCATGTTAAAATACACTTTTAAGAAATACCAGCTATAGACCGTAATAGTACGAAATTCTTTTATGTATCCCGGAAAAGGAGCCACATTTATTATATACGTTAATAATAAAAATGCACCTAATTAATTAAAAATCATTAATTTTTCAAACTAATTTGGCATCATTTGGATGAATACAGTACGTCATTGGAATTCTTTTGTGTGTTCCCATAAATTATTTAGTCTATACGTATCCTTTTTCTGGAATAAACATGCTTTTAAACATCTTTATAACGTAGGTTATTACCATTACGTTCAATGCAGCATAAACGCATTAAAGTACGCTTAAATAAAAATTTGTCCACAGACTCTAATGTCACGAAATTCTTTTGTGTGTCTCTGTAAATGAACCATAAACATTGTATACGCCAGTAAAAACCATTCAGCTTATTCTACGTTTATCATGAATAACTGTTCGAAATTTGACATAATTTGGATGATTACGTGACATTCTCTGAACACTTTTGTAAGGTCCTTTGCATTGTTTAAGAAGCCTAAGAGCACATATTTTCTGAAAAAAAAAAAAAAAATATATATATATATATAAGTTTAAGCATCTCACTAATATACGTGGGGCTCATGAACATGCATACCAAATTTCAAGACAATAGCGTTATTTTTGCGGCCGCTATAGCGCGACAGACAGACACACACACAGACGGAACCCAAAATCTTTTTTAGTCTCAGCAGAGAACTCCACTGACTTTTCGGCAAAAATTACAAGTCAATAGCTTGATTTTTGCGGTGGCTATCGCGGTGCATACAAATTCCTCCCATAAACTATAATGATAAGAAATCTTTGGCTTGTCCCTGTACACGACCTATAAATGTAATACACACCTAAAACTATACAACTAATTCCGTTGGGCTCGTAAATATATGTACCAAATTGCAAGAAAAAGAAAAATTTTAGCGTGTCCCTGTACATGAACTACAAATGTAATACACACCCAAAACTATGCAGCTGATTTCGTGGGGCTCGTGAATATGTATACCAAATTTCAAGTCAATAGCATGATTATTGCGGCCGCTATCGCATGACAAACAAAGAAACAAACAAACACACAGACAGAACCCCAAACCATTTTGAATCTCAACAAATGGCCTCCACGGACGTTTCGGCAATAAAGCTCAATAACCCATTTTTACTTTCCGAACATACATATGTAAGGAAAGTATTGTAATCATGTCAAAAATCCGAAATCGAGATTTTGGTGTTTCTATACGTTTTGAGGTCCCATGAATCCGTTTGCAGTATTTTGCTATGTTTTTATTAACTTCTATTCTTCCTTGTTTGTTTGTATGTTTGTTTGTTTGTTTGTTTGTCCGGTAC
Organism: Salticus scenicus; assembly: GCA_963930645.1. Classification (NCBI taxonomy): domain Eukaryota; kingdom Metazoa; phylum Arthropoda; class Arachnida; order Araneae; family Salticidae; genus Salticus; species Salticus scenicus. The sequence continues at coordinate 139,587,340 of OZ005654.1, forward strand.
AAATCTTGCAATCAAATTTTAACTAACTTCCCTATTAGCTAGACATTTGAAACTTTCACAATAGCTCACAACCCGATGAGTACACAATACTTCGAAGTCCGTTTTTCGAACAGTTTTCTTATAATTAATTAAAATATGAAAATAATAACCTCCTAATACCTTAGCCTAATACCTAATAAATAGCCATTAAAATATTAGCTATAATTTAATTGTTACCAAAAAAAAATTTACGAGTTCATTTTCTTTCGCCATCTATATATTAATAGGCAAGCATAAAATTTGTAGTCCCTTTTTAACATATTAATTATGGGAGTAGAGGGTTGAAAATGGTATCATTCGAAAGGTATGGTTAGCCGGAAGGTGCGAATACAAATATTATTTTCTTACGATGTCAAGAAGGTATTTAAAAATACTTTTATTTTTTATGCATTTTCCCCCATTTTTCACTTTCATACACGTATTCCTTTACATTAAAAAATACCTAAAAGTGGAAAGTTGTTAAATCTGGCAATTTCATAACACTCAAATAAAACCATAGACACAGTAATATGTATAGCATCCTTATACGCAAGCGAAGTGATGACGTCACTGGCCGTCCGTGGAACCACAAAAAAGATTTCCTAAGAATTTGATTTATGAGAAATTATTTTTAGGTTGATTTCTTTAGAAATCGACCTATTGCAATCACTTCGTTTATCTATCTATCTATCCATCTATAATGAAAATTTTGTCATCACGATAACTCCCGAAATAATACTCTAAATTGAACCAAATTTGGACAGTGAACTGATCTTATAAATATCTTGGATGAGTTCGTTAACCAAGTTGCTCCGACTTTTTGTTTTCAAGTGGCAGCCACTTGAATATTTCTAACCCACATTGTAAAAAGCGTATTTAAAGCAAGATTTGCTTGAATTTTTATGTAAATCTAGACTACATAAGGTTCTAAATGAACTTTATTAATGAAATTTATCTGCCATTTTTAACAAAGTGGCGGATATCTTAAGTTAAGTGGGGCCACTTGAAATCAGGCTACCACTTGAAAATTTAAAATCCCGATAACTTCCGAAATAATATTCCAAATCGAACGAAATTCGGACAGTGTCTTAAATTGTGTTATGCATATCTTGGATGAGTTTCTTAACCAAGTTGCTCCACCATTTTGTTTTCAAGTGGAGACCACTTGAAAATTTCAAATTCAAATTGTAAAAAGCGTATTCCGAATTTGTTTGAATTTTGATGTATACTTAGACTATATAAGTGTCTCAATGAAGTTCATTAATGAACTATGGATTTTCTCGCCAAAAGTCGCCAAAAAAGTCGCCAAGTGGAAAAGTCGCTAAATTTGGCGCCAAATCCATTATTTGCCATATTGGAGCTTTTAAATGCGTTTTTAAGGGAAAATTAGGCTATTTTAACGTTAAAACAAACTAGAAATGCAGAAAATTAACATTTAATCAACTTACTAAGCCTTTTTGAAAAAAATTCTATATAAAAAAAAAAAAAGAATTATTTTCAAATTTGTAACAATATCTTAGATTAATTAGTTCACTGAGCAACTTTCTCTGCTATTTTCATCCAAGTGGCAGCCACTTAATTTTTGAACTCGATGACTTTTGAGATTCTGAATTAATTCGAACTATATTTGTACAGTAGTCTTATCTCACAAATGCATTTAATATATTTGTCAACTTGGCCCACCATCTTGTTTCCAAGTGCCGGCCACTTGAAAATTTTAAATTCACATAAAAAGGTATTTATGAACCGATTTGCTTAAAACTCCACATGTAGATAGCCTACATCAATATTTCTACTAATTCGTTAAGAATTTGTAGCCGCCATTTTGAAACAAAATGTCGGCTACTTGATAAGGAAAAAGAAATCAACCTACCCTTCCGAATAAGGCAGAAGGACTTGTTTTATTTTCTAATTTATTTATGATCTAATTTCTTTCTTTTTACTTCCTTATACAAAGTATAAGGAAGTATAGTAATCCCGATTTACGAAATGGATTTTGTATTTCACATGGCTCGAAAACGAATGATCGCTGAATGTTGCTAATTTATACGTGTGACTTTCATGATGTCTAGTTGCACACCTGCAAGTGTCGTTTTAACACGAGCTCTCGTTTTAGAGATATAAGGGATTTTACACGATTTTTCGTGACGTCTGTATGTGTGTGTGTGTGTCTGTGTGTGGGTATGTCGCATAACTCAAAAACGGTTGGACGTAGAAAGTTGCGAACTGGTACATAGGTTTGTTATAACATCTAGTTGTGCACCTCCCTTTTTGGACTTTCTATGATTTTCCGTTTTGGAGATATTTAGGAAAATTAGGTTCATAATGACAAAAATTTGGCCATAATGTATCAAAAAACGGTAATAACTCAAAAACGGTTTAGACAAATCTTGCAATTTAACTGACTTTCCGATTAGCTAGACATTTGAAACTTTCAGAAAAGCTCAGAACACGTTGACAATGCATTTTTTAAATATTTTTAGCCAACTGTTTCCGATACCTGCTGCCTTCAGCAGCGTTTATGCGATTCAACAGAAAAAATTATTTAACTAACTTCCCGACTAGCTAGACATTTGAAACTTTCAGATTAGATCAGAACACGGTGAAAATGCATTTTTTAAATACTTTTAGCCAACTGTATAGGGTCCCTGCTGCCTTCGGCAGCGTTACCAGTTCAAATCTTGGAATCTATTTGTAACTAACTTCCCGACTAGCTAGACATTTAAAACTTCCGGAAAAGCTCAAAATACGGTGACAATGCATTTTTAAAATATTTTTGGCCAATTGTTTCGAGTCACTGCTGCCTTCGGCAGCGTTTACATGGTTCAACAGAAAATTTATTTAACTAACTTCCCGACTAGCTAGACATTTGAAACATTCAGAATAGTTCAGAACACGGTGAATATGCATCTTTTTAATACTTTTAGCCAACTGTTTCAGGTCCCTGCTGTCTTCGGCAGCGTTTATATGGTCCAACAAAAAAATTATTTAACTAACTTCCCGACTAGGTAAACATTTGAAACTTTCAGAATAGTTCAGAACATGGTAAAATTCCTTTTTTTAATACTTTTAGCCAATTTTTTCGGGTCCCTGCTGCCTTCGTCAGCGTCAGGGCCGAAACTAGGATTTTTTTCACCCGGGGCAAGGAGAGATTTTGGCGCCCCCCCCCCTTCCAACCAGAAATTAAAATTTCAAAGGAAATTTTACAAAGTTTTATGGCCATTTTATTTTCAACTGCATTCATAAGAAGTAAATATTGAATTTAATTCAAATTTTTGATAAATTTACAGATTTTGAAATGTATTATGATTATATCTAACGGATGTGTGTGTGTGTGTGTGTCTGTATGGGACACAAATACTGTAGCTAATTTATGAACTGCATGTTCGAAATGAAACTTAGTGTGCAGTTGAATTCTGACATAAACTGGCGATGTCTAGTTTTTGATATATATCGCTCGACTTGCCGCACTTTTATGCCACGTTTTCTTATAGCTATATCTCAGCATCTCCAGGGCGGAATTTAACAAACTTTATACATTATATGCTTGTTATGAAAAACAGAGTTTACAAAACAAAACAGAATCGCAATATGTGTTTCGTGTCGAAAAACTTAGCATGACACTTCGCCAGGCGTAAAAATTTACAAACACATAGCTACAACCAGCCGATTTTTATTACGATTTTTATTTTAACGTATATGTTTTATATCTTTATAATATTTCTTGAAAAAAAAAGAATGAAGTTGTGATTATTTATTATTAGCATTGTGATTAGCATTATTTTAGGGGGAAAAAAGAAGAAAAGCGTATTATAGAGAAAGATTTAAATTAAGCTACAGTTATTATTTTTATTTATTTATTTATTCATTTTTACTGGTTTAATGATAGTTTCTTTTTTTTTCTTTTTTTTTTCCCTCTCCTAAATTAATGGTATTTATAAATGACAATTCTAAAACAAGTGAATGTAAATTTCATATTCAATTACTTTTAAAACTGAAAATATCATCATTTTGAGAGAATTTAAAATGATATTTTGAATATTAGAGTCGTTACATCAACTATACTGCAGAGAAATAAGCAGACAAATATTTAAGTTTTTATTATAATTAAGATGCATAAATTAATAGATATGAACAAGTATCTGAAAACTACTCATATCCATCAAGTGCGAACTAACCGTTAGCTGTCTAAATACACTGCGCTGCAAAAAAAAAAAAAAAAAAAAAAAAAAATAACTTCGAGCCCTGATACCATTCCTGCTGATTCTCATGTAAAATGATCTCCTGAATCCGAATATGACCCCCCATTTTGCCCAATCACCCACCTTTTTCTCGGGACGCCACCCTTTCTGTTACTGTTTGGTAGTTTTATGGCCATAAATTTGATTTGGAGAATGGAAAAAAAAAATATTTTAATACTTTGAAATAAAAAATATATAATTTATAATAGATAATAGTAATAATTGATTAATAAAATATAAAAAATGTAATTTGTAATTTCAGTGGCCCCTTCCCCCCCCCCCCTAAATTTTCCCCTTGCTGCAAATGTTCATGTTTTAGAATTTTTCATTTCTGTAGCCCTCAAAAGACACTTAACAGTTAAAACAATCCCTTCACCCCTTTCAAATCAAATTTATAGCCATAAAAATACCGGAAAATGATAAAAATAGGGGAGCGTCCCCAAATAATGGTGGGTGGTAGGGAAAAATTGGCGTCATAATCGTATTCAGGAGGTTATTTTACATAAGAATTTGCGAAAATGATGTTGGGGCCGATTTTCATGCAAAGCAGTGCCATTTATAGATAATCTATTTTTAAATCATTTTCAGGAAATAAAATAGAAAGGCACGTTCTAATTATGAATATTCTCGGAACCAATCCAAGAAGACTATTATTAGAACCACTAACTTCATGGTAATAGGATTATATACACCAAAAAATAATAATATCATTTGTTCAGAAATAAGATTCTACAGCTTTTTACAGAATCTCTCATAGGCAAATGTATAGCTTAGAGTTCAACAGAATTCGCTTCTGTGCAGATAGCCTACTTTTGCACTCTTTGACAAACAATTAGCTGTGAGAAACAATGCATAATATATAGAAAAAATTAACTCCGATAAAACTGAGAAAGGGCTTGCTGATTTTGGCAATTCTGAACTATTTTCTGCCAAATTTGATCGCTAATCTCGTGATGTCACTAAATTCATCACCAATGTAGATGACAACTTGTCGCAGAGTGAATGCTTTGGCGACAAACTTGGCAACCTGGCATTAATTTTGGTGAAAAATAGTGGCTTAATATTGCCGAAATTTGGAAGCTGGCATGATCTACTGTTTTCTTGCGCAGAACTAACTTCATCAAAAGTTCTACAAATCACTAATGAGAATATAAAAAGGAAAGAGTCATTACTATAATTATTCTTGACAGGAGTCTGTCTCTTTCTTTACGTATTACTTTATACACGGTATTACAGTTAAAAGGGAAATGGTAGATTTCTTCACTTCCACGGAAATGGGCATTAGCGGCAAATTTTGAAACTTGACGAAAGATTTAGCAATTTGGCACCCAATTTTGGCGAAAAGTTGTAATTTAGGGTAGCCAAATTTTAGAAGATCTAACTTCAATAGAAACCGACTTGTAAAATTTTCCAGGTTAATTCATTAGTTTTTAGGTTTCTAAAGTAGAACTATCTCGAAAATTCTATAAATCACTAGCAAGACAGGATGAGTTCAGTTTCTGTTTGGACTGCAAGCTGAGAGTACATCTCTAAGAACTTTAAGCATTTGGTCATTGTTCTGAATTAGTAAAATTCCTGTTCTGTGGTGTAGGCTGTTCATGAGTACGAAAGACTGGTTTATTCGATTGCTTCAAGAATAATCATTGATTATTGACTTTTATTCGGCTGTTTCCATAATATTCATTAAATAAAATGCATTCATCCAGAACCTACAAGTCTTTACGAATTACTTCCTACGTGCAAGAATGTCAACAAATTTTGTAACTATCAATATCCTTGCTAATATTAATTTCTGTTAAAATCTGTATGACGGAAAGTTATATATAATTGCAAAAAAAATTGTATTTTCGGTCATCATGGATATAATATTCGTGGATATTCCAAAAGGGAAAGGCGCACAGAAACACCAAAATGAGAGATGCACAACAACTGTTGTAACAAACTTAGATGTGAAATTGTAACGTTCTACGTCTACTTGTTTTTAAGTTATACGAGATACACACACACACACAGACGTACACACAGACGTCACAAAAAATCGCATAAATTCGTAGATATCACAAAAGCGGGAGTTCATGTCAAGACCAAAATTGGTAAAGACCAATTCCAAATATAAATTTGCAACTCTCTATGACTATTCGTTTATGAGCTATGCAATACACAAAATCCATTTCGCAAATTGGTTTCATAATACTTCCTTATGCTTTGAATAACGAAGTAAAAAGTATAGTAAAAGTACAGACATTTCATTTCATTGTAATATTCATAAATTATACATACATGTCAGGAGGTAATGGTGGCTTTAGTTGTCATAGTACTTTGATAGGGACTTGCTGAGGCTTGTGAATGATAGCGCCTAACTCAATTATTAACTAGTTATTTTGCATTCATTTTGCCCTTTTATTTTTAGTGCACTGAATTGTTTTATAACATTATGGCCTGATTTTGACATACTTATTTTAATATTTTAATAGTCACACTTTTAATAGTCACAACGGCGCCCTGAGAATTTTTCTTTTTTTTTTTTTGCTTCCTTATGAATCATAACTTCTAAAGAGCCTTCTGAAGTTTAATCAAATATACTACGTACTTTCCAACCATTTATTTTTTAAAAACCTTGGCTGAAAGTAAGGGACCACTTGTAAATTACTCTTCTTCGATTGCGAGAATATTTTACCACACTCACTAACCTTAAAAGAATATTGTTAGTCTTGGAGAACACTCTATCCACCATGCTTTTCCTTGTAAATGAATTCTGTTATCTATTAATCTTCTTTCTACTTTTCTTTTCTTTGTTTAAATTGCCCTGAGTAAAAGAATTTGACTTTTTTATTCTTTTTCTTTCTTTTTTTTTCTTTTTTTTTTTTTTTTTTTTTAACTTTGATTTTTTTTTTAAATGTGTAAATAAGGCAACAAACCAGCCTTTTTCGGCGCCCTTTTCCATCCGGCGCCCGGGGCAAATGCCCCGCTCGCCCCCCTCTAGTTTCGGCCCTGGTCAGCGTTACCAGTACAAATCTTGCAATCGGTTTTTAGCTAACTTTCAGAAAAGCTCAGAACACGGTGATAATTCATTTTTTTTTTTATATTTTTAGCCAACTGTTTCGGGTCCAATGTTAATGTTTTTTAACATTATGTATATTTCTAAAAGTGTAAAAGGAAGTCATGTGGTGCCCACATCAGAATTTTTGTTTTATGATTTATGTCAGCTGTAATTTCAAGAGATATTAGCCGTACGATAAATTTCATGTTTGTGTATTAATATGTAAATAATATATATTATTTAATTTTTGAAACTTCAAATGTTCTTTGTTATTTGTCTTTTGGCAACAAAAAGTGACTTTATTTATTTATTTAAATATTTGGTTCTTTTATCGTTTGACTGACAATTGTCTATTAAATGCTCATTTATTTCCAAATGTTCTTTGTTATTTGTCTTTAGGCAACAAAAAGTTAGTTTATTTATCTATATATTAATAGGCAAGCATAAAATTTGTAGTCCCTTTTTAACATATTAATTATGGGAGTAGAGGGTTGAAAATGGTAACATTCGAAAGGTATGGTTAGGTTAGCCAGATGCTGCGAATACAAAAATTATTTTTTTTACGATGTCAAGAAGGTATTTAAAAATACTTTTATTTTTTATGCATTTTCCCCCATTTTTCCCTTTCATATACGTATTCCTTTTCATACACGATTTTCTCTCATTTCAGGAAAGGCTCAACATCTACAGAGAGAAATATATTAAGTAAAACTTTGCTGATTCAGTTAGAGTGCATATCGGCAAACAATTGCCGCAGCTGTGTTGCAATTTAATTCCGTTAAGACAAGAAAATAACTTTGCTTTGAAAAAAAAAAAAAAAAAATGGTCGAGTTTCGACCACTGGGCGATACTAGTAAAAATAAATAAACGTGATTAAATAAATAATTTAATTAAACGTGAGCGTTAAAAAATTAACGTCACTATCGGATTAAAGATTTCATACGCATTGATAAAGTGCTAATGTAGTTAATTCTATAGCTATGATTCAACAGAAAATTTTAAAACATGGTTTATAAAAAGTTTTTTATATTATAATTATTCACTTTCCGAACATACATATCTAAGGAAAGTATTGTATGAAGCTATAATTCTATAGCTATGATTCAACAGAAAATTTTAAAACATGGTTTATAAAAAGTTTTTTATATTATAATTATTCACTTTCCGAACATACATATCTAAGGAAAGTATTGTAATCATGTCAAAAATCTGAATTCGAGATTTTGGTGTTTCTATACGTTTTGGGGTCCCATGAGTCCGTTTTCACTATTTTTACGATGATGTATGTATGTATGTGTGTGTGTATGTATGTCTGTATGTATGTATGTATGTATGAGTGTGTGTGTGTGTATGTGTATGAGTGAACACCCTAGTGTCTAAACGCTTTGTTCGAATGAGCTGCAAGTTTGTACGCATGTTGCAAATCACCATAGCACAAACCCTATTGATTTTGGTGAATCTGGCACATATAGTTTTTTTACAGGGACACAAAGAAAAATTCTTTATCATTATGGCCTATGGGACCGAAATCTTAAAACTGCGATAGCATCTAAATGCCTTATTCAGTTGAGTAAAAAATTTATACACATATTATAGGTCACAGTTACTCAATCTGTATAGGTTTTGGCGAATATGGCACTTAGTTTTTTTTTAGAGGGACACAAAGAAAAATTCTTTATTATTATGGCACCGAAATCTTAAAACTGCGATAGCGTCTAAACGCCTTGAACAAAATTGAACAAAAATGAACGCCAATTGAACAAAAAAATTATACACATATTATAGGTCACAGTTTCACGATCTGTATAGGTTTTGGTGAATCTAGCACTTCTAGTTTTTTTACAGGGCACAACAAATAATTCTGTATCATTTTCATTATGGCCTATGGGGTGAAATTATTTAAAGTGAGATAGGATCTAAATGCCTTATCCGTTTGAGTGGAAAATTTATATACGAGTTATAGGTCACCATCACACAAACTGTATAGATTTTGGTTACTCTAGCACTTACACGAACTTTATGAACTTTAGAGAATCTAGCACTTATGGTTCTTTTTACAGGGACAAAATGCAAATTTCTTTATCATCTTTACCAAACTTTAAAGTGCGATAGCGTCTAAATGCCTTATCCGATGAAGCTGAAAATTTATATAAATATTATAAGTCACTGTTGCACTAACTATGAGCATTTTGGTGAATCTAGCATTTGTAGATTTTTACAGGGACACAACGAAACATTCTTTATCATTATGATCTACGTGTTCGGTAAAATAGTGTTAAATTAAACATCGCGTAATATATAAAGAAAAATACTCAAACACCCTATTATAATTTTCTCTTTTGTTTATTTAACATTTCCACTTACTTTACTTTATCTGCAAAACCGTTAATTACTCAATGTTCGGAAAGTATAGTGAAATCACTCCAGATTTTTCAATGAAAGTTACTTACGTATTATCCGCAAGTCAGTGAAAAGATCGCCAAATTTACATTAAAATACAAATATAAATTATACGAAATATCTAAAATTAATTATTAATTTATAATATGTTTTTATTTTTATAATATTTAACTTAACTATTTATAGTTAATTAAGATTAGTTGTACTTACGGATAATACTTAAGTACCGTAATTCCGTGCACTTTTGAGATTCTTGCGCAGCAAAATAGCGACACGCAGTGATTTTTTTTTTTTTTTTTTTTTTGGGGGGGGGGGGGTCCGCACCTGATACTGTTCGGGAGGGCTCCAGTTTAATATCATATAGCAGGTCTGTCCAACCCAAAACACTTGGTGGTACGCATTGGAAATCTATTTTATTCAGGCGGGTCGCACAGTATATATAAATGTGCATGTGTACAATTGTCTGTGAGGGCATGAATCATGTATGTATATACTTTTTTGGGGGGAGGGCAGGGTGAATATTTGAGAAGAATACATTAATTTAAATTATTTCATTCATAAATTAGTAATAGTAGGTAAAAAAAAATTATGACATACCGACATTAATAACTATAATTAAAAGAATGGTTATGGATTTAATAATATTTCATTACAACAATGTGATTTTTTATCTATCATAATCGTTGAAAGGTTTGAATCATTGAAATCGTTAAAGATGGTTTTTATCTACCATAATCTTTTAAAATTTTTGCTTCGAAAAGTCAAAATGGATTTATTAATTTTTAATGTGATAAACAAAGTTATCAAACTTTATATGTCGTTAGTCTCCTCGCGGCAAGCAAGAAATTACACGGCAGGCCGCAGGTTGGCCACCCCTGTTATACTGGATTTTTCTTCTTCTTGTTTAATCGTTTATTTTTATTTGGCAATTTGCTTTATTATTTTCTTCTACATTCATAAAAAAAAAGTATTATATATGTAAACTTTTTTATTCTGGTTTTCGAAAGACTTACACATTTTGTGTTATTATGAACATTATTTGGCAATCTTTAGAATATGTCTCTTTGTCTGTGTATATGACAGAAATTTTGTGACAGCTCTGATAAACAACTAATTATTCACACAATAAAAAATAAATAAATAAATAAAACATATTTCTTTGCATCTTAACTTAAAATCCTGTCTATCAACTTTTGAAGCATACAGCCCGACAGGTACTACTGCTATTATGCAGCTATTTCCCTCATTTACGAGAAAGCTATATTTAAGTCCTATAGTGCAATAGTGCTCAAAACTTTATACATATAAGAGAGCCATTATGAAAAACTCTGCTAATTCAATTTGGGCGTAGTTTGATCGACAGGTGACGCTGCTACATAGCATTTTCCTCTGTGCATGGGAAGGTTATAGTAAGGATTCTACAGCATAGCAAACTTCGTATGTGAGATCGCCATTATTTAAATTAAAAAAAAAAAAAAATGCTCAATTAATTTGCGTGTATAGGGTTAGGTAGGGTAATTAAGACCAACGCTGTTTTCACGAAAACTGTAAATGCTAACTTTTTTTTTTTTCTACAAAACATGAAAACTATATATGTGAACTATATATATGTGAAGCTTATAATACATTTTTTTATGACAGATATCCTTCCGCATTACTCCGAAGCACATTAAAGCAGTTACAAGCAGGGCCCGACTTAGACTACCTGGAGCCCCGGGTCAAGCCTATTCTGGGGGGCCCCCTTGCAGTGGCACAAGAGCTCTTTAGGTTGCAGAATTTCTGCATACTCCTGTAGGGGGGCCCCTTCCAGAAGGGGGGGTCCAGGGCATTTGCCCCGTATGCCCTGCCGTTAGTCAGGGCCTGGTTACAAGTGTTAATTCTACAGTCTACCGAAATCTTTGAAAAATAAATTTGACAATTCAATGTTCAAAATTATTTAGTCCAAAAGGAAAGTATTTCAGGTTAGAAAATTCATATTTAAAATCATGCTAATAATGCATTTATATATCTCTGTTATGCTCTTTTAATCTTTCTAATATTGTTGAATGTTTTAAAATAAATTATCATAATTAACCCCATTTTTTTTTCAAAAGTGGCGTAGTTATGACCATACTGTAATACTTGTAAAATACTATACTGTGGGGGAAAAAAAAAAAAAATCATGTAAGATTACGGGGAAAACCCGGCAGCAGAAATTCCAGACAAAGCCCGTAAAAAAAAAAAAAAAAAAAAAAAAAAAGTTTAGACCGCAAGTTAAGTATATAAGGACCTTAAATTATGTTACATGGCCGTAAAAAAATATTTTTTTACGGGCTTTGTCTGGAATCTTTGCTGCCGGACTTTCCCCGTAATCTTACGGGATTTTTTTTAACAGCGGAACAGCTAAAACATTAAAGTTTTTTTTTTTTTTGGTTAAGATTTTGATTCGATATGCTTAGATTATATTAAATGTAAAAGCCTCCTTTTCCTTTTACTTTATTTATAATTTTCAGGAACCAGTCAATATGGTGAAGGGGAGGGGGGGGGTAAATGTCATTGAAGAGCTGGAAAATTATACAATCTCAAAATCCTTAATGAAGTATGATATCTGCCGTATCTATAATTATATCTGTAATACGATATTCGTTTCAACATATACAAAAGAAAAAAAAAAAAAAAAAAAAAAAAGAAAGAAAGAAAGAAAAGAAATAATAATAATAATAAATAAATAAATAAATGAAAACTACATTCAAAATATTAACTTTAATCTTTGAAAATATCTATTTTACATATATTAAAGCAAATGCACTGATAAAAATATAATTTAAAAACACAAATCTTACAAATAATCACTGGAAATACACTACACCATTTCAAAGCATACAGTGGGTGATCAAATTACTAGAAAAAAAATTATTTTGACATTTTTTCGATTTTCTAAAAAAATACTGAACGAAATGACCTGAAATTTCGCACATACAAAGAATATTTAAAGACTCGTTGTTTCCACTATCGATTTAGTCCAGAGTACAATTAGGAGACCAACCACAAATTGAAGAAAAACGAAAGTAGTTTAAATCACCCTGTATCATAAAAAGCTACAAATAACTTCTTATTTTAATACATTATTGCACGTACTATTTACAATATATGCATGTTTCGGTTGCGGGAATTACGCAATTATTTAGGCAGATATCAATTTTTGTTAAAAAATTACTAATTTATTTTACAACTTTTTTGTTTATAATTGGAACGGATTTCCGTAAAATTTTACAAAACTTGCAGAAAAATTAACAAAACATTAGAGAAAAATATTCTAAAACATAAAATTCACACGTGTAATATTCCTTGAGATATGAGCATTTTTAATAAATATTATTTTACTGCGTATAGGCAGAAAAAAATTTATTGCATAGGTTGAAAGTAAGATATATTGAGCAACTTTTGTCAAAAGTTCATTTGAATGGAGTATAAATTAATCAAATTGTCGGCAAAAGAACGTACTATATTTTAGTCATTTTCCAGAGTTGAAATTTCATAAGGGATTTTTCATATGTTGCGTATTTAACTTGAAAATCCAATAATTTCAACCATATTGCAAAAGTTCTTTTTTGTGAGAAAACCCCTTATAGGCTTGTAATGTTAACATATTTTTATCTATTTACTAATATTTATGACTTCATAAGGGGTTTTCACAAAATAGATCTTTTGCAACTTGATTGAAATAATTGGATCTTTGAATTAAATACGGAATTGCATGTGTAAAACTCCTTATGAAATTTCAGCTCTGGAAAATACCTAAAATCTAGCTCGTTCTTTTGTCGACAATTTGCTTAATTTTTACTCTATTCAAAAGAGCTTTTGACAAAATTTGCTCAATATATTAAGCTTTCAATCAATGCAATAAAAATGTTTGTCTTTCGCCTTTCGCCCATGCGCAATAAAATAATGTTTGCTATAAATGCTCATATTTCAACGAATATTGCACATGGGAATTTTATGTTTCAATGTTTCTCTAACGTTTTGTCAATTTCTCTGCAAGTTTTGTAAAATTTTATGGAAATCCGTTCTAGTTATAAGCAAAACATTTGTCAAAAAAATTAGCGATTTTGAAATATATATATCAATCTAAATTCCCGCGTCAAAGTATAGAAATATTTTACATATTATGTGCAGTAATGTATTAAAGTTACAAGTCACTTGTAGCTTTTTATGATACAGATTAAACCAAAGTACTTTCGTTTTTCTTGATTTTGTGGTTGGTCCCCTAATTGCACTTTGGACTAAATCGATAGTGGAAACAACGAATTTTTAAATTTTCTTTGCATGTTAATATGTATGAAGTTTCAGGTCATTTCGTCTAGTACTTTTTTTTTTTTTAGGTAATTAAAAAAAAAAAAAAAAAAAAAAAAAAAAAAAAAAGGGTCAAAAGGGGGAAAAAAAAAAGAAAAAATTCTAATAATTTGATCACCTACTGTAAATATTATACAAAAAAGCGATATTAGTCACAGTTGCAGCAATTTTGAGAAATATTAAACAAAAAACAAATATACACCAATTTTTCTTAGAATTTTTTATTTGCAGTTCTACAAAGTTCATTTAAGAAACCTTCAACGTAAGATGAAACATCATTATGCATCTACATATACAATTGCTTAGACAAATTAGGTCATAAACTAATTTTATACCCCGATTTTTTTTTTTTTTTTTTTTTTTTTTTTTTTTTTTTCATATTTGAGTTCTGATTTACTTAAAAATAACAGTTACAATACGATAAAATCTGCCTTGTGATGCACAGTAATTGTAAAATAATTTAAAATAAGGTTTGACCAAACAATTTAAATTGTACATATAATATTAAAAATAAATTTATTGAAACACTGACACTATAGAATTAAAAATCATACATATGAATGATAATAAATTTTAACAATCGATTTAATAGGTTTACTTATATTGTTCCCATTTTTCTAACAGAGTTTCATGTGTTTAATTTGTTCGATAAAAGTTTTATATAGAACGAAGCTTTATAGCTTCGTTCTATATATTAATAATGGTATTCTCTTGCATCATTTTTATTTCGTTATTTTTATTTATTTATTTGGACCAGAATCGCTTTTCAGGCAAGGAAAAAGCATCGTCAGTATTTGCTGTAGAACCCTTTAAATTTTGCATAATAAGAAGAGTTAGTCTATTGCAGAATCCAAGAGTTTATAAATACGTGGAAGAGTCAAATATAATGACTCGGATATTAATTATATTCTGTTTAAAATAGAATTATTTAATTATTTATTTTGTAATTATTGATCTACTTTTGATTATTATTTCCTTTTTAATAAAGCATCTATCCCTTCCAAAAGCTGTTTATTTTGCAGCGAAAGTGCTTCAAATTTATCGCATAGTGTATCATATTTTTCCTCGACCTTTTCCATATTAATCGTCAAGTCGTTGACTCGCTGAATCGAGTCCTGCCAACCCTTTGTTGCTTTCTTCAATTCTTGTTTTAGAGCCACACACTCCACCCGTGTAATCATACTTTCTAATTTTTGGTGTCTTTTGATGAATTTTTGGTGTAACTTATAAACTGTTGAGCTCGAAGTATCTTTTTTATCCTGTTTAGCCGCTTCAGTCAACTCTAACAAAGTTTTTTCCAAATCATGGATTATAAGATAAGGATTTATCTCCTCACCGTCACTCAACTCGTCCGGATTGCTTATTTTTACAACAGCATCAGCTAATTCCTCATAAAAACTTTTGTACTTTCCAATCTGATTCAGAATATCGTCACGATTTGAAGGAGTTAAGCTGACGAAATGATAAAATTTTTTATCTTTTTCTGGGACTTTGGAATCCCAAAATCGCTTTAATCCATTCATATCTGTAACGTCTTCGGCCAGCTTATCAACTTTTGCTTTCTTTTTAGCAGCATAGTCTGAAAGTTTTTTCAGTTCTTTTGCATTATGAGGCAATAATTGATTTTCCCTATTCGAATCAAGTGAGTCACTCATGATTATTCCAAAGTTGCACCTAAAAGGGATATTTAAGATTCAGTTACACTACAGACTAAAATTAAAATATCTTTTGCATAAAACAAAAGTGGCATCCAAAATTAAACATGGTTATTAAAAAAAAAAAAAAACTAATTCTGCTTTATCAAGCATTTTTTATTTGTACATCATTTAAATTGAAACTTTTTGATAATTCACTCTAAGACGCACCAAGAAGGAATTATCGAATGAAACGAAAATCTATATACGTTGATGCACATGTACAGAAAACAAATGATTACAATTTCAGAAAAATTGACTCAAGAGAAAGAGCTACAGAAAGTATGCAAATCATTAATGCATCGGTCAAACTCTAGCTCTCATGCAAGCAGTTATTCGGCTTCGCATTAATTAATAGAGTTGGCACCATAGATATAGTAATAAGACATAGATTGATCATTCAGAGGGGGAAAGTGATACCTTTTTTACTCGAGAAAAGGCGGCCATTTTACTCTCTTATGGATGTATTTCTCCGAGTGAATATACACGGGAATACACACAGGTAATTTTGCAAATGAAATTTTTGCACTAAAACTCCAGATACCCCTTTTTCTATCTTTCTTTTTTTTTTTTTTTAACTATACTCTAGTAAACTCATGTCTGCACAAAACTGTCTTTCTTTCGGCATTTATTATTATTATACTTCTTTGAGATAAGAATCGTCTACATTCATCATGAAAAATAATTTTAATAAATTATTTGTATTGCGTAAATTTACACAGGATTATGTATGGAAGGAAGTCTTGTGGTGGCCACAACATACTAGTTATATATTAAAACTTCCGCGGCTGCTAACTACATTTAAAAGAATTTTGAAAATTCCATATTACTTACTAATATAAAATATTAAATTTAAAAAAAAGTATTCCATTAAATATGAAGACAGTAATTATTTCATAATAATAACAAAACAACTGATTATAAAAATTACATTTTTCATAAATTATTTGAATATAACTTATTTATTGAAACTTATCCCATTTCTTTTCATATATTTATTAGAACCCTTAAAAGCCGCGCAATATTTCGGCATTTTCAAAATTCATTACCATTCTATTCTATTACTATTTTCGAGTTTTAACTCTCTAATGGCTGATGCCAAAAAACTTTTTCGGCATCAAAAGTCTTTGCTCGTTAACATGGGGGTGATAGATCTATATAAATCACTATATCTATGGTTGGCACATGTCCTCCTGTGAGATATCGTGCCAAATTCTGTCCAATTGGCATGTTAAATCGGGAAAAAAAAATTCTCAATGGGTATAGGATACCGATCCAGCGATCTTGCTGGCCAAGGAGGTGTTGGGCAAGCACGAAGACAAGCAGTAGAAAAAATCGCCTAGTGCGGCCGGTCATTATCAGGCTGAAATGTAAGCCCAGGATCTCGTGATGTGAAGAGTGACACAAAGGAACGTAGAATAGTCGACGTACCGTTGTGCTTTAAGAGTGACATAGATGACTACAAAGACGTCTATGAAATCAAATGATACCCTAAATCATCACTTCTGGTTGTCGGGCCGTATGACGGACGACAGTAAGATTGGTATCTCCCTCGATGTCCGGGTTGTCCCCAGAAATGTATTCGCTGGTTATCGATGCTCAATTCGAAGCGAGACTCCTCACTGAAGACAATTCTACTTCATTCAATGACATTCTAGAAAGAACGTGCCCGAGACTACTTCAAATGGGCTTGTCAGTAAGGCCGGTTTCCACTAGCGGTTGGTTGGAGCGGCGCTATTCAGAACCTTTTGATATGGTCAACTGGGTTCAAAACCCTCGAACTGGTTGAAATTCTAGAGATCTCCTTGACGCTAACCCCCCCTGCTGAGATAATTGAGGGGCCAGAGGCAGATATATTTGTCAATTCTGCATGCTTTCTTTTGAAGTAACTGCACAATCTGATAAATAAAGGTTACAACTGATAACAAGACATTTGGCTCTTTGTGTCGGAAGCGTGATTAATTGTTTTTTGAATCTCGAAATTTCAACCCTAGTGGAAACCAGCCTTAGAGTTCAATAGTATTCAGCGCAAAGTGCTCTGTGAGTTCAACCCCCTTTCTCTGAGCTGCCAATTAGTGGTCTTTGAAGTCACTACAGTACCAGTCGCACGTAAGCTGCCTTCAAACTCTGGCAACTTGCAAAGCGGAAGTGTGGCTCTATTGATATTTCTTTGATGTGGTATTTGAATGGTCGCTTGCTGGAGGCGTTGTTCACAAACCTCCTAGTGCGATAATTACATCTAGACTTTTTGGACTAGGATCTCTTTTGTAAAAGAGCAATAAAAAGTAATGTCCTTCATTGTAAACATGTGCAAAATTTCAAGGGTCACTTTCGGACAATGGATAATTTATGACTTTTGAAGCTGTGCATCATTGCCAGAGTTTGAAGGCAGCTGTAGGGTCGATGATAAAAGTGAATCTGGCGCATTGAGTGACACTCTGACAATTGATCGATTCTCACGTTCTGTCCTTTCTCTAGGCCGACCGCTTCTTTTTTGACGCTGTGTTCGAACACGGTTCACCCATTCCGTGAACATCGCCTAATAGTGGCATCACTCCTATCCAAATGTCGAACGATTCGCCGATTAGGTTAACCAGATATTTAGAATCCAACTATACTCCTCTTTCAAATGCAAACATTTGCGCACCCTGTATGTGAGGCTTATGTGAGGCTTTATGTGAGGCTGTATGTGAGGCTGTCTATCTAAGTAGACGGAATACGGAATAAAATTCTCAAAGAATTTAGGACCTGAAATCAAATTTTTCCTCTTTAATATTCTGCCAGTTGCGCAGTTAAGATGAGCTACAGCGTCGCGTGTTCATTCAATGGACGCCAAAATTTAAAATTTTGCATCCGTCGAAACCTATATATACATATCAATTTCGCATTACTCCTCCTTGGTGCGTTTTTTATTTTATTTTACTTTTATTTTATAAGGATTCAGTTATAAAATATGAACTTACGAATCTTCAAATAAAATAGGACAGAATGCAACACCTTTAACTTCATATATTTCGAAAACTCTTTTAAGTTGGTATAATTAAGTTTTCTCCAAGCCTGCTACATTGACCGATTGACAAAACAGTGCATTTAAGATATTTAAAAATATTGTATCCCTGCTTAGATTATTTATTTTTCTTTTAATGGAATATACAAACAATTTCAGAAATAATTTTAAAAAATCTTCAAATTATTTCAATTCATTTAAAATTCTTTAAATTATTATACACTACCTTTGCATAAATGAGCGGACATTTTCAATTTCAGTCGTTCTGTCAAATATCTCTAAAAGTACTGTACAAATCCTCTTGAAACTTCAGGAGTGTAAAGAACATGTTACACCTTATATATTTCAATAGCGTTTTGCCCCGAAAGCAAAAGGGGTGTGAATGAAAATTTAAAGAAGTTTGAAAATGTTTGGGATCACCCTACAAAAAGAAATACTCGAAATGCCTTCTAGCTGTAGCATCTGATTATAAGGTTTCTTCTTTATATCTGTATATTTTTTTATGAAATTACCACATATATTCATTGAGATATAAATATTTCTTTAAAAAATTGTTTTTTTCTAAAAAAAAAAAAAAAAAAAAAAAAAAGGTCACCTTTTTTCAATATAACACGCAGGGTATCAGTGTGACATTCGAGGGTTACGGTATAACCCAGTGCAAAACTATTTTTAAGAAACTTGACATACTATATTAGACACAATATACCGTAATCAGGATACAAAAATATTAACTATCTAATAAAATATGAGCATTTTTAGTAAACAATTTTTAATTACACATACAGTCGGTAACAAAAGTGTCCGAACAATAGCAAAAATTCCTATATAAAAAAAGTACGCTTAATACAGTTTTGTTAAATAAATCCTTGTTGAATCCTCTTCTTAGTCAGTCTACGAACGTGATTCGACAAGGATTTATTTAACAAAACAGTATTAAATGCACTTTTTCTATATAGGAATTTTTGCTAGTGTTCGGACACTTTTGTTACCGACTGTACACAAGTTTCAACTACATCTATATTAATAAAATCAGAGTTTTGTCTGTAAATTTGTCGGAATCGAAAAATTTTGCGATATCTTCACGTTTTACACCCCATGAAAGCCGAAAATGACTTCAGAAAATTTTGCCTCTGTGTGTGTGTGTGTGTGTGTGTCATCGTGTCCGAATGTCGCTTTTTTTTGTCCGGGCATCACTTGAGAACGGCTGGACGGAATTCAACGACGCTTGGCAGGAATTTAGGTCTTCACCCAACTTAAAATGATATCTATCAACTTTTCGGAAATTCCCCCCCATCCCCCCCAGGGGGTAAAAGACTAAAACACGTTTGTCCGGGCATCACTTGAGAACGGCTGGACGGAATTCAACGACGCTTGGCAGGAATTTAGGTCTTCACCCTACTTAAAATTATATCTATCAACTTTTCGGAAATTCCTCCCCGTTCCCCCCTAGGGGGTAAAAGACTAAAACACGTTTGTCCGGGCATCACTCGAGAACGGCTGGAGGGAATTCAACGGCGCTTCGCAGAAACTTAGGTCTTCACCCAACTTGAAATTATATATATAGAAATTTTCAAAATTATAATTAGTGTTTAAATTGTGGGTAAAAAACGCCTGCGCATGCGCCATAAATATCTTTTCACTAAAATGCTTTGAATGAAAAAATGAAATATAAAAATAAATTTTTAAGTTAGACTTTTGTATTCGCGTGATTTTCACTACAAATTATGAAAAGATTGAAATGAAGTGTTGCCATCTAAGTTTCATACTTTAGTTAATTTTAAAAAATCTAATTGTCGTATCGAAAAACTGTTTACACCCCAGGATTAAAAAAAATCACCTCTTTCATTCGGTTCTGAATTTGTAATGATAGGTCTGATATTTCTAAGTTATTTTTCCCTTTATCCGTTTTTCCGTTGCCACTTAAATTTCATACTTTAGTTAT
This sequence comes from Salticus scenicus, assembly GCA_963930645.1. NCBI lineage: Eukaryota > Metazoa > Arthropoda > Arachnida > Araneae > Salticidae > Salticus > Salticus scenicus. Next base: position 139,608,014 of record OZ005654.1, read on the forward strand.
TTTTAAAAAGTCTAATTGCCGCATCGAAAAACTGTTTGAACCCCTGGATTCAGCAAAATAGCCCCTTTCATTCGGTATCAAATTTATAAATATAGGTCTGATATTTCTAATTTATTTTACCTTTTTTCCGTTTTCAACCCAGATTCGATATGGAACAGCTTTAGTATTGGATCCCTTTGGCAAAATTTGAAATTCGGCACCGAAGTAGATCGGACGTTTCTCGCCAAGACCTTTAATTGCACAATTGAGATAGCCAAATTCAGTTCATCGCAAAAATGGCTTAAAATATTTAAAATCACCAAAGGGTTCCGATACTTAAGTTGTGCTTTTTGTATTTATTAGTGCTAGAGGCCTATTTCAGTCGGTACAGTTGTCGAATTTTTATAGGTCACTCTTAATTAGTGCTAGAGGCCTATTTCAGTCGGTTTATTGAATGTGGATTTATTGAATGAAGTCCCCCCAAGGCACAACTTTGACATGAGTCCCCCCCAAGGTACCCCTATTTCAGTCGGTACAGCGTTGTCGAATTTTTATAATACACTCTTAATAGTGCTAAGGACCTATTTCAGTCGGTTTATTGAATGGGGATTTATTGAATGAAGTCCCCCCAGGCCCAACTTTGACATGAGTCCCCCCCAAGCCCAACTTTGACATGAGTCCCCCCCAAGGTACAACTTTGACATGAGTCCCCCCAAGGCCCAACTTTGACATGAGTCCACCCCCCAGGCCCAACTTTGACATGAGTCCCCCCAAGGCCCAACTTTGACATGAGTCCCCCCAAGGTACAACTTTGACATGAGTCCCCCCCCCTAAGGCACACCTTTGACATGAGTCCCCCCCCAGGCCCAACTTTGACATGAGTCCCCCCAAGGCCCAACTTTGATATGAGTCCCCCCCAAGGTACAACTTTGACATGAGTTCCCCCCCAAGGGCACACCTTTGACATGAGTCCCCCCAAGGCACACCTCCCCCTCATTGGGAAAAAGAGAAAAAACGTTGTTTTGCGGCTATAAGACAGTTTGGACTTCCAACGTTATTTGTTACAATATCTGCAGCTGAAACACATTGGTTTGATTTAATGAAAACTTTATCATGGAATTTAGATCGTCACGAATTAACTAAAGAAGAATTTGTCGATATTAACAAGTTTAGCAGTAGGCCTCTGGCACTAAATTAAAATCTGTCAATGTCAGATTTTCATGTTTTAAATAATGAAATAATGTCGTGTCTGTATAATTTTTATTTTTATTATTATTTTTATTTTATTTATAATACTGTCTATTAAAGACTTCTGTGGTCACGAAATTTGGTGCGTAAATTGTTTGTATGCATCCGGCACTTATTGTAACTGCATTTCACGAAATTCGAAATCCCCCCCCCCCACCTTTTCGGAGTCGGATGGCAATAAACATGTGTAAAACATGTTTTTCCGTTTATCTTAGAATGGCGAATTTTGGTGTGTGGATATTGATTAAGTGTACGCATTATGTACATTAGTGGGATTTTGAAAAACTTCGAACTCACCCGCTGAGGGTGGGGAAGTAAGAAGTGGGTAAGTTGTGCCGAAGACAGTGGGGACCCAGACTCCTAACATTGGGAGCGAGAAAACCTCTACCAATCACAGCGAGAACTTAGGTTATTAATAAAGATATGACATTTTGACAAATCATTTAAGTTTAACGTCCAGCGAAGCGGGCAAAGCCTGCTAGTAATATAATAAATAGACAATAGAGTTGAGTATTGAGCTACTTGTATAAAAACCTGGAACAAATACAATCGTATAAATTCAAAAAGTTGTACAGGATAGAATGAACGGAATTTCACTTCTGACCAAAAATAAGGAAAATGATAAGGGATGAGTTTATAATTTATTTACAATCAAAGATCACTGTATTACCATTCATTGAATCAAAATAAAATTGTTTGTAAAATTCTTTATCGTTTAGTGTTTTTTCTTGAGAGGAATTGTGTAGCAGTTCATTCTATCCCGTACAACTTTTTTAATTTACACGATATTTGTTTGGGTATTTTTGTATAAGTAGCTCAATGCTATTGGTTATTTATTATATTTTGTACACACAGAAAAAAGAGTTGTCAACTGATAATACACAATTGACTAACCCAAACAGCTGACTAGAAAACTTGAGTTAAAAAGTGCACTAGCTGAACTAGTCTCCAAAACAAAACCCCTGACTAAGAAGGTTAATATTAAAAGCAAAAACGTTTTATTTATGAGACAAAAATTTTTAAGTTAAAATACATTTAAAAAACAAAAAATACATATAAAAACAATTAAAATCAGACTTTTCGAAACCCGTCCGGGTTTCCTCATCAGTAATTACAACACAATATGCAAACATCACATGAACACTCAAGGAATTTAAAGGAGTACTGAATATTGAGGCGCCAGTGCGCATGCTTCATTGATAGTGTGGAGATGCTTGGCAGTGTGCCAGCTCTCAAGGAAAATACGCGATTTATAATTATGAAAACCAGAATTTACGTAGAATTTTTATATTATCGAAGTCAGGAATATGATCGGATTCTATTGAATGCATTACAATTTTAGAATTTTGGTTGCAATTTTTAAAAGATCGAATGGTGGTGGTCGGCTATGTGTTGATTATAATCAACACATAGCCAACACCGTTCACCAATAATGTCTTTGTCACGGAAAGTAATATTCACATGTATTTTCCCCATGGGTTGAATTATATTTCCAGAATAAGTGCGGAATATGATATTAGAATTTCCAAGGGCACATTTAAATTTAGACGATTAAAATCAGTCTCTGAAAGCAATGAAAATTTTGCACCAGAATCAACTTCAAACTGCCGTAATTTACTATGTTTTTATTAACTTCGATTCTTGTTTGTTTGTGGGTTTGTCAGGGACAAATCTTGCACTCGATTTTTAACTAACTTCCCGACTTGCTAGATATTTGAAATTTTTAGGACAGCTCACAACACAGTGACAATACATTTTTCTAATAATTTTAGTCAACTATTTCAAGTCCCGCTGCCTTCGGCAGCGCTTATATGATTCGACAGAAAATTTATTTAACTAACTTCCCGACTAGCTAGACATTTGAAACTTTCAGAATAGTTCAGAACACGGTGAAAATGCATTTTCTTAAAACCTTTAGCCAACTGTTTCGGGTTCCTGCTGCCTTCGGCAGCGTTATCAGTACAAAGCTTGCAATCGATTTTTCACTACCTTTCCGACTAGCTAGACATTTGAAACTTTTAGGACAGCTCACAACACGGTGACAATACATTTTTCTAATAATTTTAGTCAACTATTTCAGGTCCCGCTGCCTTCGGCAGCGCTTATATAATTCGACAGAACATTTATTTAACTAACTTCCCGACTAGCTAGACATTTAAAATTTTCAGAATAGTTCAGAACACGGTGAAAATGCATTTTTTAAATACCTTTAGCCAACTGTTTCGGGTTCCTGCTGCCTTCGGCAGCGTTATCAGTACTAAGCTTGCAATCGATTTTTCACTAACTTTCCGGCTATCTGGACATTTGAAACTTTCAGGACAGTTCATAACACGGTGACAATACATTTTTCTAATAATTTTAGTCAACTACTTCAGGTCCCACTGCCTTCGGCAGCGCTTATATTATTCGACAGAAAATTTATTTAACTAACTTCCCGATTAGCTAGACATTTGAAACTTTCAGAATAGTTCAGAACACGGTGAAAATGCATTTTTTTAAATACCTTTAGCCAACTGTTTCGGGTTCCTGCTGCCTTCGGCAGCGTTACCAGTACAAAGCTTGCAATCGATTTTTCACTAACTTCCCGACTAGCTAGATATTTGAAACTTTCAGGATAGCTCAGAACACGGTGGCAATACATTTTTTTAATACTTTCAGTCAACTGTTTCAGGTCCCTACTGCCTTCGTCAGCGTTCATATGATTCAACAGAAAATTTATTTAACTAACTTCCCGAGTAACTAAACATTTGAAACTTTCGGAACAGTTCATAATACGGTGAAAATGCTTTTTAAAAATATTTTTGTCCAATTGCTTCGGGACCCTGCTGCCTTCGGCAGCGTTTCCAGTACAAAGCTTGCAATCAACTTTTAACTAACTTCCCGGCTAGATAGCCATTTGAAACTTTTATAATAGCTCAAAAGACGATAATTTTTTTAATACTTTTATCCAATTGCTGGGGTTCCGGCTGCCTTCAGTAGCGTTTATATGATTCAACAGAAAATTAAAAAACATGGTTTATAAAAATTTTTTTATCTTATAATTATTTCCATTTAGTTGAACGGAGACGATATATTTGTCAGTGTCATGAGCAGGGGTGAACGTTTTTCGTCTTTTGACGGAAATCTTCCACCAGAAATTTTTTACTATAATCTGTATCCTATTTAATCAAAGGGATATTAGAATACAAATACACTCATTTTTTCTAAATAAAAATAGTGGTGCAGATGACGATAACCACTTTCACCCCTGATCATGAGTGACTTCAAACAAGTCTATAACTTTAAATTGAGGTGAATAAGTGCATACAGAATTGACACCGAACGTAAAATTAGAATTTCGTTCTTTAGATGTGACAGCCTGAGATGTGACGGCATGGAACTGGAATTCACTAAATTTCGTGAGAACTTAATTAAAGTTGAAATAGAAATTTTACTGACGTGACCAACTTTTTTGCATAATTCACATTTCAGTTTAAATTTATTTATTCGACAGTTTTTAACATTGTGATTGTCTTTTCCACATCTGATACAAAGATTTTCGATGCCGAGAGCTTTATAATCAGGTTGCTAGCGTTGAAATTTACAATTTTTAGATCGTGAACTAGAACGATTTCTTCGACGTGGAGAGGAACTAAAAACTTTATTAGTATCATATGCATTAGAAAGTGATTGATGTAGAGAAAATTTTTGAGTTAGTTCTTTAATTTCGATTTTGGATGCTTCAAGAGCAATAGCTTTTGATAAAATATCATCAAAATTTGTCACATCTGATTGCAGAATTTGTTCTCGTAACCAGTCATCTCGTAAACCACGTATAAATTGAGCACGGAGAAAAACATCTGCGATAGAAACTGATTTATCACATTCACTTTTCACAGAGAACTCACGTTCTACTAAATCACGTTGTAGAGCAGTTACAAATTCCGTAATTGACTGTCGTTCTTTCTGATAGATATTTAAAAAATAATATTGAGAAACAACCACATTTTTCTTTGGAATCAACATTTGTTTGAAAGATTGCACTAAATCTTCATATGAAAGATTTTTAACTGGTTTCTCAGGCCCAAGAAAAGCTGCTAAGTTATTATAATGTGACGAACCCATTGATACACATAGAAGTTGAGTAATTTTTTCATGTTGCATAACACCTTTCATATTGCAATAATTATCAAAACGTTCCAAGTAGCATGAAAATTTTTCACGTTTAGAATCAAATTTTCAAATGGAGAAACATTAACTAAATTTACTGAGTTATCATTAGAATGTTCCTTTGTGAAATGTTTTTCAAGTTGTGCTAGCATTGCTTGTTGCTGCGCTGAAAATGTAGCTAAGAATGTCTGGAATTGTTCTGAATCCATTATTTGGATAAATAAAGTCACAGTTCAAAAATAAAAATTGAAATACCTGAATTGAACTTTGAAGCGTAACGACAAAACGATACTTTCGTTTTGTGCTTTAGCGTATACTTCTAAATGCTCTTTTTTTTTTCGACTCGTCGCCAAATACTGTTGTGACCTTTTAAATAGTGTGCAATTAGATAATTCAGATGATGAGTACTCCATTATTGAAAAACGAACATATTTTATTACATGATGATTGAAATGATGATATTAAATAATTGAACGCGGCTTACATGCCGGCGGTAACTGATAAACTGCGTAGAACATAAACATAGATATCGTACATAGAGAGTCAACTATCTGCGACACTAGCGTCAGTAAGCGAATTCGTAGAAGGAAAACCCAACAATTTTTCATGCACAAGTATAAAAATTTAAACAACAGAGCTTCTGAATATAAAGATTTTAAATATGCAGTTTGATGCAACCAAAAATTTATTAATAACAGTACTATCTCGTGTCCGAGATACACCCAAATAGAATAAATTCTTTCATAATTTCTATCTCATACACCAAGTTTGGTGCATTTATATATCACAGAAGCTGAGATACAACTTTCCAGTAAACAGAAAATGCTGCAGCATGGCACAGCCACCTGTCGTTTAATATACAATCAAATTGAATCAACATTTTTTTAGTTCCCCATCATACTACAGGTATGGGGAACTTAGGTAATCTTGAAAATTTTCGACCTCGGTTTTTTGAGTTTTTTACACGTTTTCAGGTGTGAGGAATCTGAAAATGACAAAATTTGTATGGTGTCTGTCTATAGGGTGTCTGTTAGTGTGCTAGTCCGTTAGTTTGTTAGTCTGTTTACACGATATCTCACGAACAAATGATCGCAGAGAGGTCAAACCAGTTTTAAAATATTACTTTCGATATTGACAAGAACCTAATTCCTTTACAACATTCGAATTAAAAAACTTCTTAAGTTATTAGAAATTTACGATTTTCTTAACATGGGAGAATAGGACAAAATTTCACTTAAACATCAATTTTGAGAGATATTTTCATCGTAAAGATATCAGACTACTTTTGAAATATTATTTAGGATACTGGTATGAATATCACTGACTATGAATTTTCCAATATAAAAATTTCGTAAGTTATTAGAAATTTACGAATTTCTTAACATGGCAGAATAGGTCAAAATTTCCCACAAGCATCAATCCTGAGGGATATTTTCATCGTAAAGGTGCCAGACCACTTTTGAATACTATTTAGGATACTGACATGAATACCATAGAGTATGAATTTTCTAATTTAAGAAATTCGTAAGTTATTTGGAATTTACGTTCCTCTTAAAATGGCAGAAGAATACAAAATTGAGCATAAACGGCCATTTTCAGGATCATAAATATATCAGACAACTTCAAAATAACATTTATGATACTTGTATGAACATGACTGATTACAAATATTCTAATAGGAAAATTTCGTAAGCTATTCGTTATTTAAGATTTTATCAACATAACAAAATTGAAAATTTTCCATATAAATATTCATTTTGAGGATTGTTGCATTGGAAATAGTAGCATGAATTGAAAACTAAACTACGAAAATTACCCTAATAAAATAAATTAATAGATTAGAATAAGATAAATATATCGAAGTGAACGGTGGATAGCCTATTAGATGGAGATTTCATTCTGTCACTGTGTCAAGCGTTTTTTCAAATTCATTTATCTTAACATGAGTTAAGAGAAATGAATCATTATCTATGTTAAGATAATGTCCTGTTCTAGAAATGTATGAATATATAAATATGATGGGGAACTGAGCAGAGTCCACCTACGCCAACTAGTTTTTTTTTTACAATATCCATCTCGCATACCAAGTTTGGTGCAGTTGTATATCATAGAAGCTGACCTATCACCTTCTTATAAACAAGGTTAAATTACAGTACAGAACCACCTGTAGGTCGATGTACGCCCAATTTTAATTGATATAGTTTTTAATCATGGCCCTCATACATATCACGCTTTATGCATTTTATACACTACAGAAGCTGCGACATAACCTTCCCTTAAATAAGGGAAATAGCAACACAGCAACGCCCCAGCGCGCAAGGACGTATCCAGAGGGGGGGGCTCTGGGGGCTCGAGCCCCCCCCCCCCGAAATTGTCTGAGACAATTTTTTTCATGTTCTACTAACCAGAAAAAAAATTTAAAAAAAAAATGAATTTTTTCTCCACAATAGCTTTTTTTTGTTGGTGTTGTTAATTTGTTTGCTTGTGAAACCTTATTTATTAGCAATTTTCTGTCTTGTAAAGTCCAAATTACCGAAATGCATATTAGCTCTTTGTAAAAAACACTTAAAAGAGATCTTTATGGTACTTATTGTTGAACACTGTAATGTGTCTCCTTTCTTTTAAACACTTCTCTTGTCAGAAACAGCATTTTAATTCCATGTGAGACAAAAGATTCGTCATTAACAAAGATCACAGTTGCATATGGAACTTCTAGTTTTGTTAGTTATGCACATAGTATACCTTCCATAGAGTATAAATTTTATCAATAGAAAACAGATAATATAAAGTCTACTTTACAGAAAGACATGTGATGAAAGATGGTACTATCCTATCCTACTTAAAGCAAAAATGCCAGTAATCACATCATAGAGTATAGCATTCAATATTCATATTTGCAGCGAGGCAGATTTTCAAACGAATGTCCAGATTCTCAAACCAGACTGGGCTTTGACTGGACCAAACTCTAGTGAGTACATGTAGTCAACAGGTTCTGTCAAAGAAATTCCGTATCAATTTTCCTTGTTTTCCAAAAGGAAACCGAAGTGTTAAACCCACTTGCGGAAAAAGCCACCATATGTGGCTACTACATTTACAAAACATTGAGGACACAACAGATTTTACGTGCACCAGATACAATTAATCTACATGACAGTCTCTGGATGGCTCCAGCATCGATCGCTCAATCCTTCAATTACGAGCTCGACTCCTTATTAACCGGACTACCGTGAGTCCAGTTTTTGGGGATTTTTTTCCGTTTGTTACGGATTAAAGAACTCTCTGGCAGAGACTTGTGCATTTTAAAGGACTAGTTTCATCAGTTTTAGGCCCAAGACACTTTTTAGAATTATTATTATTATTAAATCTTTTCTTGCCCTTTCAGATTTTAGAAATATTAATTCCATTGTTTGCCGCCATGCGGCGTTGTAACCGATCTTATTTATAGCGCATAACCATTTTACTATGCCTAAATACGAATTTTAAGGCAATAACTTATATTCGTTTTAAAGTTAAGGTGATTTGTTGGGGGGGGGGGGGGGGACAAACTTTAATGCACACGCTCTTGGTGTACATATGTGCGGGTGCACGACCAACATCTGAGTGAAAGTTGGGCCCCCTCCGAAATTTTTTTCTGGATACGGCCTTGCCCAGCGGTTGGACGATATATCTTAAAAGTAAATGCATGGGCACCAATTTAAGTCTGGTTTTAAATAAATATTAAGATTGATTAAATTCTCCCCGTAAGTTCGTAAGGTGCAGATACCCAAAAATTTTTCTAATACACACACACGTACACACATTTTTTAACAGTGATAGAATCGTATTCAGGACATCTCCAAACGTGTAAGTCGATTGAAAACCGAAACTTTTCAACTTCTCGTTAACGTACATTTATATACACTACTTGCTATCTGATTTTTTAATCTATAATCTGTGTTTATAGTATTCAAACAAAAGTAAGAGGAAGTCATCTGAGTGTCACACCAGATCATGTATTCCACGATCCAGACACACAATCTCCTTCTTCTACTTTTTACTTTCTTCTGTATGTAATATAGAGAAAGTATTGGATTCGTGAAAATTTTCGACCTCCGTTTTTTGATGGATTTACACGTTTTGGGATGTCCAGAACACGAATTAATAGTTTTTAGAAAATGTCTGTGTGTCTATCTGTATCACTTTTTTGTGGACGCTGTATCTCACGAACCAATGAATGAAATTTAACCAAACTTGGTATTTAGTTGCACCCTGACATAAGCTGGTGCTGATTAGATTTGGGGATCAATTGCTCAACAAGTGACGCTGTGATCGCATTTTGTGCAAACTTTTAACATGGCAGTCTAGGACAAAATTTCGTATAAATGGGCATAATGAGAGTTATTTTAAACTTGTAAAATTGATATGAATTATTGATAATAGTAGTAGTTAACTAGGAAAAAAAATTGTGCATGTGGGGGCATTGGTTCCCCCCCCCCCCCCCCTGGGAAATAAATTTTCAAGATGGGTATCTTTCGAAAAGTCTCGTTGATAATAGTAATAGTTAACTAGGAAAAAAAATTTTGTGCATGTGGGGGCATCGATTCCCCCCCTCCCCCGGGGTGCAAAGTTTCAAGATGGGTATCTTTCGAAAGGTCTCGTCAATACCTTTAAAACGAATGGTTGAACCATAAATCTCTGATAATTTAAAACAAAGTTATCGATTTTTTTTACTTTTAACGAAAAAAAAAAAAAAAAACCTTAGAAAAAAAAATCGTTTCTTTTTTTTTTTTTTTTTTAATATATTGTTACTGATTGAATATGCATTATTTTTAACAAAAACAAACAAACAAACAAAAAAAAAAAAAAAAAAAACTTAGAAAAAAAATCGCAATTTTTTTAAAAATATTGTTACTGATTGAACATGTATAGGAAAATATAGAAGAAAGTCTTGTGGTGGCCACAACATTTTAGTTTTTTAAGCTATTGTATAGCTTTTATCGCGGGCTTTGAGCGCGGCGACCGAATCGAAAAATTCCGTAACGAAAAAAAAACCTAACACAGTTCGGTAGACTTCGGCTGTACGAAGCTCGCACAGATCGAGACGAGTTTCCCCGAAATCGGACGAATACATAAGCAGCTGTTTGTGAGAAAGTATATAGGTGTATAGGTATCTATCATCTATGTACAACAGTGAATAGCTGTACGCGTAAAATTTGTGTATAAAGTAGATCAGATAAAACTTGAATATCTCCATTCGACTTGCAGGCCTTTAAAACCTATTAAATACCTTTTCTCTATTAAAATTTGTTTTCTTATCATTATTGTTATCTTATCATTATTGTTATCTTATTCATTAATGTCAAAGAAAAACCTTGAATATCCCCATTCGACTTGCAGGCATTTAAAACCTATTAAATACCTTTTCTCTATTAAAATTTATTTTATATCGGTCACCACGCTCAAAAAGTGTATAACTTGAATTAATATCAAAGAATATCCCCATTCGACTTGCAGGCCTTTAAAACCTATTAAATACCTTTTCTCTATTAAAATTCGTTTTCTTATCGGTCACCACGCTCAAAAAGTGTAACTTGAATATCCCCATTCGACTTGCAGGCCTTTAAAACCTATTAAATACCTTTTCTCTATTAAAATTATTTTCTTATCGGTCACCACGCTCAAAAAGTGTAACTTGAATTAATATCAAAGAAAAAACTTGAATACCCCCATTCGACTTGCAGGCCTTTAAAACCTATTAAATACCTTTTTTCTATTAAAATTTGTTTTCTTATCGGTCACCACGCTCAAAAAGTGTAACTTGAATTAGTATCAAAGAAAAAACTTGAATATCCCCATTCGACTTGCAGGCCTTTAAAACCTATTAAATACGTTTTCTCTATTAAAATTTGTTTTCTTATCGGTCACCACGCTCAAAAAGTGTAACTTGAATTAGTATCAAAGAAAAAACTTTAATATCCCCATTCGACTTGCAGGCCTTTAAAACCTATTAAATACCTTTTCTCTATTAAAATTTGTTTTCTTATCGGTCACCACGCTCAAAAAGTGTAACTTGAATTAATATCAAAGAAAAAAATTGAATATCCCCATTCGACTTGCAGGCCTTTAAAACCTATTAAATACCTTTTCTCTATTAAAATTTGTTTTCTTATCGGTCACCACGCTCAAAAAGTGTAACTTGAATTAATATCAAAGAAAAAAATTGAATATCCCCATTCGATTTGCAGGCCTTTAAAACCTATTAAAATACCTTTTCTCTATTAAAATTTGTTTTCTTATCATTATTGTTATCTTATCATTATTGTTATCTTATTCATTAATATCAAAGAAAAGACTTGAATATCCCCATTCGACTTGCAGGCCTTTGAAACCTATTAAATACGTTTTCTCTATTAAAATTTGTTTTCTTATCGGTCACCACGCTCAAAAAGTGTAACTTGAATTAGTATCAAAGAAAAAACTTTAATATCCCCATTCGACTTGCAGGCCTTTAAAACCTATTAAATACCTTTTCTCTATTAAAATTTGTTTTCTTATCGGTCACCACGCTCAAAAAGTGTAACTTGAATTAAGATCAAAGAAGAAACTTGAATATCCCCATTCGACTTGCAGGCCTTTAAAAACCTATTAAAATACCTTTTCACAAAAAATAGAGTTAGATCATTCAAATTTGGTACATCGAGGTTTTCGATACCTACAAATCGATTGCGGATATTTTTGATATATTCTCATTTATTCAATAAAAGAAAAAAATTTGTTTTCTTATCGGTCACCACGCTCAAAAAGTGTAACTTGAATTAATATCAAAGAAAAAACTTGAATTAATATCAAAGAAAAAAAAATACTGCATAAATAAAATAAATAAATAATTATAATTGCATAAGTTGATAAAAAATGCTATGCAATAGCTTTACCGCGGCAGTCCTCGAGTGCCACACGTATTTTTTTTTTTTTTTCTTTTACTTTCTCTTATCCATATACGGGGTAGAGAAGGTATAGTATTTGGGTCAAATTTTCACAATTAATTTTTTGTTCACGTTTTGAGGTCTTCTGAATCCGAAAAACAGGTTTTCACTTTCAGCGGTTGGTTTGGGTGCATGATTGTTATCAGCATATCTCAAGGACAAATCGTAGCAGGAAGCAAAACTCGTTACTCTAAATCTGTATCATATATCTGTATCTATATCATAGATTTGCTACGCTAAACTTTTCGTTGTGATCAAACTAATTGTTCGTGTGTACAGGGACATGTAAAAGAATTCAATACATCTATGGGCGAAATTTTCGATAGGTACAGCTTAACATCTATAGGCTGCTTTAAATAAATGAACATGCATACAAGCACATTTCATGTGGAAAATGATATTAAAAATCATTCACAGAACAACATAAATAAAATATAGTGGGACTCTTATCCACTGGAAGTGCAGTTCAGGTTGTACCTTGTGTTATTAATATATTAAAGTGCACAATATGATGTGTACATAATTTTTGGAAGGCATAGAAGGCTACCAATAATTAAGCAAAAACATGCTTTTTTATTGAATGTAATTGGTGGAAGTGCTTCACTATTTTTTACTAGAGATGGGCGTTATTTCACGTAATAGAATATCTAATATTATTATTGCATTGTAACCTATTAGCACGTAATATATTGCTAAAAATATCCTATTAAAAAATAATATTATCAACTATGTCTCTGCACATGAAATAGACGAGGAATTTCTTGTGATATACCAAAATAATACCGTCAGATAACTTTTCCTTAGCATAGCAAATATTCTAAAACAAAATTGCAAACGCAATCCAAATGTACAGTAGTGAAAAAAAAAAAAAAAATGCAGCACTCGATATAACTCCATTGCTAATCAATGCAGAAAAATGCAATCGGTATCATTCGACTGGGAATCATTAGTACTTTCAGAAAATGAAGTGAAATTTTGAATTGGGGGTCGTCTACATATTAAAACGTGCACCAACTTTGATTTTTTTTTTTTTTTTTTTTTTTCAATGGTAACACCTTATTTTTATTTTATATTTGAATTCCTGGGGTCGCAACGATGCGAAAAAGTATATTGGTTGTATATTTTACTTATTTTTTTTATACAGTTATAAGCGTTCAATGTTTGAAGGTGCTAATGTTAAATTAATATTTCAAACTTTTATTAATATCTTCACAAAAATAACTGGATCGATATAATTTTTTTTTTCGAGATACAGTGAAGAAACCCAAACATAATCCATCATTTCTTTTGATTCTGAAAAATATTTTTAATTCTGAAAAATATTAATATATTCATATTCATGAAAATTATGAATTATGACATATATTATTTTTTACATAAAATGAATCCTAATGCTGAAAAATATGGGTGTGCAAATTTGCAGCTCATTCCAGTTATTAGTTTTCAAGATATAAATAAATCTTTCTTTTGGAGTGGTTTAGGGGGCCGTCTCCTATAAAGTTTTGCATGAGATATCGCAGAAAATCTTTAAAAAATAACAGAGAAAATGGAACAAAATATTTTTGTTTTTTATTTACGGATGAAGTTATATAACAACAACGTCAAACACAAAGAAATGAAACAAAAATGATGTTTTTTAGACATTAGTGTTAGCATCAAGAATTCCTGTTTTCTAAAGCCCCGCCTTTTATCGCTCTTCAAAAGAAAACAACACAGAAAAGAAAAGTAAAGGTGACTTTGAGTATTCGTGTTAAACCCCTTATTTTATGTTGACAAAAGTATACACAAGTGGTATTTACTTCATCTGGTGATAAATTTTGAATCCTTTAAACGAACACTAGCATACTTGCCAACATCCTTATTAATATTCCACAGTGTTGCTAGTCCCGCCTTTTTTCTCACACCAGTAAATTTGTAGAGTAATATTCTCCAAATGCAATTACGATCAAATGAGACGAAAAGTACTCTAAAATAATACTGATGTAAAAAAAAAAAAAAAAAAAAAAAGAAAGAAAGAAAGAAAGAAAAGAAAAAGGCGTGGCTAATGATACTATGCAATATTAATTAGGATTTTGGCAAGCATGCACTAGAAGAAAAAAATTATCTAAATAGATGGGGTTTACTGTATAAAATAGAAAAATAGGTTGAATGTAAAAATTGTCAATTAAAAGAAAAAAAAAAACGAATGGAATCGGAATGCAAGACAGACTTGTAAAATCGTTTTCAAACTGCCGTCATGGTTAAAGGCTTAATCTTTACTTCATATATTGCTTTATTTTCTTTTATTTTTTATTTCATTTTATTTTATTTTTATTTTTTATTTTTTATTTTTTATTATTTTATTTTATTTTATTTATTTATTTATTTTTGTAGGGGGGAGGATTATTATTTTAAGGAAACTTTAGTCTTTAAATTTTTATAAATATATTTTAACTTTATATATTTTTAAAAATTATACTTTAAGTTATATAAATATTAACACTTTTGCGACCGCAGGATTTTGTCTTTTTGACAATAAAGTCCTCCTACAAGCATTATTCTCTCAAAATAAAATATTTCAGAACAAATTTTCTGCACTCACAATTATATTACAAGTGGATATACATTATAACTGTATTCTTTCCAATCAATATATTTCTATTCATAGTATATTTTATTCCAAAAATATGAACACTGGGTACATACTTAAGAAATAAGTAACACACAAATTACGAAAGAAACGCCCACTGACAGAGTTACAGATTTTCAAATAACGTGAATCTACTTTAGCAGTTTTGAAAGCGTTAATTAAGAAATTATACTTTGGTAAAAATTATAAAACAAATCGCACGGAACATTATTTTTTATAAATCTTTTTTTCTTGAAATATTTCCCGCGTGAAAACGTAAAATTTTGTTTAATTCTTGTAGGATCTTAATTTTAATTTTCTATATTTACAGATAGCCCCTTAACACATTTTTGATTATAACTCTATAAATACTAAAGATAAAGCATACAAATAGTACACTTTTCCGCACTGCCAGACTTTCAGAAATTCGAATATGAAGTCAAAATTGAGTGCTGCTATTGAAAAAAAAAATCAAAGTTGGCGCTCATTTCAATATGTAGATAACCCCTAATTCAAAATTCCACAACATTTTCAGAAAGTGCATTTAATTTCCTGTTGAATGGTGTTTAGTAAATTTTTCTGCGTCAACTAATAACGAAATTACAGCGAGTGCTGCGTTTTTTTTTTTTTTTTTTTTTTTTTTTTCCCCGACTGTACAAGAACTGCTTATATGATACAGCATCATAGAAGTAGAATACTCTCTTTCCCATAATGAATTTACAAAAACAAAGCTATGAACACCGCAACTACCGAAATCCAAATCATACGAAAACAACTAGACCGAATCACAGCATACGAGATACGAGTAACGAATAAAACACCTACCTTTCAGCATCTGACAAACCCCGCATACCGCATGTTAGATGCAACATCATACAAGTACAAGTAACGAAAAGCAAAGAGTAACGAATAAGACATCGCATTTTTCGCATCATACTTCTCGCACAAATGTTCGAACTTTGCTGTGTGGCATGTGGATCCATGTGACGCAAGATACAGTAACGAAAGTAACGAGTAACGAGTCAAATTCGAGAATACCGATTCGTTACTTCGAGTCTGAAAGAATACCCGTATCTCAGAAACGAATACATACGGCAGTGATTCTCAACCTTTTCTTCGTCGCGACACATTTTTAACGATTTCAAAATTTGGCGGCACACATTTCACTTGGGGCAACACTTTACTTTATGAAAAGTCACACTTATCGAAGATAAAAACAGTTAAAACATGGTATTTAACTGTAAAAACATTAGTTTTCTTTTACAGTGTACTTTTCTTTAATTTAAACAAACTTTCCTCGTAATAAAAAAAAGTATTCTAATGTTTACTATGTACATTTCTAAAATTTGGCGGCACACTTTAAGAATTTGACGGCACACAAAAGTGCCGTGGCACAGTGGTTGAGAATCACTGACATACATACGGTTTAAAATGTTTGGGCCCATAGACCATAATGACAATTTTTCTTTGTGTCCTTGTAAAAAGTAAAAATATATATACATGCTAGATTCATCAAAACCTATGCACTTTGTGCGAGGGTGAATAATAGCATGTATATAAGTTTTTAACTCAAACGAATAAGGCGTTTAAATGCTATCGCACTTTAATTTATTTGGACCCATAGACATTAATGGTAAAGAATTTTTCGTTGTGTAAAAAACTATAAATGCTAGATTCATCAAAATCTAGCATTACACTTTGTGGGACGGTGATTTATAACATGCGTATAATATTTTAGCTCAGAAGAAAATGACGTATAGACGCTATCGCACTTTGAAAAATTTGGCCCTATAGGCTATAATGATAAAGAATTTTTCTTTTCGTTCCTGTAAAAAATACTTTAAAGTGTTAGATTCACCAAAATAAATAGGGAACGTGGCTATGGTGCCATACAACATACTTACTAAATTTCAACTTATTTGAACAGAGGGTTTAAGCGCTATCGTATTCACTCACACACATACATACATAATCGAAAACTAATAAAAATGAACTCAGGACACCTCAAAACTATGGAAATCCCAAAATCTCAAAGTAAAAATTTTATCTCTCAACTATGAAGCTCTGTTCAACTCAAAGAAATAATTTATTTTGTAATGATATTATATTATTTTAATAGATTAATTTACATTTCCAACACATTAATAATAGTGACTATAGAAATCGCAATTCTTCTAAGGAAAATTACAAAAACATTATATAATAATATAATAAGGAAAGAGATTAATTTAAAAAATTTTCTTAAATTATATTTTTAAAAATGCATGAAATTCTTAATTGTGGTCTTGTATTTAAATTTACACATGTCTAATAATATATTACAATTTATTTCAGAATCCAATTCCAATTTATTTCAGCCGAAAAAAAAAAAAAAAATCATTGTTGAGATAATTTAAAAAATATGAAAGCGATTTCCCCCCCCCCCTTAATATCGTCTGTAATAAAATTCAAAATTGATTGTTGTGAATGCTACTTGTAAATACAGTTATTAATCGTTATATGGCCCCCAAACTTGATCTTCAATCGTTTTTGGGGCATATCTCGAGAACTATTTGGCCCAATGAGCTGCAAATTTGTATACGCGTATTTTAAGGTGCTGGAAATCGATTTCTGTTTAAAAAAATTACAGGTCACAATACATAATTTTTAAAATATTAATTTATTAATTTTTATTCTATGGATCAAAAAATATTAAAACCTTAATGAAACTCATAAACATGTTCGGAAAACCTGTTATTAACACCATAAAAAATAAAAATAAAAATGCAGGAGATATGAATATAAATGTGTAATTGGAATTTAACATTAGAAGCTCGAAAGTTTATATGTGTATAACTCCTAAACTTACATACCATATGACTTCCAAATTTATATCTGGGGATGAAATTGACTGTAGAAAATTGTGTCAAAGTAAATTTTTTTTTAAATAATTAAAATAAAATTGAGAAAAATCGTGCTAAAGAAATGGAACAGCTTGAGTATAGAACCCTTTGGCGAAACTTGAAATTTGGCCCCGAAATAGCTAGGAAGTTTCTCGCTAAGATACATACGCAATTGCGATAGCTATTTTAATTCATAGCCAAAATGACAACAAAAAAATAAGAAAGCTGCCAAGGGGCTCCTATCCTAAAGCTATATCAAAGAAATTTTTAGAAAGGAATATAGTAACCGATGCTAGGAAATAAAACACAGTTACTGCATGCCTTTATATGGAAGGATAGATTTAAAAAAAAAATCTGGAGTGACTCCACTCGACTTTCCGAACATTGAGTAACTAACAGTTTTGTAGATAAAATAAAGAAAGAGGAATTGCTAAACAAACAAAAGAGAGAAAACCATAATAGAGTGTTTTTTTCTCCATATATCACACGAGGTTTTATTTAACGCTACTGAACTTTGAGCCCTTAGATCATAATGATAAAGAATTTTTCGTTGTGTCCCTGTAAAAATCTATAAATGCTAGATTCACCAAAATGCTTATAGTTAGTGCAACAGTGATTTATAATATTCATACAAATTTTCAGCTCAATTGAATAAGGCGTTTAGATACTATCGCACTTTTAAAAATTTGGTCTCATAGGCCATAATGATAAAGAATTTTTCTTTGTGTCCCTGTAAAAAAACTGTAAGTGCTAGATTCACCAAAATCTATACAGTTGGTGCAAATGCGACCTATAACATGTGTATAATTTTTTTGCTCAGATTAATAAGGCGTTTAGACGCTATCACACTTTTAAAAATTTGGCCCCATAGGCCTTAATGATAAAGAATTTTTCTTTGTGTCCCTGTAAAAAAACTACAAGTGCTAGATTCTCCAAAATCTATACAGATTGAGTATCTGTGACCTATAATATGGGTATAAAATTTTTGCTCAATTGAATAAGGCGTTTAGATGCTATCGCACTTTTAAGATTTTGGTCCCATAGGCCAATAATGATAAAGAATTTTTCTTTGTGTCCCTGTAAAAAAACTATAAGTGCTAGATTCACCAAAATCTATAGGATTCGTACTATGGTGACTTACAATATACGTACCAACTTTCAGCTTATTTGAACAAAGCGTTTAGACGCTAGCGTGTTCACTCACAGACATACACACATACATACACACATACACACATACACACACACATACATACATCATCTCAAAAATAGTGGAAACGGACTCAAGGGACCTCGAAACGTATAGAAACATCAAAATCTGACATTCGGATTTTTGACATGATTACAATACTTTCCTCACTATAGTGTTCGGAAAGTAAAAATCCTATCGTACTATATTAAATTATGTTTTGTACAGAATTTTATATCTACTACTTACAAGGAAACATTCAAAAGGTATCGTCTTCAAAAAACATTGAAATATATATATATGTGTGTGTGTGTGTATGTGTAATTCTACTCTTCATAAAACACCAGAAAGTGAAAAAATTATCAGCTGAAATGAATTATAGCGACCACAAAAAATTATCAAAATTAAGCATATTTGGCGATTTCACACTGTTAGGCGATTGATTTTTGAGTGCTTGGCGGAGAAGCAAAACACGGTTCTGTTCATACATGGCAATCTCGGTACTAGCGAACTTATCGCCTAACAGAGCTAAATCACCAAAAATGCTTAATTTTGATAATTTTTTGTGATCGCTGTAATTTATTTCAGCCGATAACTTTTTTACTTTCTGGTGTTTTATAAAAAGTAGAATCACATTTTTTTTTTTTTTTTTTTTTTTTTTTTTTTTTAATATTTTTTGAAGACAACACCTTTTGAATGTTTCCTAGTTAAAAGGGAAAAATAGGCTTATTATTATTATTAATTAATGATGAAAAAAAAACAGAAAAGTTCTGTCGCCTCAAATGGCTAACTGGCTTGCCTCTCCATACTAAATTCAATGGCATAAGAACTGAATACAAGAAAAATTTAAACGAGTTTAACTTTTGAAATATTTTTTATTCTGTACGGTTTCGTCTCATAAGCCGTAGTTAGAAAAGAAAAAAAAAAAAGAAAAAAAAAAATGAATGCAAATTAATAATAATAATAATAATAATAAAATTTAAATAATAATAATAATAATAATAATAAAATTGAAATAACAATTTTAAAAATGCTGAAAAATTGAAACAGAACGTAACACAGTTGATCTCCAAAACATTAAGCTTATTCTAAAGAAAATAATCTGTTATGCCACTCACGCTGCTTTCTCTTACCTCACATGACGAGTACAGACATCTTATTACAGTTTAAAGCAGGTCTGTCCAACCCAAAACACTTCTGGGCCACATTAGAAATCTATCTTATTCAAGCGGGCCGCGCCATATGTAGATATGTATATATATTTGTGAGTGTATGAATCATGTATGCTTACACTTCTTTTTAGGAGGGCAGAGGGTGAAGATTAGGAGCAAAATACACTAATTTAAATTATTTTTATTCATAAATTAACAATAGAATAGTAAAAAAAGTTATGACTATACATTAATAACTATAATGGATCTAATAACATTTCATCACAATAGTGTGATTCTTTAGTTCATCGATGAAAAGTATTTTCACTTCTAAAAGTCAGAACGGATTTATTAATTTTTAATCTGTTAAGCAAAGTTGTGAAACTTTAAATATCCTCATCGTCCGAAAAGAAAAAAAAAAAACACGGCGGGCCGCGGGTTTGGCTACCCTCGGTTTAAAGCCTAAGTTAAGAGGCAAATGTATTTGAACATTTCTGGTGCACTTTAAGAAGAATTGAAAATAGTTTTAGAAACTGTTTTGTTTGACAAGAAATTCTATGTAAGGTAGGTGAAGCATGACACAACTTGAAATGTATCTATTTCTAGACATTGCACTAATATATCGGAAAGTTTTGTGCAGTCCTGTAAACAAAGGATAAATATTTTTCGAATCATTTCTTATCTGAAACCTGCTTTTATGCACAGAAAAAAATTTATATCAATTTCATCTATCTTAGTTCAGTTTAAACTTGCTAAACTGTACCTATCAGAAATTTCACCCATTGAAACACTTTTGTACGTCCTTATTCAAGAACCATTTTCCGAATTTCAATAAAAAGTTTCAAGTAACCTCTCTATATAATACAGATTTAGAAATATCTATTTTATATTTCCCGCTACTAATTCTTCTTCAGTTATTCTGATAACAGACAGGCAATAAAAAATACAGATACACACAGATCAAACGCTAAAAATATCATTTTGTATCCGTAGGAGACATCAAAATGTGTAACAAAATTTCAATTTCGAAAAATTTACCCCCAAAACAACACTTTCTCTACCATAAATGTGTAAGTAAGGGAAAATATATATGCATCGGGAGATTCAAAAGGTCACAGAAAAAATAAAAAATATATTATGAAAAATATTTCACCATTATGTGGTTGTGGCTTTCACTAAAATTCACAGAAAGACATGAATGTTTTTTTTGGGTGACAAAAATTTTATTCGGAAATTAGTTTAAAATTCTTTCATCAGGTAGCGCTTTTAATTCTAAAATTGCTTTTTTACAATGGCGCAGTACATTCAACGACAACTAGGACTATAAATGCTCAATGTGACACCATCAGACGCAGAGGTATGGTCAGACATTGCACATTGGAAATTCTCCTAAAGAAAGCTGCAGTATTCGCAATATGGCATCATTTGATCAGGTGGATGAGTTTAAAATCTGAGAGAATACTGCGAATACAGCGCGATATGTTGTTGAAGAATGTAACTAATATATATTTTTACTTTCTTCTATATTCAATAGAAGAAAGTATTGGATTCGTAAAAATTTTCGACCTCGGGTTTTTGATGGATTTACACGTTTTGAGAGATGTAGAACACGATTTCACCATTTTTAGAAAATGTCTGTCTGTCCGTCTGTCTGTCTGTGTGTGTGTGTGTGTGTGTGTGTGACAAAATTTGTGGCAACTGTATCTCAGAAACTACTGCACAGAATTTCGTACAAATTGGTATGTAGTTGCACCTTGACATAAATTAGTGCCTATCAACTTTTGGTAAAAAATGTTTTACAGGTTGCGTTGCCATCCCGCTTTTTCTAAATTTTTAACATGTTGATATAAGACAAAATTTTGTATAAATGTGCATAAAGAGAATTATTTTTTAGTAATCATTATGAAATTGACAAGAATTATTTATAATAGAGATAGTCAACTGGGAAAATTTTTTTGTATGTGTAGGAGCCTCGCCCCCCCCCCCTGGGGGTGAAGTTCCCCCTCGAAGGGAGTAAATTTTCAAGATGGGTATCTTTCTAAAGGTCTCGTCAATACCTTTAAAACGAATGGTTGAACTATAAATCCGTGATAATTTAAAACAAAGTTATCGATTTTTTTTACTTTTAACAAGAAAAAAACTTAGAAAAAAAATCTTTTTTTTTTTTTTTTTTGACGAAATTTAACCAAACTTGGTATTTAGTTGGCCACTGACATAAACTGGGGCTGATTAGATTTGGGGATCAATCGCTCAACAGGTGGCGTGGTGATCGTATTTTTTCTAAATTTTTAACATGGCAGTATAGGACAAAATTTCGTATAAATGTACATAATGAGAGTTATTCTTAACCTGTGATTGTAAAATTAATATGAATTATTAATAATAGTAGTAGTTAATTAGGAAAAAAAAATTGTGCATGTGGGGGCATCGCTTTCCCTCCTGGGGGGAAGTACCCACCGGGGGGTGGAGGTAAATTTTCAAGATGGGTATCTTTCGAAAGATCTCGTCAATACCTTTAAAACAAATGCTTGAACTATAAATATGTGATAATTTAAAACAAAGTTACCGATTTTTTTTCACTTTTAACGAAAAAAAAAATATATATATAGTATATATATATATCTGTATATATATATATAGAGAGAGAGAGATTTTTTTTTTGTTACTGAGTGAATTAGTATAGAAAAATATAGAAGAAAGTCTTGTGGTGGCCACAACATACTAGTTTTAATATATGTTAAAAAGTCCAATGTTTTTCGGTGTATTTCAGTGAAGACTGCATAGTCAGTAATTTTTGAATAAAATATTTTTTATTTTTTATGTGATTTTTAGATCGCCTGGTATATATAAATAGGCATGTAAGAATTCAGTACCGGTAACAAGGACATAAGTAAATATGTATATTTAAAGTTGAGTGCAATTTATAAGGAGGCTTTAAAATCTCATGACAGTCATTAATTGAAAAGCTATGTGAAAAGTAAGTGCTTACATATTTATTCAGTAAAATCAATCCCCTTTGAAAAATATTTCATGTAAATATCTATTTGAATTTTTGAAGTGAGATAATCTCAGAAAATCGGATTCCAGTCCGTTTCTTTCATGTATATATATATATATATATATATACCGGTGTCCCTAAGTCCGTAGATATTTTATTCATAAAAATTAAAGAAATTGGTAGACTTGAACGCGGTTTGCAAAAATGTTATTCTCGTGAAGGGGATTTTTTTTTTTTTTTTTTTTTTTTTTTTTGAAAGGAAAAAAAAAAAAAAAAAAAAACTAGTATGTTGTGGCCACCACAAGACTTTCTTCCATATTTTCCTATACAAATTCACTCAGTAACAATCTTTAAAAATAAATAAATAAATAAATAAAATAAAATAAAATTACGATTTTTTTTTTCTAAGTTTTTTTTTTTTTTTTTTTTTCGTTAAAAGTACAAAAAATCGATAACTTTGTTTTAAATTATCACAGATTTATAGTTCAACCATTCGTTTTAAAGGTATTGACGAGACCTTTCAAAAGATACCCATCTTGAAAATTTACCCCCACCCCGGGGGGGGGGATGCGATGCCCCCACATGCACAGAATTTTTTTCCTAGTTAACTACTACTATTGTCAAAAATTCATATTAATTTTACAATCATAAGTTAAAAATAACTCTCATTATGTGCATTTATACGAAATTTTGTCCTATACTGCCATGTTAAAAGTTTAGAAAAAATGCGATCACAGCGCCATCTGTTGAGCTATTGATCCCCAAATGTAATCAGCACCAGTTTATGTCGGGGACCAACTAAATACCAAGTTTGGTTAAATTTCGTTAAATATATATATTTATATATATACGAGTTTTTTTCTGAGTTTTTTTTCGTTGAAAGTAAAAAAAAAATTGATAACTTTGTTTTAAATTATCACAGATTTATAGTTCAACCATTCGTTTTAAAGGTATTGACGAGACCTTTTGAAAGATACCCATCTTGAAACTTTACCCCCCAGGGGGGGAGGGGACCGATGCCCCCACATACGCAAAAATTTTTTCCTAGTTAACTACTACTATTATCAACGAGACCTTTCAAAAGATACCCATCGTGAAAATTTCTCCCCCGGGAGGGGGGGACCGATGCCCCCACATACACAATTTTTTTTTCCTAGCTAACTACTACTATTATCAATAATTCATATCAATTTTACAATCAAAAGTTAAAAATAATTCTCATTATGTACATTTATACGAAATTTTGTCCTATACTGCCATGTTAAAAGTTTGCGTAAAATGCGATCACAGCGTCACCAGTTGAGCAATTGATCCCCAAATCTAATCAGCACCAGTTTATGTCAGGGTGCAACTAAATACCAAGTTTGGTTAAATTTCATTCATTGGTTCGTGAGATACAGCGTCCACAAAAAAGTGATACAGATAGACACACAGACATTTTCTAAAAACTATTAATTCGTGTTCTGGACATCCCAAAACGCGTAAATCCATCAAAAAACGGAGGTCGAAAATTTTCACGAATCCAATACTTTCTCTATATTACGTATAGAAGAAAGTAAAAAAACTAGTATGTTGTGGTTACCACAAGACTTATTTCTATATTTTCCTATATAAATTCACTCAGTTCAAATAATTTACAAAAAAAATTATTCATTAAAATTATCTACCATGATGAATGCGGGTGATTTTCATTTTAGAGAAAACTAACACTAAATATCCAAAGAAACACAGTTGAAATAACATCTTAAAAAATGCGTTTCCATAATGGTTATCTCATGTATCAAGTTTCGTACAGTTAAATGCCATAGAAGTTTAAATATGGCATTCCCGTTCTCGAGAAAAATTGCACTATAGCAGCACAGCCTATTAGTAGATATACACCCAAATTGAATCGCTTTTCAAGTGTTGTTTGATTATACGCATTAGAACCAGAAATATAGTTTTCCCTTAATCTGAGGAAATCACTGTATAGAAGCGCTACCTGTTGAGCAGTTAGTACCAAAAGTTGATTCCCAGTAACTTATGTCAAGATGCATCCACAAATAAATTTTTATGCAATTTTGCGCAAAAGTTCCTGAGATATAACCTTAAATTGTGAAAATCACTGCACAGCAGCGCCACCTGTTGAGCAGTTGACTCCAAAAATTAATAGGCACTAACATATGTCAAGATGCATCTACATATAAATTTATATGCATTTTTATGCAGTAGTTCCTGAGATATAGTCTTTTCTTAAATTGAGGAAATCGCTGAACAGCAGCATCACCTGTTGAGCGGTTGACACCAAAAGTTGATAGACACTAACTTATATCAAGTTACATCTATATATGAATTTTTATGTATTTTTGTGCAGTAGTTCCTGAGATATAGCCTTACCTTAAATTGTAGAAATCACTGCTTAGCAGTGTCACCTATTGAGCTGTTGACACCAAAAGTTGATAGGCATTAATTTAAGTTGCATCTATATATGACTTTATATGCATTTTTGTGCAGTAGTTCCTGAGATATAGCCTTCCCTTAAATTGTAGAAATGGCTGCATAGCAGCGCCACCTGTTGAGCGGTTGACACCAAAAGTTGATAGGCACTAATTTAGGTCAAGGTGCATCTACATATCAAATTATATGCAATTCTGTGCAGTAGTTCCTGAGATACAGTCGCCACAAAATTTTTGTGACACACACACACAGACATACATTTTCTAAAAATGGTCAAATCGCGTTTTGGACCTCTCAAAACGTGTAAATCCACCGAATACCGGAAGTCGAAAGTTTTTACGAATCCAATATTTTCTTCGATTAAATATAGAATAAAGTAATAATAGCTAAAAAACTTTGCCGATAGCACATTTTCAGGAAAAACTATATTTATTTGCATGCAAATGTTTACAGGCATATATAAATACTATTCTATGTGTCCACCATCACTCCAAAATACAGTGTTACAACGTTGTTATTTGCAGCTTCAGTCGGCGATTCTTAACTCAGGGAAAAACATTTTCACTAACAACGCTTTATCCAGCAAGTGAGCATCGCAATTAAAACTTCATGTATGCTTTAGTTAGAGATAAAATAAGAAATAAGATGTGCTATTCGCAAAATTATGCAATTTATAGGACCCTGATTTGCATATTTCTCATTACGCATCCGTGCAGAGTAAAAATGTAACTTTTTTTTCCTTTACCCGCCCCCCTCCCCCCTCCCCCCCCCCAAAAAAAAAAAATTATTTTTCACGAGAATAATTTTTTTCCCAAACCGCGTTCAATTCTACCAATTCCTTCAATTTTTATGAATTTTTAAAATGTCTACAAAATTATGTGACACCCGGTATATATAAATATAAACTGTTAAATAATTACACTGCTCTGGAAAAAAAGAAAAAAAAATTCGATATCTGATACCATTCTTGCTGATTCTTATGTAAAATGACCTCCTGAATCCTAATATGACTCCCATTTTGCCCAGTCACCCACCATTTTCTAGATAGGTCACCCCCTCCCTCAATTTCTTTCCCTGTTCGATAATTTTATGACCATGAATTTGATTTGAAGAATGAAAAATAATTAATTTAACATATAAAAACAAAAATATATAAAGTTTAAAAAAAAACATTAATAACAGTTTAAAAAAAAACATTAATAACAGTTTAAAAAATTATAAGATATGTAATGCATAATTTCAGTAACAAATCCCCCCCCCAAAAAAAAAAAAAAATCCCGTCACAAATGTCCATGTTTTAGAATTTTCCAACTCTGTAGCCCCTCAGAAGATATTTAACGGTTAAAATAATCCTCCCCCCTCCTAAAAATCAAATTTATAGCCATAAAAATCACCGAAAAATGATAAAAATAGGGGGCCATTCCTAAAAAACGGTGAGTGATAGGGCAAAATGGGCGTCCTATTCGGGTTCAGGGGGTCATTTTACATAAGAATATGCTGAAATGGTGTCACAGGCAATTTTCTTGCCGAGCAGTGTTATTTAATATTGATATCAATAAATAAGACCATTTACGTAAATTGAAAAAAGAATTAAACTTTAACTTACTTCTTCCGTAAAGAAAATCACATGCTATATTTTGGATGAAGCAACAAACATAAACTCACATTACTTATTTAATGAACACAAGAGAATAATTTCGATGTTTAATCTTTTTTATCACAAGTTATCTCACTTTATCACTCTTCATTCAAAGTTCAATGGGTTCTTCCCACTTGATGTCAGAGGTCGCACATGACATAGATAAACAAAGAGCAGACGAAATCTTCGATATCTATAGCTATAGCTAAAATAACATATTTTTCTAATTTTTGATCAATATGATTTAATCCGTGTTTATTTTTTTTATACATAATCAATTTTTATGCATTCTGTATCATTATTCATCATCTTTTGTTTGCTGTATACATTTACAATCATCATTTAGTTTTTATTTGTTACTTTTATTATTATAGATTAACCGATTTTTCGCTGGTGTTGCGTTTACGCAACAGCAGATGTAATTGCGTTTAACAGTTAACTAAAAAAGATATTTTACATTAAGTATTGTTTATGTAAGTAAGGAAAGGATTATTATTTTATTACAAAAATAATTTATTTGAAAAATGATTTTATATTTAAAAATAAATTTCAAACTTGAAGCACTAATCTTCAAAAACTTTTGAAAATATTCATATTTGAATAAGTTTACATAGCTTATAAAAAAAAAAAAAAAAAAATGTTTAATAATAAAATAATTACTTTTGAAGTCATCTGTAGTGTTTGCTGTTTTATGCCCCTTCAAGAAAATGTCCGTAAACATTTATTTGTATTCATTCTATACTCTCATTCCACTGAAGTTGTACAAATACAACACCCTGTATTTAGTAAGATAAGACTAATTTTAATAATTTTATTTTCAATTATTGTTATGTATATGATAAAAATAATGAGTTTTACTGTTTGTATTTAGAAAAAAAATCATTATTTCTAGTATCGGAGGTTAATGGGTTAATGGTGATGGAGAACATGTTAAGTACTCTGATTTTTGGTACTTATATCATTAAACAGTGCAACATCGCAGTAGCGGATCCAGAGCTTCAGTTTTGGGAGGGGCTAATGTTTATCGAGATGCTATTCCAGATCAATGGAAACCTTACAGTCGTAATAATAGTGTGCTTTTCCATAGATATATTAGATTGCATTAAGGAATTATATTAAAAACACTTCACACACGTAAAATTAAATTTATTTAAAAGATGTTAAAAAAAAAAAAAAAAATTATCCGAAGCTTTTCGCTTTAATAGTAAAGCATCATCAGGGATTTTTATTATTCGTTTCCAATGAGCAGTTTTTAAATATTTTTTTCTTTTCACAGTCAACAGTTAAGTCTTTTAATAACTGTGAAAAGAAAAAATATTTAAAAACTGCTCATTGGAAAGGAATAATAAAAATCCCTGATGATGCTTTACTATGAAAGCGAAAAGCTTCGGATAAATTTATTTATTTATTTATTTATTTTAACATCTTTTTAATAAAATTTAATTTTACGTGTGTTTAAAGTGTTTTTAATATAAATGACACGTGTTCAATTTAACTCTTTTTTTTTTTTTTAGAGATTATTTATATTAAGGAATTGTTGCAATAATTTATTTATAATTATTACATGGTGAAATTTTAGAAGATTTATCAAAAAAAAGTTTAATAATGCATGCGCGCATACACTTGTTTGTAATACATTAATGAGAACTGCAACTGAAAACATAAAATGTAATTAAGATGTCTATGGGGGGGGGGGGATAATATATATATATGTATTTTTTTTTTTTATAAAGAGATAGAGAATCCCATGTAATATATACGTGTAACAATTATTAGTTACAAAATTTGCATATAGTTATGATTTGTACAAAATAAAAGCCTTAAAATGTGATTTGGGAACATTCTGTAGTAAACTTGAATAACATATATCAATTTCAAGAAATTCCGTGAATATTTATGGAAGTTAAGAGAGTTCACAGGCAGACAAACAGAGAAAGAAAGACATAGACTAATTCATATAATAATGCCTCTTAAACATCATTAGAAAGTGTTAAAAACGATTAATGCAAACGAAAATGAAATTCCAGCGATTTCCAATTACTGTATAGATCTCCGATCTATAGTTTTCCTCGGGGTGCGTGAAAAAAAAAAAAAAATCGATGAAAGCGGGAAAACGAGAAATGCGGATTAAAGTCAAAACATGAAGAAAACAATGTTTATGAATTAATACACACAATGTAAACAGTACTAAAAAAGAATTTTATACTTTTCAAACTGTCAAAGAAATTGTAAGGTTGAGATAATGGTAGGTCACCACAGTTTTAAATTTGAGCTGGATCCAGCGATTCCCGGTGACGTAATAGATGGGAGAGTAGGATGTTTCGACGCCAAACAGTCGGCGAAGTTTCAGATTAGGTTGGAATGGTTTTGCGTCAGCATAGAGCTGCAACGGAGGAAGTAAGTTGCGAAGTGTAAGTGAATACGAAGAGGTTTAGAAGTTTTGTTAAATGAAGTGTTTGGAGTCGATTGAGTTAAGGATAAATATGAAGGTATTTTTGGTAGAAAGTGTGGTGTAGATGAGAATAGTTCTTCAGCGAGTGTTAAGTGATAGTAGAGATTTGTGGTGTTGTGCAATAGAGTA
Source organism: Salticus scenicus (assembly GCA_963930645.1). Classification (NCBI taxonomy): domain Eukaryota; kingdom Metazoa; phylum Arthropoda; class Arachnida; order Araneae; family Salticidae; genus Salticus; species Salticus scenicus. The sequence goes on from OZ005654.1 coordinate 139,637,836, forward strand.
AGATTTGAGTGAAGAATTTGTCGCACCTGAGGAATCCTGCCGGCAGTTCTTGTGTTAGCATCGTTCTGTGATCGATAGAGAGCAGTCTTCATAAAAGTTCGTGCATTGTCAAACATCATAATTACGTCATCGGCGTGAAAATTATTCTCCGTTTCTTCGCCATTATTTATTTATTTTCCTTTTTTGAAATCACACATTTCTTGTATGCTTCAGGATACTGCATGTTGCAATGTCTTGAGTAATGCAAATGTTATTACTAAATTTTGTACTAGACGCATCCATCAGACCACTCTTCATCAGCATTATAATCATCATCATTTTCTTACCCTTCTGTTTGATTTTCTTCATCATTTTTTCGCACGTAACCGCTTTTCACGAAACAATTTTCTGGATTATTGAAGAGGTTAATTCCTGCCATGTTGAAATTATAAAACAAATAAATTTTCCGGAGACATGGCATCAGAATTTTGATCCTCCATGGAAATGGAAAAGCAGGTAATTTAAGATGAAAGAAGTAATTCCAGTTTGCACGTCATATGGTATCCCTTGACATTCAAAAGAAAATTTCTACAACGGTGAATGAGGGAAAACGACTTTTTAATGCCCGATACATGCGGTTTTCGTTAGCAATTTAAATACAATTTGTGCAGGGACCAAAGAAATAAAACGATCAATGCGGGAAAACGATGGATGCGGGAACGATATATCGGGGTTTCACTGTAAAACCATTAATGTAACTGAATATTTTTTGTGTTTGTAGCCCTGTAAATCTTAATGCTAATCAAACTACATTCTACAGAAATCATTTTTTGGGGAAGAATATTTCCTGCTCCCACAAAAGACGACCCTTAACAGAGTATACGACATACCTTAACAGACGACCCTTATCAGATATGCATTCGTATCGGGCATTAAATCGAGGTAAATCAGCATTAAAGCCTAAAAGGACATTTTGAGAGCGAGAAAATTGACCCTCCTAGGAGGTGGTTCTTAAATGGAGGTGGACTTTTAGAGAGATTTTTGATTGCTGATGTTTACTTAACTATGATAGATGATTATTTAAATTGTTTTCATTAAAAATGTTAATCAATCATTCGAATATGAATATAAGTTGTTTTCCTTGAATTATAAGTTTTGTGAATGTCAAAGCTAGCCCCCCCCCCCCTTCCCCCTGGATCCGCCACTGCAACATCGTACGATGTAAAACCATTTCGGAGAGTAACTAAGTTAATTGACTTGTTGTAACAACTTATTTACGCGATTAAATTTAACTTAAAACATTTTAAATTAATTTCAAGTAATAATTCATAAACACTCCCCCTCCCCTATTTATTGCTAGATCAGTTAATGTAACAGTTACACTACAACATACAAAAATCGATTCATACTTGTGAAAATAAATAGACATACAAAGTGTTTTTTAAAAATTATTAAACTTACAATTATTCTACTATTTACAAATGCACGATATTACTTTTATTTTATTTTATTTTAAATATTAATACTTTTGTTCTTAATGGCCCTCTTCACTCACGGTCGCCGGAAGCCCGAGCCAGTGTTATTCTATGGGAAATTTTCTTTACGAATAACTAATTAACTAATACATATTTTTAAATTCTGTTTTCACGTTCAGAAAATTCCCAACTGTTAAATTGACGGACCTTTTTAAAAACGTATTTTTTTAATTATTAATATTTTATTTTGAAATTGCAAAATGAGAAATTTCCCATGCTGAAAATTCGTATTTTACAGCTTCAAAATAAAATCTTAAAAATTAAAAAAAAAAAATGCATTTTTAAAAAAGGTGCGTCAATTTAATAGTTGAGAATTTTCTGAATGTGAAAACAGAATTTAAAAATATGGATTAGTTTATAAGTAATAAGTAAAGAAAATTTCCCATAGAATAACATTAGCTTCGGCTTCCGGCGACGGTGAGTGACGCGGGCCCTTAAGAATAATATTTAACTGAATTCGATCCTTTGTTCTTCTATATCACGTGATTGAGCAAACGACGCTGGGAAGAGCCCATCTATATATTAATAGGCAAGCATAAAATTTGTTGTCCCTTTTTAACATATTAATTATGGGAGTAGAGGGTTGAAAATGGTATCATTCGAAAGGTATGGTTAGCCGGAAGGTGCGAATACAAATATTATTTTCTTACGATGTCAAGAAGGTATTTAAAAATACGTTTATTTTTTATGCATTTTTCCCCATTTTTCCCTTTTATACACGTATTCCTTCACATTAAAAAATACCTAAAAGTAGAAAGTTGTTAAATCTGGCAATTTCATAAAGCTCAAATAAAACCATAGACACAGTAATTTGTATAATGTAGCATCACTATACGCAAGCGAAGTGATGACGTCACTGTCTGTCCATAGAGCCATGTAAAAGATTTTCTATGTTAATTGTCCATTGAGTTTTTTGTAAAAAATTATTAAAAAATAACGGAAATTATCTGCCGATTTTAATTCCGATATTTGGGTATAGTCATAGAATAATAATAAAGGAAGAAGGAGCATAAGGTTTCTACATAAGCTGTTGTGTTGCCACAAAAAACAGCGATTATTAACAAGCCTTTATTAACAAACTTCAATATTGAGACAGGGCCGGCTCTAGGCGGTAGGCAAGGTAGGCAACTGCCTACGGCGGCAAAATTTAGGGGCGGCAAAATCAGTTGAACTACAAAAAATAAATAAATAAAATACTTCGATTATTGAATGTAGAAAATAAATAAACAGAAAAATAAATAAGTAAAAAAATAAGTAAATAATCATAACAAGAATTTACAGGCTTCTCTGCCCAAATTTGAAATGCAGACAGAATAGACAAATTTGTAAGTTCTGTACAGTATGTATTGTATGCGCAGCCGCGACGCGAAGGGAGAAATGCACACACGCCGCTGATTTTAACAAGCTCTTTTTGCCCTCTAATTAAAGAAAGTAAAGAGTTTGCCAATTATAGGGACTTTCAGCAGTGTTCTTCAGCATGTAGGAATTATTTGGAGGTACCCTTTCTCAACAGGACATTATATCCTAAGTATGAAAGAACGTCCTAGGACATCTTCAGCCATAAGGTAGGGACATTTTGAGTTATCCGTAAAAACACGGCAAAATTTGAGTTTGAATTGGCAACAGTGATGTCAGATTTAAAACAATGCTTTATTTATGCATTAACGTCCATCAGATTCATTGGATTAGGGGGGGGGGATAAATTTTTTATGAAGGTATGTTTCCATCACAGATTATTATACAGATTGGACACTCCCGTATATTCTTCGGTAACCAAAATTTGACTGCAACGGCTGTAAGTTTCTCGAGCTCTCCAGCTTACGCAATCGCTCGTCTTATTTTTATTGTATCTATGTTCATATCGTAATATTAGTGCAACGTTAAACCCAACATCCAACCAACTAACTATTGTATTGATGTTTACGATACGCTAATTTATTTTAAGAAGCAAGTACTAAAAATTAGGCAAATTTCAAAAATATGCATAAACCAGAAATATATTTTTTTTTCATTTTAAAGCATTTTGTATTATTTAAACCAAGCAATGTTAAATATTTAAGATTTCATACCATACTACTATTTCAGCATTACAGTTTGTTATATTAATTTGTACACTTGAACACGAATGTATTTGGCAAAATTTATTTTCAAATTTATTATCAATTTATTTATCTGGTGTGTCACTCACACAACTTTCTCTTACCCTGAAATTTAATACCATAAATACAGGTTGGAGATTAAGAGGTAAGACAACGAGTAGTGTTATGTAAACTTATGTTAAAACAATTCTAATTTGGCTTCGGAAAAGTTTTATGTGACAATTAGTTCTATGTGAGGGGGCTACCGCCCCCCTCACATAGAACTAATTGTCACATAAAACATTTTTAAAACTTTATTTTTACCCCCCCCCCCCCGCCCCGTTTCATTACTGCACCTACATTTATATAGAATTGAAATCTGTTATCAAAATTAAAAATTCGATTAAAATTATATAGATAATTTTCACGCGTAACATTCCTTGAAACTTTTCCAGCAACAAACTTATATTAACATGAAAATACAACTTTTGGATCTCCTGAAATTATTCGTTTGTAAGTTACTCTAAGAGACACAGACAAAAATCAAACGTTAAAAAACTTTACATCGGCAATCAGGAAACCTTAAAACGTGTAATTATACAAAAAACAAAAGAGATGAATATTTAGCTTAAAAACATTACATTATTTATCATGTCTGTGAGGAATTCATTTCAATTTCTGAGCAGCATGGTGGAAATGGTAAAATATTACAGTAAAGAACTTTCACTAACAATAAAAAAGAATGTTATCACATAATATTTGCAGCCCTGTATATCATTTCAAGATTATGTACAAACAACATGATGCCCCTAAATATAATCCTATACTAGTGATACACGGCACAACCTGAAATACAGTTCCATCAATTTTTCAGCTATTGTCGCACTATAATCAAGTTCTTTTGTGTAGCCCTGTAAATGAACAGTGAAGGATTTCCTTACCATATTCTACATGAGACATGTTTTTATGCATAAAAAATATATATTCATTTCATTTTGGTTTAGTGCAGTCTATAGATGTAAAACTCTACTCCCCTGCAATTTCCCCCATAGACGTAATGTATATAAATTCTCTTGGGTGTCCCTGTACACGAACTATATGCGTCATCTCAACAAAAAGCTTAGTGTAGCATCCCCATACCATACACATTTAGAATACCAAGTTTGGACATTCTGCTACAATTTGTTCTTGAGATATACTGATAACAGACACAGACACATGCATAGAGACACACAGACCGACCGCTAAAAACATGATTTTCGGATTATGGGGACCTTAAAACGTGTAAATATAACAAACTCACATTCCAAAATTTGACCCTAAAACAATACTTTCTCTGCCTTACGGGTAAGAGAAAGTGAAAATGATAAAAAAATATTTTAAAACCATATCTAGTCAAAATCGACTCAATGGGTAAGCTATGTTGGACATTGAATATGAATTCAGTAACAAATTAGGTAAGAAGTTATTCGAAATTTGCACAAAAAAAGGTTCAAAAGAGATTATTTTATTCAGGTTTAAATTTTGTATACTGTACTAGCATTCTTTATTCTTCACTGTTTAGAATCATTGTAAATAGAAGCGTCTTAAATTCGGACAGAAATGTGTCTGAAATGTCAATTCAGACACATAAATGTCTGAAACACTTACGCATGCAAAATTTCAGACGCATGTGCTGTCTTAAATTAAGACACGTAGGGGAGACCGGGGCAAGATGAAGAGCGGGGCAAGATAACGAATGTCTTAATTTTTCCGTTTTCCACTAGGTGGCAGCCTCAATCAGGCACTACTGGCTCTTCTATCGGCCGTTCGTTAAACAATAGTATAGAAACGCTGAAATCGCCATTTTTGTGTTAGTTGTGAAGCTTTGATTGTTTACCGCTGTCACGTTATAACTTTTATGCATGTGTAAATAAGTTCTGCTACAGCTACTGGTAAGATATATAGTTTCTCTTTAATATTTATGAGTAACTTAGTTTAAATACTACCTGTTACCATGAATAAATGTCAATTAATCGCCTTCCTTCATGGCAATGAAAACGAATATTTTTAAACAGGCAGTCCGGGGCAAGATGACGAGTAGTAGAAAACCAACATGTAAACCCTCCAGAAGACCCAGAACTTATGGCAAATGCTGATTCCGGTGCACCAAAGAAGCCTGTTAACGTTTTTGATTTCAAACTATTGCCTAAAGCAACACAGTGTGAGAAAAAAAAAAAAAAAAAAAGCAAAAAACTAAGCTCAAGCATTCTTACAAACACACTCATCAAAGAAATGTTAGAACAAAGGGAAAAGCAGAAGGAAGAACAGGAAGGTTTAAAAAAAACAGAGAAAAGAAGCTCGGGAAGCTAAAAAGGGAGTAAAAAAACTCAAACTAAGTTCCTGTAGGCCTAAGTCTATAAAATCCAGGCCAAACAGTCCAGTTGCATCAACTTCAAAGGATGTCCTGCTTGTGAAGAGGAATATTGTGACTCTCCAACAGAAGAATGGATCCAGTGCTGTAAATGCCAAGAATGGTGGCATGAGGGATGTTCCAATTAGGAAAATGGCATTTTTATTTGTGACTATTGTTAGCTACACAACTAAACACTTCAACATTACGTTACAATGCATTACGCTTAGTTCGATACTTTGTAAGATGTAAAAACACAGTTATCATTTGTTAAACCGTGTAACATATTCAAAAGATAAAATATGTTCAATCTTTTTCAGTGTTGTCATCTTGCCCCAAGGCCAAAGTCATCTTGCCCCAGTACTGGGGCAAGATGACGATTTGTTAAGGTTATGAAAAAATAAAATTATCCTTTAATATTTTTATTTGAAAAATTAAATGGAAATATATTTAATACTACAAAGGACTACTCTAACAGTTCATGTAAAATTAATTTTACTATCCTTAAAAATAAATTAATAAACAACAAAATTTGTTAGCATAGTCATCTTGCCCCGGTCTCCCCTAAGTGTCTTTTTTATAAATGAGCTGAGATAAGTGTCTGAATAAGGTTGATATGTCTGAAATTAAGACATATAACATTTTAAGACACATAAAATTTCAGACATATTACAATTTATGCACTTCAAAATTCAGACATTACAAATTTCAGACACTTAGAAATTCAGACATTTGTATAACTTAACAAATTTTCCATATGGAATCTACTTTAAGCAGCATGCATATCCTGTTTTAACATTTTTTTAAACAAATAAATTTGACATTATTTTATGTAATATAAGTAGTTAACTTATTTAAAATACTTAGACACGGATCTTATTCTGTTAAAAATTATAAAACAAAGTTAATTTTTATTTAAAATTCTCACATGTAATAAATAAAAAAAATATTAAGAAAAACGAAGCGTGTAACTTGTAGCTAAGAAAGCGAATTCGTAGCTAAACAATCTTAAATAATTTGTGCATAATTGATTTTTTTTTCGCATTTTTAAAATTATTTTATGTTTCCCGACACTTCAAAATGTAAAAGAGCATTTTTTTTTTTTTTTTTTGGTTTCATGTATATAGTTTCTTTTCTTGCAAATACCAGTAAAAAAAAAAATCGTTTAAAATCCATAGGCTACTATTTTTTACTTCCTTATACAAAGTATAAGGAAGTATAGTAATCCCGATTTGCGAAATGGATTTTGTATTTCACATTGCTCGGAAACGAATGATCGCTGAATGTTGCTAATTTATACGTGTGACTTTCATGATGTCTAGTTGCACACCTGCAACTGTCATCTTAACACGAGCTCTCGTTTTAGAGATATAAGGGATTTTACACGATTTTTCGTGACGTCTGTATGTGTGTGTGTGTGTCTGTGTGTGGGTATGTCGCATAACTCAAAAACGGTTGGACGTAGAAAGTTGCGAATTGGTACATAGGTTTGTTATAACATCTAGTTGTGCACCTCCCTTTTTGGACTTTCTATGATTTTCCGTTTTGGAGATATTTAGGAAAATTAGGTTCATAATGACAAAAATTTGGCCATAATGTATCAAAAAACGGTAATAACTCAAAAACGGTTTAGACAAAACTTGCAATTTAACTGACTTTCCGATTAGCTAGACATTTGAAACTTTCAGAAAAGCTCAGAACACGTTGACAATGCATTTTTTTAATATTTTTAGCCAACTGTTTCCGATACCTGCTGCCTTCAGCAGCGTTTATGCGATTCAACAGAAAATTTATTTAACTAACTTCCCGACTAGCTAGACATTTGAAACTTTCAGATTAGATCAGAACACGGTGAAAATGCATTTTTTAAATACTTTTAGCCAACTGTATAGGGTCCCTGCTGCCTTCGGCAGCGTTACCAGTTCAAATCGTGGAATCGATTTGTAACTAACTTCCCGACTAGCTAGACATTTAAAACTTCCGGAAAAGCTCAAAATACGGTGACAATGCATTTTTAAAATATTTTTGGCCAATTGTTTCGGGTCACTGCTGCCTTCGGCAGCGTTTACATGGTTCAACAGAAAATTTATTTAACTAACTTCCCGACTAGCTAGACATTTGAAACATTCAGAATAGTTCAGAACACGGTGAATATGCATCTTTTTAATACTTTTAGCCAACTGCTTCAGGTCCCTGCTGCCTTCGGCAGCGTTTATATGGTCCAACAAAAAAATTATTTAACTAACTTCCCGACTAGGTAGACATTTGAAACTTTCAGAATAGTTCAGAACATGGTAAAATTCCTTTTTTTAATACTTTTAGCCAATTTTTTCGGGTCCCTGCTGCCTTCGTCAGCGTTACCAGTACAAATCTTGCAATCGGTTTTTATCTAACTTTCAGAAAAGCTCAGAACACGGTGATAATTCATTTTTTTTTAATATTTTTAGCCAACTGTTTCGGGTCCAATGTCAATGTTTTTTAACATTATGTATATTTCTAAAAGTGTATAAGGAAGTCATGTGGTGCCCACATCAGATTTTTCATATTTATTACGCATTTTACAAAAAAAAAAAAAAAAAAAAAAAAAAAAAAACACCTAAACCTCTACACATGAAATTTAAGATAATATGTATTAAGCTTTACTTCTTATGGACAGTTTTATTGCAAAGACATAAAACTTTGATTTGTTTTACGGATACTAGAATATATTTCGTTATACAAGCAGAGTTCCGCGTGAGCATCGTTGGCTTGATTGGGAAGACACTCTATTTTAAATCCGGTGGTTGTCAGTTCGACTCCCGGTGGGGGCAACTGGGAATATTTTTGTATTATTAATATTTTTTTTATGCTCTAGGAGATTCTAAAATCTATTTTTCACAGGTAAACAGTATAGAACGCATCTTTTTATTTATTTATTTATGAAAAATATTCACTATAGACAGGATCAAAGATTGCAGAATTTCAGACGTTTCGAGTGTGAAACGATGTGCCTTTTAAGACACTTTTTACCATCTTAAAATTGAACACCCGTTTCAGACACAATTGTGTCTGAATTTCAGACACTTGTATTTACAGTGATATATTGTCTATACTGTACTAGTATTACTTCCATAGATTTTATGTTTTAAACTTAAAAAAAAAAAAAAAAAAGAAAGAAAGAAAGAAAAAAAGAAAAAGAAATAGTAGTAAATATTATATGAGTATTATTTACTTAGCTCAATTCTATTAGACCATTTATATGATTTTTTTTTTAATTTGAAAGTTTTTAAAGCTTGGGGGAGGGGGGGGGCGGCACTTTTGAGGTTTGCCTACGGCGGCAAAAACGTTAGAGCCGGCCCTGATTGAGAGGAGCAAAAGGTGCTTTCGCTGGCATTTCACTAGAAGGGGTTTGTAAGCATTAAGACTATTGGCGTGCTCCTTCTTCCTCTATTATTATTCTATGGGTATAGTTATATATAAGTTACTGTCTACATGTGTTTGATTGAGTTATTTTTTTCTGTAAAATTGATAAAATTTTAATTTAAAATCACAAAATTCCAGAAAAAAAATGGCAAACTTCCAGTTTCGAATGTAAACATAAACATTTCATTTCAAAGGGTGATATTTAAACAATAAATATTGAACTAATATACTAAATAAAAGGAAAATGGATTTGTTACTAACTGCTGCATGTATAAGTAGACGATACGGAAAAAATTCCGACTTCCGTTTTTTCCTGAATTTACATGTTTTGAGCTTTCTTTACGTTTCAATTAACTGAAATTGGCTACTTATTTTTTAAAAAAGTGTCTTTATTGCTAGCTTTTGTCGGTAGAAGAAGCAAGTAGAAGATACATAAAAACTTTTGATTTCCGGTTTTCGATGAATTTACACGTTTTGAGATTTCCTTGCATTTTAATTAAGTGAAATAAGTGAAATTGACTACTTATTTTTATTTTTTAAAAAGTGGATTTATTATTCTTTCCTCTGCATATATAAGTAGAAAATATAAGATTCAGAAATGTTTTAGATTTTCAGTTTTCGATAAAGTTACACGTTTTGAAATTTCCCGAACTCAATTCGACCATTTTGGAAAAATATCTTTTTTTTTTTCAAACACTGTACTTTATGAACCAATCGAATTAATTTAACAGAATTTGATACTTGGTTGGATCTTGGTCTGACATGGTACCTATTAGCTTCTGGGCTGTATCACACGACAAGGGGCGTTTTCACGTTGCGATTTTCTCTCATTTCAGGAAAGGCTAACATCTACAGAGAGAAATAGTTATATTAAATAAAACTCTGCTGATTCAGTTAGAGTGAATATTGGCAAACAATTGCCGCAGCTGCGTAGCAATTGCATTCCGTTTAGGACAAGGCAATAACTTTGCTTTGCCTCGCTTTGCAAAAAAAAAAAAAAAAAAAAATGGTCGAGTTTCGA